>CM076576.1:711791003-712391003 GCA_034641835.2 Pinus albicaulis | reverse complement strand
ACTCATGCAAAGGTTTTGATTTCTTGGGCTTGGTTTTCTTTGCCAAGGAAATTTCATATTGTTTCAAATCAAATCTTTTCACTAACCTCCTAGTGAACTTTGAATAAGTAGATATATTTCCATTATTCAATGAGGAAGGTTCAAATAACTACCAGGCATAAGCATTACCTTCAAGATGCAGTACTTCTAATCTAATGGCTTCCTCTTATGGAACTTGATGCAGCTGAAAATATGTCTCTAGCTCCTTTACCCAAGCCTTTCCTGTGCTCTTGGGTGACCCATCAAAAGTAGGTAGAAAGAATCTACCCGAAGTGTGCTGCATGCACCCTCTTCTTCTATTGTGATTACTAGGTCTCTTCTCTTCTTTTATTTTAAATAATCCTTGGAAGTTTAGATGCTCCTTGAATCTTCTAGACTGAGATTCATATTCTTGGAGATAGTCACCAACAGTCTCCTCCTTTGGTGTTTCTCCTTCCCCTTCTTCTCTTGCCAAGAATGTAGGCATGGTACTTCATTTTAGATCTAATTGTGTGATTGAGTTCTCACACACATAATATGAATAAATGGAGCTTTATTCATGTGTAAATATTCTTGAGGGACCTTTATGTCTTTCCCTCCTCATTCCCTTGATTTCTCTTTTAAGCTCATGCATAGTTTGGAGAAGAAGTTATGAGAACCTCTTTCCATCCATTTCTCCCAATAATGAAGACTTTCCTTTGTCTCTTCTGTAGATATTCTCCCTCCTATGAGAAGACTCCTTTGATGACATAATGGCTAAAGTACATAGGCTGAGCCAAGATTATGCTCTGATACCACTGTAATATTCCCAAATGGGAAAAGAGGGAATATAGCTCATAATAATGGAAATAACAGAAAGTATTAACACATTACATGTGAGAAAAATGATAGATACATGTTATTATGTATAACAAAAATAAATAAGTACAAGATCTTGGGGATCAAGCCCCTCAAGATAGGCAAAAGAAGCCTCCAATGCCAAAATGCACACAAAAACAAGTAATACACTGCTACACAAAGTAATGAAGCAAGAAAAATGCAGTTTTAATGACTAATACTGCAGCTGGGGCATATAAATAAATGGATCTAAAAATATCATGCTCATACAAGGCCAAAAATGGAGATCTATGCTCCCATACACTTTTCCTAGACAAAACAGGAAGGGTTTTCGGAAATATACAAAATATAAATGGTGGATCTAAATCCATATGGCTGAAGATGCACTGCAACTGAAGCACATAAAAGGACATGGCTGAGTATGATGTAGATATGAAATAACTCCTCCAAAATAACCCTCTTAATGAAGGGCTGATCTCTTCAATGGAAATAAAACACTGCAAATGAAGCACTAAACTTGCCCCTGCAACAACTCACTAAAATAATGCATATCTGGAATAGAACTCCATTTTAGGGGATAAAATCAACTTGGCCTAATGCCAAATATGTCAAATAAGCCCAAGGGGATCCTTTAATGGTCTCCCATTGGAAGAAAACCTTCCTCCACTGCAAAACTAACTCAGAAAACACCCAACAAGATCTTCCACTACTGCACCCTGTAACTCAGCACATCTCTCAAAAGAAACTACATTGTACCACAAAAATGAATCTTGTTCTGAAACCTACATGTGGAAATGTAGTGCAAAGCTCTTCCAAGAGGCCTCTCAAGAATTGAGGTGGGATTCCCGATCAGGAACACCTAGTGATAAACAACACTGCAATCATAACTAAACAGCTAAAGAAACCTTATATGTCTAAAAATATGATATAATCAAAACACAAAAATATCATAACATGAATAATATGGCTTACATCCTCTTCCTTATATAAAAAATGAGATTCCAAACCCTAAGCCCCATCCATTAATGACACTACTTCCATGCAATGTGTCTCGATATAAAACTGCGCTGTCCCTCATTGAATGCTACTCTTCCATGACAACGCTATTGATTTGTTCAAGGTTGACCCAATCCACATGATTTATCCCCTTTTCACACCTAAGGGTGTTTTATTAATATGAAAGGATGATCCACTTTCACATGAGAAGTGGTTTTATTCCTAATAAAGATATTGATGGGTCTCCCTAACCACTTATTCATCAAACAAGAAAGGAAAATTACATTTTAGTATTCCAATTAGATATATGATAATTTAGGAATATTACAGCTACCATGGGAACCCAAATAGATTTTGTTACCCAAACGTTAGATTCTACTCAAATTCTTGTACAGAATAATTTAATATACCATGTTGAAGCCTTTGTACAGACTGATTTAATAGAAATTGTTGAAGTTCCTGTACAGACTGATTTAATGGATAATGTTGAAGCCTCTGTGTGGACTGATTTGATACTTAGAGGAGATAAGGGGACTTAAACAGAGGTAACACATGCCTACACTCCCCTGGTAGAGAAAGCTGCCAATTAGAATCTTCACAACGAATTAATTCAAGTTCAACATGAACTGGCCCAATATAAGAAGGAAGTAGTACCCTTACAGGAACATCAAGCACTCTGAAAGTGATTCAAATACCTTTCTATAAGTGAAGATGAAACCTTTTCTCAACCTAGGGAAGAAAGGGAAAAAGTGCGGAAGGCACATGATCAATTAGAACATGCTAAGAAGCAAACAAGTATGGTTTGTTCTCTTTACTCATATTTATTGACTTGTAGGGCACCAACCACTAATTATGCTTTATTCTTAGTGGAAAGATATTTATTATTGAAAATCAAAGATTTTAGGGCAGGGAATCCCACTACTTTTAAAACCATTGAATAATTTCTCCCATGTTGCAATTATCAGGATAAGTAGGTCCAACATATTTTGTGTTAATTATATTTGCACAACTTATTCCTAGAGGAGGATAGAGATAATAACCCAAGTCCCTTCATAGGGGACATTCAGTTCCAAGATTTTTTTTCCTTTGCCAAAAATTAGACTAGATGGGCTAAGGCCTACAATACATTTCAGAAAAGAGAACATGGCCTAGATTTATGGGTTAGATGGGAACCTACTAAGCCCCTATACTTGTTTACTCTACATAAGAAATTTATGCAGCAGAATGGAGTGATAGCCAAATTGGGACCCATTCACAAGGATATTGTGCAGAATGGGCGGGCATACTTATAGGACATTCAAGAAGAAGCATTATCAACATTCAAACAGAGATGGATAGCCTCTATAAATAATTTTAAGAACATAGAACCATTTGGGTATAGGAACTTTAAAGTTGCTTCTTCCTATTTCCTTATGTACAACAAACTAGTTTTGAACATGGGTCCTACATGGATAGGGTGCAGATACAGATGCCCCATCATATGGTACCCTCCTGAAGAATATCATCAGGATTATGAGTTACCAGAGGGGCACACAAACTCAACATTTGCAAAGATAAAATAGAAACATGGTTTTAGACTTTACAATGAAGAAGTATATCCTACATATTCTTTAACCCAGCTACACCTTAACCATTTTTTTGCATGAGGACCTGCAAAAAGGTAAGCAAGGGTGTATGTTTCGGTAAAGGAGAAGGTACATTTTACCCCTATCTTTACCATGATTTATCATTTTCTTTTATATATTTTTCCTTCATCTTAGCAATAAAGTAAAGGAAAATAATGCAAAAGTAAGGTAGAATGAATTATTGATAAAAGGTCTATTTAGTAACCTAAAAACCGATTTTTTTTTGTCTTCATTGAGAGGGAAGCGAAACAACCAAACTGCTGACTAGGATGAGCAAGTGACAGCAAACAAGGAAAGAGAATTGAATCGTATCAACTCCTATGAATTAGCGGAAGATGTAGAGCCACATCTACACTTGGAGTGTTCAGTTGACAGCCATGACGTGACAGGACCTCATGATGGGAAGGATTCATTACTCTGTTTGAATTTGTCTTGAAGCTATAAAAGGTTGAAGGTGAAAGAGATGGGGGTTAGTTCCTGTATTATAATTTTCTAGTAATAAATGTATTCAGTCAAAATCGTCAATTTCGTGCTAATATATTGCTCTACTGATTAATGAATAAATTAGAAATTTTAGTATAAACAACTTCTGAGTATTCCTTACCAGAAGGCTTCTAGAGGCTTCGGGCCTAGCCCCAGGGGTTCTCTTGCTATTTTGTGCTATACGTTTATTTACAAAACTTGCATTTCTAGGTATCCTTTGCGTTTCATAAAATTATCATTTAATTGGTTAATTTCAAGTGTGAGATGTTATAACTTCCTTTTCACTAAATTAAATTTATCATTCATGATTTGATGCTTTTACATTCCTTACACTAGTTTCAGTGTGGTTTCTGTTCAATTTTGTGTATAATTAATTCTTGAATCTTTTCACCATAATTGTGAACGTTTGGTTTGATGTTTAATTCTAAATGACTCTATTAGTTCATTAATAGAGAATTCCATTGCAAAATATAAAATAATTGATTGTTGTTCAATTCATTAGGATTGTTGTTCAATTTGTTAAGGTAGTTGTTCAATTCATCAAAGCATGTTGTTCAATTGCAATATATTCTTTATTTTAGTCTTAAGCAGTTATGTCTGCATAATCTTAGACTAGAATCTACTCCTTTGATTGGTCTGGAGTATTTCATAGTTCACTTTGAAGTTGTTTTGATTGAACTTCGAGAATTAGACAATCTTTCTTACAACAATCTAGAGCAGTTAACCTCTGATGTCACTTTCATATATTTTTCTTACACCCTTGAAATAAAAAGACTTGCCCTGGGTTGATTATTAATGTAAATAATTAAGGTTACCTCTAAAAATAGTCACCTTCTTGACCCAACATACACAACTATAGGTGGTATGCACACAATGGTGTAGACTCTTCAAGGCCTCCACGCACATAGTTATGGAGCCTTCCGTTTTCCCAAAACACGGAAAGGTATATATTCAACAAGTTGCACTCATCACAAGTAAAAGAATCTCTTTTCTACCTTCTTCAACTAAATAATACATTTTTTTTATATATAATTTACATCGACACAAAACCATCATCCACATACCATGGGCGGAACCAAAACTAACAAAATAATCTCTGCGCAGTTGATGTACCCTCGCTAGACTACACACTCTGCTCCTTGATCTGCGAAGTATTTTGAACAAAATTGGACCAATTTGGGCCATGCCCAACATGCCTTACATGCCACCCCTATATGCATGATAAGTAATTCTCGGTCCATTGTTGTAGCCCCTGTTACCGAGACTTCCCCGACACTAGTTTTTCCAATACGTGTGCAATGCCCTCCCAAAAACAGTGTTGGGTTAAATCAACTGGTGCAACTATAGCCTGAATTTTAAAAAATCTCTTTTGTTGGTCAGGGCTATTCCTCCATAAATCCACCTAGTGCAATAGGAACACGATCCATGTATTTAATGATCTGTATTTTTTTAACCATCTCTTGGTGCCTAAACTCTGTCTAAGCGTCCAATGATTTTTGGTGCTGCATGTGCCTGAGATTGGGGATACTTCTCATTGTATCTCCTTAGGTGCTCCAGCCTGCTTACCCTCACTTTTACGGACTATTGTAGCTCCATCTCTCCCTTCCACCATACTCACAAATAAACCTCCTCTCTTTATAGGTAGTCTCTCCAATTCTGTACATTATCTGTATCCTTAGACTTAAACCACTAGTTCACTACAACCATTATTTTCTTTGTTTGGGTTTTATAATCATCTTACTAGAGTCCCCTTATCTTACATCATCATGTCATTGATCACCTTTAGCACTATATTTAGCACCAAATCATTTTTCCTCTGATAAAAACTCATATGATATCTATACATCTCTAACTTAAAGATATATGAGACACAGACCCATTCTTGGGAAAGATACAATTCATTCTATATATATCCAACTGACCTGATTTTTAACCCCTTCAATCTCATCATCCACATACCCAAATGATTGAAAAGATAACCTGTGTGCTCTCATCTAGGGAAAATAACTTATTTGGGATATAGGCAGCCACTTTCTGTCACTTCAATAACCATCACTAAGCTAGGTATGATCATCCTGCTACCTACACACCGGGATCCCAACAAAATTCCTGGCACCATTGTGTTTCTTAATTAAGTATTTGGTTGTATTAATCTATTGCAGGCCACCACCATTGTGAAATCCCACATGCCAAGTAGTAAAATAGAATTTTTCTAACTACCAATGTGGTATGAATGCTTAGACTCTAGCTATATGTTTCCTTTAACTGGGATGCTCCCAACATTGCGCGTTGCATAGACCATCGCTGATAACATGCAGAACTTCCCTCCCGCATAGTGTTCCTTTGCCTCACGTAGTGTGTTTATTCTACGAAAAACCAAAAACCCTTACTATTAGTAACAAACTATTAACTGCTGCCCACTTAGTGAAAAAACCTACTGCTACTCAAAATTAAAAAAGAAATCAAACTAATTTATTTACATACATAGGTACAATTATTCATGTCCTCTTATTCATGGAAATTAGGAGCCTAGTTGTCCCTAAACAGCTTCAACCAGTTCTCGTTGACAAATAATTCTCATAGATAACTATCTAGGTTCTCCAACTACAAAATTCTTGCATCAATCAATTGCTTGATCACATATGGTCCTAGCCATTGCATTTGAAATTTTCTTAGGTGCTTCTATATATTATTATCATACATCAACAATAAGTCCCCAAGTTGAAACATATTTTCTTGATTCTCCTGTTGTGTCATGTTTTCTTCCTTGATTACTACACATATTGATGGAACCCGACTACTTTGTGGTCTTCCTCTAACAATAGTAGTTCCTATAATATTTTCTCCACTAAACTAGGTTTTGGAACCTTGGTAGCTGCCAAAAAGCACAGGTTGGGTACCAAAAATTCCATGGGAATCACTAATTCATATCCATATACTCAATGGAAGGTGTCTATCATATTACATTCTTGCACACAGTCCTATATTCCCACAATATTGTTAGTATCATTGAGTCCCAATAATCACATTTCAAATTACACACCTTAGGTGACTACGTTATCCAATATTTTTTTAAGGGCCTCCATGGTACCATTAACTTGTGGATGGTAAGGATTTCTCTTTTGATGGTAAATCTGGAACTCCTATGTTATAATTGCAATGTCCTTGTTCAGGAAATGAGTACCCTGATCACGCATTAAGATACACAGACAACCAAATCTTGTCACTACATTATCAAAAAAAGCACATAGTTTTCTCTACGCTACAACCCTTGAATGGTGCAGCTTCTTCCTAGTGCGTGAAATAATCATTAGCTGTAATAATTTACTCCACACCCATCATCCTTGCAGTTGATATGATTAGCCCCACACAATCAATTACCCATTTTTCAAATATTTGTAGGGCGATATGGTGAACCAAGGGCATATATTCTCTCCTGGATGGTTTCCCCACTCGTTGACATGCATTGCAGGCCTTGCAAACTTTTTTTGGCATCCTCATGTAATGTAAGAAACTAGAGTCTTCTGCAAAAAATCTTCTACACCATGGCTTTTTCTACATAATTTCATCCAGCGACACCTTTGTGTGCCTTGTTCATTGTTGTAGGCCACTCATGTTATAGAAAACATTTCCATAGTATCCCATCTATGGACAATCTATATAAATAACATGCAATGAGATGGTAATTCATCACTTTTACTACTAGTTTCTTCCTTTGTGCAATGGTATACCCCTATGGTGCCATCCCTCTCCTTAGAAACCTTGCAATGCCTACAAAATTATTATCTACCATAGTTATAACAAAAATATGCACATTTGGGAGATTTTCTTCTAGGTTCTATGCATCCTTACCTATACTCATCCACGACAAGTAATCAAGCCCTGAATTCATTTTTCCTGGCTTGGCCACCACGTGAAAATAATAGTCCTAAAATTACAAAAACGAACTACAAATCCTCCCCCCTAACATATGATTGTTAACGAGGTAATTCAACAATGAGTGGTTCATCTATAGTTTGAATTTTTTTCCCATCAAATAGTATCTAAAATTTTGGAGTGTGTACACCATCGTGAGTCCATCTCTCTACGTTGTTGTGTAGTTTTTCTCTCTTGTAGACAAATTCCTACTAGCGAATGAGATAGGATGGCCTATTTACATCTCCCCTATCAATGTTAAAATTTTTCCTAGTGCAATTGATGAAGCATGAATGTGCACATGAAATTCCTTTTTCCACTCTTGGAATACCAAAATCGGCACAGTCACGAAATTCTCTTTCAAGCTCTCCAAAGCTTGTTGGAATTTCTCATTCTACTAGAAAATTGTCTCTTTCTTCAATAGATTCACCACTAAGGTAGTGAAATGTGTGTATCCTCTAGTAAATATCTAGTAATAAAATATATGACCTCGGATAGACCAAAACTACTATAATTACATAGGTGGTAGCAGATACACTATGACCGTAATATTGGCTAGATCCCCTAGCAAGCCTTGTTGTACACTAGGCGTCCCAAAAAATTCCAAAAGGAATACAAAATATACACTTTTTATATTTAATGAAAATTGTAGTTGTTTGAACCTATACAAAATCAATCGTAGAAATTCTACGTGTCTCCTCAAAATACTGAACATAGTCCAGTCATCCAAATAGACTTCAAGGAACTCATGGATAAATTATTTTAAAGTTGTGACCACTATGCACGAGAAGATAGCCACTGCATTATTAAAGGTGAATGGAATTAAAATATACTGAAAATAATTGGATTCTATTATGATTGTGTTCTTGTGTCTATATTCCCTTACGATCTTCACTTGATGATATCCTGAAATTTTGTTGGTGAATGAATAACCCTCTTGTCCACCCATGTTCTCTATCCACTCATCTTCTCCATTATCTCATCAGTAAATAGAGTTGGAAATGGACCACGTGTGCAATAATCATTCATCTTTCGAAGGTCCAGATAGATTCTTATTTCTCCTATCTTCTTGTTTTCGACAACCATATAGTTGATCCACTATGGTTCTTCCATAGGCTCAACGATTCGTTCTTTCAACATTTTTTCAATTTCCCATTTAACCTTATCCTTATATAACATATTCAACTAATAGGGATTATGCTTTACTAGATTTTCATAAGGATTTAGTGGGTTTCTCATTTAACCCAACTCTCTAAAAAATTCTTTCATTTCCTCAAATGTGTTGGGGAATAAGTCTTGATACGTGTGAAACAAATCAACGATTTTTCCTACTGTCTCACCATCCTAGTAATCTAAGATAATTGAAATTTTAGGATTATCCTTGGGCTTTATATTTACCTTCTTAGTTATTATTGGTTACATGTAGTCATCTTACTAGGATTCCAATCCATTCATTATATGATTTACTTCAAATTCAAGAATCTGTACATTTTTTGGGTTATCACCATCCTATACCTATTCTGATACATTATAACCCTCCAAGAACTTATGTACTTTATGAGAATTCTTATGTTTGAGACATAGAGGTACACTCCTTGGCACTATTGGCTCCATTGTGGTAAATATTTTCAATTGCAATACCTTTAAGGACTTATAAATTGATGGCTCCTCCACTTCAAAAAAATTTTATCCTTTAAAATTTGTGTCATCTCGTCCGATTCCAATATTTCTAGGCCAACCTGTAGCTAAATATACTAGTTCATGGGGATAGTTTCCACTGTATGCGAAAATTGATTTACCCATTCATTCTTTGGTATAGATCCTAAGGTCCATGCTACAACACATTATTTCAAGTGAGTCCTCAGACACCCCATTATTTTTTACTTTAGCCCATGTAATTTTGTGTTGGTCCCAAACATGATGCACAACAACTGTCTACATTGCACTCATCCTTGAATATTACCCTTTAGTGATGTCCACCACCTAGTCGGGGTTTCATGAAACACAACATCTACTGTGAAAACCTCTAATCTCTCTAGTACGTAGTCTTCAAATTACTACAAAAAAAATGTTACCTCTAATAATCCACTAAAGTGAGGTTGGTTGTGCACTAATATCCCTATCTAACACACTCCTCGATTGATGTGCACACATATTATAAAAATTACTTCATGCAACCTAATTTTCCAATTATCTAGTGCAACCTCTAAGCCAAAAGTACATGACCCCACACTATTCCAACTAAGCATTCCATCATTAGTAGGATTCATGTAATCCTCCCTAAAAGCTATCACATTGTAAATTTTATCTATCTCTTTCCGGCATAGCTCTCCTTTAACCATATCAATGTACTCGTATGCTTCCCTCGGGTCAAAAGGTGCTACTACTCGAACATATCCTTCCTCAAGGATCATGTACCTCTTTTTCAGGTTGATAATTACATGATTTTCAAATTCCTAATCAATCACCAGGAGAGCGGGTATACAACAACCCCCCATTTATTTTTATAAATAGGGACCCTTTTGAAATAAATAGGAAATTATTTTTATAATTTCCTAAAAAAAAATTTAGAAAATATTTTTTTTTTCCTTAAAGCACATCGCATATTGTATATCTTATTTCAAAAAGAGTTATGAAATGTAAAATATGAGAATCGCAAAATGCGCTCGAAGCCTTTCCGAAGAAATAATCAAAATTAAAGCCTTGTAAAAACATCAAATCATCGTTTTATTTTATTTTCCTTTTTCGCATTGCACTTTATTTAATCAATGAAGCATTAAGAAGAAAACGATATAAGTTGTGATACCTGTAGACCCGAAAATAAAATAAACCAGGAAATATAAATTATTTCGCTATCGCGGTCACTTTGAGTTTTTCGCAATTCGCATTGCACACAACTTATAATATATACTCAAACACTATCCTATAAAAGTTGCAATCTGCGATTTTCACAGATTGCATTTCGCAACCTTTCAGGGTCAAGAACCACAAAATATTATAAGGAATGATTTCTATTTGTGTATTAAATGAATTCAGCGTGTGAAAACATCTTGTGTCATATCAAATGGAATTTAAGATCTTAATGGCTTTAAATGATTGATAGATCTTACATGTGAAGCCATATGAAATATTAAATTAGGAATTATGAAATATGATTGATAGATTGACATCTTCTCACATGTGTTTGAAGTAAATGATTGATTTACTCTCATAATACGCCTTATCTGTTAAATTCACTTCACTCTCAGGAAACCAATTACTGGATTGAAGAAGTTCAAAATGAGCAAAAGGGGCAAAGAAATTTCTCAAACGTTGTCCATAGAAGACACAGATATGTCTTCATTATTTTCAGAAACCGTCTGTAACAAAGACTGTGGTAGTTGGAAATGGGAGGCAATGTATAAAATCTTTGAAGATGAATGACCAAGGGTGATAAACAAAGTTTCTGCAACAGGAACTGATTCTACCTCTGATGGAACCCTTTTTGATGTTGCATGTTTGTACATTCACAGGATATTTTCGAGACCAAAGATTCTTCCTTATACAGACATGGTTAAGTGGGAAATTGACCACTTAAACATTGAAGATAGAATGTTCAAGAATTCTAGAGGAGAAACTATAGGTTCTTTCAAAGCAGAGGATTTAGCAACAATCTATCACCTACCAACCCCACAATAGAAATATGACAAAAAATATGTGCAGAATTTCAAAGAAAAACATCCAGATCTTATCAAATTCATCCATGAATGGAAGGACAAAGAAGGGAAATTGAAGCAAGATAAGTATGGTACGTACCCAATTGCACAAATTCCTAATCCTTATTTTTATGTTGTTGGTATGTTATGTAGAATATTTTCCAAGCGTGATAGTACTAGATTTTCAAGAGATTGGGTTTCCCTAATTGATGCAATCAACAATTCATATATCTTAAATTGGACAGAAATTTTATCCAATTACCTAGCCAAGCATATAACTAAATATAGGAATAAAAGAAGTGTTTCACTCAGAGAAATATCTTCTTTTTATATGTCTACATATGTCACGGATGCTATCTGTTTCACTTCTAATTTTCCTACCATGGGTTGGTAATGCACTACGAAAAACCCTACCCTGATTCATATCTACCACAGAGAAATTTGGGATTCTGAGTTCCACTTACACTTCTATAAAATATTCTATGGAGTCGTATTGCCCATACATCAGATGATTTTCAACAAAAAGGCTCCTAAGGTTTCTGAAGAACCCAATGTAGATATTCTTCCAGTAGCTATATGGTTTTCTGAAGAAAAGTTCACATATATTAGAGTATTTGGGAGTTATTCTCTTCCCCATGTTTTACCTTACTATGTTCCAGATAAATTACTTGCGAAAAAAAATCCTATCAGCTTGTCAACGGTGTCACAAAATAGCTAAAGGATGGTAAAAAGGCTATTTGGCCTACTTTCCCTCTACAGTGTGGAACCTTTGCTCTGGCTAATATTGGACACACATTCAAAGATGTTCTTAAGATTCAGTTATTGAAATTGGCATTTATGCCAGGAATTTTATATGATCACAATGATGTGATTAAAAATTACATCGCAGAGTTAAAAATGAAGCCTTTTGTAAAGGAAGTAGATGAATTTGATGAATTTTTTCCAAGGCATGGAAAATTTCTCTAATATTATCAAATAACTTTATATTCAACTAAGTCAAGAGGATGATGAAGCTTTTCAAGCATATAGAAACAAGAGACTAGTTAACGTTCCTTTGAATTTGTTGACTATTGAAGATGAAAAACACACTCCAAGTGTCAGTCTAGATGATGAAATGAAATATTTATCTGAAAATGAATCAGGTCAATCATAATGGAAATCTAATAATTCAGATCAATCTATAAAGGAATTTGAATCTAAGAAAGAAAATTTAGAAATTGACCAAATTATTGAAGAGATAGAAGTGTTGGAGAAAAAAAGAAACAATGGGACAAAATCGAATTCGGAAACAATTCAACATAGTCATAGTATGTTAGATCAGTCCAGGTCGTCTCAAGTAAAAGATATGATGAATGAATGGGAAGAATTTTCTGAAGCAATAAAGACTCCCAAATAAAATCCAAATACTGATCAAGCATCAAGTTTCCAAACACCAGAACCTTCACAGAAAATAGTTGAGACTGTCAATCCTCTACAAAGAGTTGCAACAATGCATGATAAATAAATCATACCGGCCTACCCTACACATCAGATAGTTCTATAGATTGAAGATATTCCGTCATTATATATTTTCTATAGTCCTAGCTACAAGGTTGTAGTTAAAATAAATAAAAGAAGAAGGATTAATGAAAAAATTCCAAAACCAACAGATGAATTAGTTGATGTACTTTGGAAGGATTCCTTAGATGATCCCACTGAACATCTAACCAAGTTATCACAATATACAGGGGCATATGCCACTGCTACTGTTGATAAAGCTACTGAGGTTAAATTATTATTGAAACAAAAGGAAGCCAAAGTAGAAGAACTAGAACAGTTGTAAAATGAAGAGAAATCCAAGTCCATTGGGCAGATAAAAATAAGCACAACCCAATTTCATGAAGATATTAAAATCCTCAAATCAAAGTATCAGACAGAGATTAATGAAAAGCAAGCACATGTGGAGAGAGAAATGGATGAGTTATAGATTCAACCACAGTTAGAACAATTCATCAAAGAAGCACTTGATGTAAACACTATGTTTAAGAAAGAAAAATAAGTGTTTTGTCACCAAGCTTCCATGATTTATTCTTATTGTGATTACAATAAGATAATGATTCAGCAAATAGAAATTTAGAAACTAGAATGTGAAAGACTTGAAAAGAAAATTGAAGAACACATTCAGTGGCAAATTTCAGAAACAGGAAAGTAAGCTAATCTACCAAAAATAGATAAGCTTCACAAAGAACTTTTATTCGCAGAGTGGAGAGCACAAGTTAATCAAGTAGAGAAAGAAACGACCAAGACATCCAAGAAATCAAATGATATTATTCATTCTATATGTGATCAATTGTTTAAAACATAATTTCTTAAAGAAAACACATCTGATGTGTTTTCAGGAACAAGAGAAGTAGAAATAAAGTGGAGATAGAGGGAAAATACACAAGAAGAAATGAGCAAAAAAGTTAATAAGTTTGATGAGGAAAATTACGGAAATTTTCTAATAAAACCTTACCATCAACATCAAACTCTTCAGTCTCTTACAGATTCAGCAAAAAGGTCTCAGTCAGTAATCTCAAATACTATTTTCAAGTGACAGATTCAATCACGGATATCACAGCCAGCTCAACTTAAAGTAGTGCTAGATATTTTTCAACTTCGTGATCACACTGAGAAAGAAGGGCAAGATTCTCATAATCAAGATTGTTAGTTTAAAACTCCTACATTATTGTTTAACTTAAGCTTTTAGAGTAAGGTTGTTTTAAACCTCCTCTACATTTTTGTAATAATTTAATTTTAGTTTATAGTTAGTTTCATATTTAAACCCTTCTCATGCATTTAGAGAAGGGTCCAAAATTTTATTGAGAATATTTGCAAAGAATTCTTAATTGTAAGTAATTTTTTGGATGCGTTGATAAAATAATGGAACATGGATTTTTCAGTTATATATCATTTCTTTTATCACTGTTGATGCATTTTTGTATTCTTTGAAAGACTTATTTCTAGAAGAGTTGAATGTGGCCTATTATAATTGATCAGAAGAATAGGACAGTACACATCTGGTACTATTATCATGTATGCTAGTTCTGTTTTGAATATTAGTGATGAATCCAGCCTTCATGATTATATATGAAATTGATTATTTTTGTCTGAAATATCAGTTGCACTATTGTATGATATAAATATAGAAATTGGTTTTTTTTATATATGATCATCAAATATATGCGATATGTTTCTCATTTTATTTTCATTAACTATTTTTTCAAGAGAATCATCTTACAAAGTAATAATTCTATTAAATCTGTGATGATATTAATAATCACATATTAAATATATATCATTCTAGATCACATAAAATTAGTATTATCCCAAGTTAGATTAAATTAGAATTAATTCAAAGTTTTTCATTTTAGAATAAATTTGTTTTAGTTTTTAGTAATTCTTCATGAAAATCTTTTGAGAGAAACTCAAAAATCAAACAAAAAACCAAAATCTGGGAAACTGTTCCCATTATACCCAGTCGGAGCCACTATCCCAATGGAAAAGGAACTATCTTAAGGTCCGGACCAAGTGGTTATCCTCCTTGTTCTCACCACAGATTTATGAAGCCTCAAAATTTTTGGCGCTAGAAGGAGGGTGACTATGAATGGCATATAAATCTAAACCTCAAAACATAAGCCCTCATAAGATTTTATCTCCCCAAAAGCATTCTACAACTTCCCGATCACATTCTAGATCACCAACTCAGAAATCAGAAATAGTAGAAACCTTTCCATCATCTCCTGAGGTATCTTGACAGTTATCTGCTTCAAAATTCACTGCCGAGTCTCCCGAAGTTCAGTGTTTAATTAATAAATTAGAAGGATTATCTATTTCTACTGAGAATCCTGTTAATCCATAAGCTTTTGAAGAAAGTGTTACTTCTCTATTTAGAGAAACTGGTATATTAACATGATCCAAAATTGAAAGACTTGGAATTCCTCCTTTTGAGTTTCCAATAGAACCACATTGTAAAAAAGTTTCTATATCCAGATCTAAGTCAAATATGAGTGAAGTCACATCAAATTTACCTTCAGTTACTTCCCCACATCCTCTTACTCAATCGACATTTTCTTATTCTTCCATTTCCCTACTCAAACAATCAGTACTATCACAAGTAGTACTGTTCCAGTTGTAAGTTATTCATTCATTCCCTCTACTTCTGGATCCACTTTTGTATCTTCACAAACTTCTAATCCAATTATGGCCAATCCACCTTGTATAAATCCTGGTGCTATATTGGTAGCAAATCCAAATCCTCTTCCAGATCATCCGAAAAAATGGTTACCTAAATATAACCCAGATGATGGTCTTCTTGCGGAAGAACATATCAATAATTTTATGTTGCCCATGAATCTTAATGGATTTTCTCATGAAGATATTGTAGTCAGATTGTTTCCTTATACTTTACAAGGATCTACGGAATCCTGGTATTTTTCACTTCCAGCAGGATCCATTACTGATTGGGAAAATTTTGAGCAAGTTTTTCTTGCAAAATTTGGAGATGATAGAACTATTTCATCCCTAATGAATGCTCTTTCCAATCTTAAAACAAATTCAGGGGAAAGAATCAAAGATTTCAACTCCAGATTTAAGATGTTATTAAACAAAATTCCAACTGCTTCCAACACTGATATTGATGTACAAATAGAGTGGTATATTTATTCTTTGCCTTCTAATATAGCTATTTTTGTAGATAAAGCTGGTAGAGCTACCCTCTTAGAAAACAAGAAAGAAGCTCTCGCTGTAGACAAAAGAATCTTAGCATTAGAAAAACGTTCAGAGATAGAAGACAGGAAATCAAAGAAAGTGACATTTAGTCAAGATTATAAAAAGAAAGTCTCAAAAGATCCATTTGACCTTGAATGTCTTCAAAAAGTATTAAAGACTATGTCAAATGACATGATTGAAACAAATAAACAAGTTGCTAAAACTTCATCCCCTAAGAAATCCTTTCGCCCATCTAAGAAAAATCATTCTTCTACATCTCAACCTCCAAATGTGATTTCGAATGCTGAATCTGATCAAGATATTGAAGATCCCTCACCATCTGAACAAGAACCAGAGTCTGAGGAAGAAGTTGAATTGAATGGTTTATGGGATTTGATTCTCTCCACAGAGGAAAAAAGTGAAGCTATGCTTGTGTCTACAAGAAGTAAATCTTCTTCTGATTCAACTGTATCAAATCAGAAACATAAATCTCTCCCCACCAAGGAGAAAACAATAGCCAAAAAATCTAAAAATTTTCAGACATATCCTATTTTATTAGATCCTAATACAACTTATAAAACTTTGATAGTTTTAGATACAGTGGAATATAATATAGTTGAAGATATGAAAAATACCAAAGCAAATATTTCATTACATGAGATGACCAAACTCAAACAGCAATAGAAAATTTTGCTTAGAGAACTCAAAGCAATCGCTATAGATCCCATACAACCAGCAGTTATAGCCCAAGGTTCTAAAGATATTGGGAAACCTCCACCATCCCCAAACAAAGTAAATCCCAAAGATCTTGTTTTAATTGGTGATATATCTATTTCTCACACTCCTCCTTTACTTTTGACTTATGAGGTTTTTAACAAAAATGTTCATAATTGTCTTATTGATTCAGGAGCTTATTCAAACATTATGCCAAGAATAGTGTGTACAAAATTGAATATCGCTCCTCAAAGGTCAGTTGTACATATAGTTCAATTGGATAGAACAAGAGTCAAAGTTATTGAAGAAATGATGTCTGTATGTATTAGGTTATCATCCAATCCAAAGGTACTACAAGTAATTGATATTTTGGTCGCAAACATCCCTGAATTTTATGGTCTTATTTTAAGCAGGGATTGGTCTGAAAAGTTACATGGATATTTTTCTATCAATTGGTCACACATGTGGTTACCATATAATGGAAAACCAAATAAAATTAGAATAGAATGTGAAAAATTTATGAAACATACAGTCACCGAACTAGAAGAAGAAAATGAGCCTGTAGCTTTTACCAATAACATTATTGGACATTATTCAACTGAATCATTTTTTGGATCATTCAAAGCCCAGATTTCACCTTTTTCAACAAACACTGCTATTTATCAAATTGAAAATTTTTCTCAAACAGACATTTCTAGATGTGTTAACTTAGCAATCAAATTCCAAAACAATATTTATTTTGGACTATATACTTTGATGGTTCCAAATCAGAAGATGATGCAGGATCAGGTTGCGTTTTAATCGATCCACAAGGAGAGAAAACAATGTTAGCTTGCAGACTTGAATTTCAATGCACAAATAATAGTGCTTAATATGAAGCATTGATACAAGGCGTGTATAAAGCTATTGGATTGAATGTTAAATATTTGCAAGTATATGGAGATTCTGAAAAAATTGTTAGACAAGTCAAAAATACAATTCATTATATTTCTGGACATTTGAAACATTATCAAACTTTATTTTAGAGTCTTACTTCCCATTTTAATGCATTAAATATCTCCACAGTTCCTAGATTACAAAATGCAAGTGTTGATTTACTTGCTAATGTAGCATCTCGACTTATACCATCCAAAGAACTTAGTCCAGATAGATTTTCAATTGAGTTAATTTTTAGGCCCTCCATTCCTGATAATGTAACAAATTGGAGAGTATTTAATAATGATGCGGATATAGTAGACTTTCTTACATCAAACATAGGTTATGAAGGTCAAATCATAGATGAACATGAACATGATTTACAGATTGAAGATAAAGAAAATACTAATCCAATTCCGAAATTTGTAGTCAAAATGGAATATCTCTATGATTTGAAAGATAGATTTAAGAATATGACCAATTCAAAAACTCATAGTTCTACTTTAAAATTTGAATTGATTAATCTTGGTACACCAGAAAAACCTCAAAACATCAACTTAGGTCTTGGTTTAAAAACCTGAAGAAACGATGTCATTCACTAAATTTTTGAAAACATATAAATATATCTTTGCATGGGATTATTCAGATCTTAAAACATATGATACTTCCATAATTTAGCATACCATACCTATGATTTCAGATGATAAGCCTGTTTAACAAAAAAATAGAAAAACTCATTCCAATTTAGAAAGTTAAATTAAATCTGAATTAAATAAAATTCTCAAAGCCAAAGTCATTTTTCTTGTTAGACATTCGAAATGGGTGTCAAACATGGTCCTAGTTAGAAAAAGGAATGGATACATTAGGATTTGCATAGACTTTAGAAATTTGAATAAAGCTTGTCAGAAAGATAATTTCCCCTTACCCACCATGGAACATATATTACAGTCAGTTGCAAGATCTAAATGGATTTATTTTCTCGATGGATTCAATCAGATCATGGTACACCATGATCATAGATTAAAAGAAGCATTCATAACAAAGTGGGGAACATACGCATACCAAAAAATGCCTTTTGGGTTGATTAATGTTGGTGCTACATTTCAACGTGCTATGGATATAGATTTTAGAGGACTAATCAATAGCTCAATTGCTATATATTTAGATGACTTTACTGTTTATTCTAAGCATATAATTAATCATGTTGATCACCTAAAACATATTTTTGAAATATGTAGAAAATATGGCATTTCCTTCAATCCTTAAAAATGTTATTTCGCCTTATCAGAAGGTAAATTATTATGGTTCATTGTCTCTAAAAAAGGAATCCATATCAACCTTGATAGGATTCAAGAAATTGAAAACATCCATTTACCACATAATAAAAAAATGATGCAATCATTTTTAGGACAACTTAATTTTGTAAAAAGGTTTGTTCCCGATTTTTCCCAAATCATCTTACCCCTGCAATCAATGATCAAGATAAATTCATTTTTTAAATGGGGAAAAGAAGAGAGAAATTATTTTGAGTTGATTAAAAAATCCATCATTGAAGCTCCCTCTTAAACAACTCATGATTTTCTTAAATCATTTGTATTATATACATTTTATTCTGATACATCATACGTAGCAGTTTTGACACATTTAAATGATCAAAGCATTGAAGCACCCATTGCGTTTTTTAGTTCCAACCTTCAAGGTGCTGAGTTAAATTATTCAACTCTCGAAAAGCAAGCTTATGTTGTGTTTAAAGCTTTGAAACATTTCAGACCTTTTGACCTAAGAACACATACTAAAATAATAGTACCTTACTCAGCAATAAGGCAATTATTAATCCAACAAGAAGTAGGAGAGAAGAGAGAATATTGGGTTACTGCACTTCAAGAATATGATGTAGAGATACATCCTACTAAAATTGTTAAAGGGAAAGGTCCTTGCAGGATGTTAATTGGAGCCTCTCATTTACCGACAGAATAATATCAATAAAATGAAATACAACTATCCGAGGTAAGCCTAAATGATTCTCAGTCACAATATGCTGATCTGAATTTTTTCTTGAAAAATGGATATGCTCCATTATATCTCAATTATACAGCAAAGCGTGCTCTTATGCTTAAAACAAATCAATATTAGCTCATATATGATGTGTTATTTAGGAAAAATTATGATTTTTTATTATTGAGGTGCTTAGAAAAAACTAATGCTGAAAAAGTAATGCAGGAATTACATGATGGACCAGCTGGAGGTCATTTCGGAGGAAACACCGCAGCTCATAAAATACTGCATGCTGGTTACTATTGGCCGACTCTATTTAAAGATGCACATGAATATGCGAGAAAATGTAAAGTATGTCAAACTGCAGCAGGAAGAGAAAGGAAAGCAACATTTCCACTACAACCAGTAAATATCCAACAACCATTTGAACAATGGGGGTTAGATATTATAAGTGAAATAACTCCTAACTCTTAAAAAAAACATAAGTATATTGTTACTTCAACTGATTATTTCAAAAAATGGGTAGAAGCTATCCCATTAAAGGTGGTTAATACACAAAGTATTACATATTTTATTGATCAGTTCATAATCACCAAGTTTGGTCTCCCATCAGATTTGATATTTGATAATGCATCTTACTTTTCCAAAAATGCCATGACAGAATTTGCTTTGAAAAGAGGTTTCAAATTAAATACTTAGCTAACTATTATCCGCAAGGTAATGGAATAACTGAATCTACAAATAAAAACCTTATCAGAATCATCAAATGAACTATAGAACAAAATCATAAAAATTGGCACAAAGCACTACTATTTTCTCTTTGGGAAGATAGAATCACCCAGAAAGCCTCAATAGGTACTTCTCCATTTTTGTTATTTTCTGGGAAAGAAGCAGTTCTACCCACAAACGTAACAATACCATCATTTTCTTTAGTGCAGTTTATTGATGAAAATCCTTCATCTTCCCTTCAACTTGGACAAGATCAAATTCTTAAGTTAGAAGAAGGAAGAGAAAAATCTAAACAAACTCATATTCATCATTGACAAATAATAAAAGCCTTATTTGATTCAACTTCTGTCAGTCTAAAGAATTTTCAAATTGGTGATTTGGTATTGAAATGGGAGAAAGCGCATGAGGAAAAAGGTAAACACACAAAGTTTCAAAAACTATGGCTAGGTCCATTTCAAATAATTGAAGGAATAGGCCCATCAACATTTCTGTTACAATATTTATTAGGAAAAAAGTATACTTTTCTTGTTAATGTGAAAATTTTGAAAAAAATATTTCTCATAGGAGGTAACCCCTTCTATCCTTGTATATTAAAACCTTTTGTTTTTCTTGTAAAAATAAAAGTTTGTTTGTTATTGATAGTTGGCCTTTCAAAACAAATCTCAGATGAATTTCTTTTGATTTTTATTTTCAGTTATAAAAAATGAAAATGTTAAGGAACGAAAATCGAAAGATTTAGAGAGACAGATTGATTTTATCTTTCTAAAAAATGAAATTTCAATAAAACATTTTTTTTTTTTAATGAACTCTCATTTTTATATAGCATGAATATTATTTTATCAGTAAAGAAAATAAACTTTAATATAGTAAGAAACCTTCTTGCAGAAAAGAAATATAAAACTTGACATTATCATCCAGAATCTTAAAAAGACTTATGATTCATCCCATTCGGAAAATCTTATAAATTTTCAAAAGGAATTCAAAAGAAAATAAAAAGATATGATTTGAAGAAAAACTTAAAAGATAATAAGTCTCATTACGAGCTTGTTGACCATGTTCATAAATAAATATTTGAGCTGACATTACTAATACTGTCTACCAAAACAGTGTAATGACTTGAGATTATATCATAAAGACAAGGGGTCTCATCTAGAGCCTGCTTGATTAGTTTAATTTCTATTTCTGAATGGCACTGTCATTATTTGGTTTCCAAGCCAAGACAATGGCTTTTAAGTAGATAAAAGTATATAAAAGAAAGTTCTCATAAATTAGAATTTACTTATGAAGATTATAAGAAATACTGGATGGGAAAATGGATCATAGCTGGGTAAAAGGTAACCCTGCCAAAAGCTTAAAATTGCCTATTGGAATAGAGGCTCTATCTGTGATAAAAGAGTAAATTTATATAAATCTGATTTGTAAAGGTTATTTATTTTATATTTTTAAACTAAGTAAGGACTGATATAGATTTTGATACTTATATCTTTATAGAGGAATTCTTATGAATAATGAATAAAATAATTTTTTATTGCTTGGCAAAGATATTATTTATTTGAAATTTCGTTCCTTTAACTATTTTATTTTCAAAAAGGTTTAGAATTTTCAAAATTTTTATCAGAGACGTCTGGTTCGTCCAAGTGAATCGCCAATTGTTGTGCTATACAAAACCCCCCATTTATTTTTATAAATAGGGACCCTTTAGAAATAAATAGGAAATTATTTTTATAATTTGCTAAAATTAAAAACTTAGCAAATAAAATTTTATGTTTTTCCTTAAAGCGCATCACATATTACATATCTTATTTCAAAAATAATTATAAAACGTAAAATCTGCAAATTGCTAAATGTGCTCGAAGCTTTTCAGAAGAAATAATTAAAACTAAAACCTTGTAAAAACATCAAATCATCATTTTATTTTATTTTCATTTTCGCATCACACTTTATTTAATCAATGAAGTGTTAAGAAGCAAATGATATAAGTTGCGATACCTGCGGACCCGACAAAAAAATAAACCAGGAAATATAAAATATTTTGCTATCACGGTCACTTTAAGTTTTTCACAATTCACATTGCGCGCAACTTATAATATATACTCAAACACTATCCTATAAAATTTGTGATCTGCGATTTGCACAGATCACATTTCATAGCCTTTAAGGGTCAAGCATCACGAAATATTATAAGGAATGATTTTTATTTCAGTATTAAATGAATTCAACATGTGAAAACAACTTGTGTCATATCAAATGGAATTTAAGATCTTAATGGATTTAAATGATTGATAGATCTTACATGTGAAGCCATGTGAAATATTAAATTAGGAATTATGAAAGATGATTGATAGATTGACATCTTCTCGCGTGTGTTTGAAGTAAATGATTGATTTACTCTCATAATACTCATTATGTGTTAAATTCACTTCGCTCTCAAGAAACCAATTACCGGATTGAAGAAGTTCAAAATGAGCAAAAGGGGCGAAAAAATTTCTCTAATGTCGTCCATAGAAGACACATATATGCCTTCATTATTTTCAGACACTGTCTATAACAAAGACTACGGAAGTTCGACATGGGAGACAATGTATAAATTCTTCGAAGACGAAGTACCAAGGGTGATAAACAAATTTTCTGCAACAGACACTGATTCTACCTCTGATGCAACCATTTTTGACGTTGCATGTTCGTACATTCACAGGATAGCTGCGAGACCAAATATTATTCCTTATACAGACATGGTTAAGTGGGAAATTTACCACTTAAACATTGAATATAGAATTTTCAAGAATGTGAGAGGAGAAACTATAGGTTCTTTCAAAGAAAAAGATTTAGTAGCAATGTATCACCTACCAACCCCGCAGCAGAAATATGACAATAAATATGTGCATACTTTTAAAGAAAAAAATCCAGATCTTATGAAAGTCAACCATGAACAGAAGGACAATGAAGGGAAATTGAAGAAAGATAATTTTGGTACATATCCAATTACACAAATTCCTAATCCTTATTGTTATGCCGCTAGTATGTTATGTAGAATATTTACCAAGCCTGATAGTACTAGATTTTCAAGAGATTGGGTTCCCATGATTGATGCAATCGTCAATTCATCTATCTTAAATTGGGCAGACATTTTATCCAATTACCTAGCCAAGCATATAACTGAATATAGGAATAAAAGAAGTGTTTCACTTAGAGAAATACCTTCTTTTTATATGTCTTCCCATGTCATGGACACTATCTGTTTTACTTCTAATTTTCCTACCATGGGTTGGAAATGGACTACCAAAAACCATACTCTGATTCATATCTACCATGGAGAACTTTGGGATTTTGAGTTCCACTTACACTTCTATAAAATTTACTATGGAGTCATATTTCCCATACATCAGATTATTTTCAACAAGAAGGCTCCTAGGGTCTATGAAGAAGCCAATGTAGATATTCTTCCAGTAGCTAGATGGTTTGTCGAAGAAAAGTTCACATATATTAGAGCATTTTGGATTTATGCTCTTCCCCATGTTTTACCTTACTATGTTCTATATAAATTACATGCGAAAGAAATAGCTTATCAGCTTGTCAACGGTGTCACAAAATAGCTAAAGGATGGTAAAAATTCTATTTGGCCTACTTTCCCTCTATAGTGTGGCACCTTTCCTCTGGCTAATATTGGCCACACATTCAAAGATGTTCCTATGATTCAGTTATTGAAATTGGAATTTATGCCAGGAAGATTATATGATCCCAATGATGTGATTAAAAATTACATCGCAGAGTTAAAAATGAAGGCTTTTGTAAAGGAAGCAGATGAATTTGATGAATTTTTTCCAAGGCATGGAAAATTTCTCTAATATTATCAAATACGTTTCTAGTCAATTAAGTGAAGAGGATGCGAAAGCTTTTCAAGCATATAGAAACAAGAGACCAGAAAACTTTCCTTTGAATTTGTTGACTACTGAAGATGAAAAAAACACTCCAAGTGTTATTATGGATGATGAAATGAAAGATATATATGAAAAAGAATCAGGTCAATCAAAGCAGCAGTCTGATAATTTGGATCAATATGAAAATGAATCCGAATCTAAGAAAGACAATTTAGAAATTGACCAAATTATTCAAGAGATTGAAGTGCTGGAGAAAACATGGAACAATGGGAAAAAATCAAATTTGGAAAGAGTTCAACATAGTCATAGTATGTTAGATGAATCCAGGCCATCTCAAGTAAAATATCTGATGAATGAATGGGAAGATTTTTTTGAAGCAATAAAGACTCCTAAATAAAATCCCAATACTGATCAAGAATCAAGTTTAAAAACACCAGAACCTTCACAGAAAATAGTTCAGACTGTCAATCAGCGACAATGAGTTCCAGCAATGCATGACAAAGAAATCATACCAGCCTACCCTACAGAGCAGATAGTTCTACAGATTTAAGATATTCCTTCATTATATATTTTCTATAGTCCTAGCTACAAGGATGTAGTTAAAAGAAATAAAAGAAGAAGGATTGATGAAACAACTCAAAAAACAACAGATGAATCAGTTGATGTAATTTGGAAGGATTCCTCAAATGAAAGTCGCATATTACATTACAGATAGTTGCATCATATTTCTACATTATTTTACAATTCTGCAGTAGACGGACCCACACTCGGAAAAATTTTCATGTCCCTATAGACCTCTACCCTGCGTAAGAGGATTAAATGGACATGTTTCCATATAATGTTTCAGCAATTTGCACTTGTTCCTGTTGTGACAATCTACCCTAGATATGGTGAAAAACACCTCCTCTCGTTTTTATTCTTCCTTCGTCAAAAACAACAATTGAAGGTTCAACACATTAATCTGGGACAACAGCTATCCCATCCCATTATTTTACACATTCCCTACTAGAGAGGGTTCTGCCTTCATTACAATATTCAATTCTTTTGACATGGAATTGATCCACTAGTACATAAGGTGAACTATAATATGTGGAATTATTATAGTGATGAACCACTCCTTGTGCTATACATCTGGGATCTTGAAGTTCAACCTATCCTTTATGATATTTAATCTTTGGTCATAATCCCAAATATGATCACTCGAGGCCTACTTAGTATTCTTCAGTTCCGTGATATATTGAGATTCTGACTTTGAATTTTGAAACTACCTAATCAAAGCCTATTTGATGTCATTCAATGGCCTGGTCTATCTAGGTAGATTTGCGCTCTTATACTTCATATACTATATTAATCTGTGGTCCCTAAAGGTAACCTTCAACTACTCAATCTTAGTTTCCTCATCCTATACTTTCTTGTCTATCTAGATAGCTTCACAAATGAACAAATGTTATTTTGGATCCTTATTCCTAGCACCACTCCTGCCATTGTGTTTTGTCCATTGTTTCATGATGAAGAGTTGTCAAATGAACCTTTCGTGCCACTAGATGAATGTTGTTGGTCTACGCAACAGACTGAACTGGAATACTTTGTGATACTTTTCCTACTTCATGACCAAATCTACTAATGATACTACCTCCACCCCCTTGACTATGATTACCCTCTATATTATTTGTCACAATATGCTGAGTTCTTACCTCAATGTTCATATAAGTGCACAGGGTCATGGTTTTGTGAACATACATGGCTTGACTTAGTTTTTTGAGATTCATGAACTTCGTACTCTATGGGATATTTTGATAGTATTATTCCTCCTCCAGTGCATTACACTGTGTATCGAACTATGTTCCCTCAAAAATTTGGTCACTTGTGGTACTTCTCATCATTCGGTGGCCTTTTATTTCCCTTCTCCTCAATATTATCCTTGTAGAAAGCATCAACACTAGCCAACCTCCTCCTGCATCACTCTTTCAAATCCTCCATCCACTCCTCAATGTGTCACCCTAAAAATTATCTATCCCCATTCTATATCTTTTTCTTCACATCCATATTTCCTTAATAGTAATTTGTCTCCATCACAATATTTCCCACTGGTCCTCCACACTCCTCCTAAAAACATGTCTTGGTTTCCCCCAACTTCCCCTCAAGCCCGAGTGGTTTAGCTGCTCATAATATTAAATTCCATAGCCAGGGTTATGTGGTCACAAAGGAACATCTTGAATAACAAGGGCAGTGAAAAAATGAATCTGCCTTATGGGCCCTTGAAGAATTTCCTCTATGTTGTAATATTAGGTACTATAGGTTCTATCACAAACTCAACAATATATCATTCCAATACACTTTCAAACCAAAAATCCACTTCATGAGAAACCTTATTACTTACCACTTGCAGGTGACTGAATTCATATCAAGTCTATTGTATTGGTCCATTGTGGAAATAAATTAGGTTCTTATATTTCAATCATTCAATCCAGTCTGTCAAGATAATAATGAATTATGAAAAGAATATCTCATAGAACCGAGTCATCATGTACTTCTGCTGCCAATATTCTGTGGTAATTCTTTGATATTTGATCTTTCTAGCTATAAAATTATGTTCCTTCAGCTTAAACCATTGGGTGATTTTTTTTTTTTTTTTAATTCCATGGCCTCCACATTATTTGTATAATGGAATACCATCATACAATGATCTAGTCACAACAAAAAAAACCATTTGTTGGCATGACGTCAAACACACATGGGTTTGGCACACGATATTGACCAAAAAACCCTCTCAACATTGGGTCGTTATGCATCAACCACAAGTGGATGATGTCTCACTCGATGTGCCATGGGGGACTACTGGAACCAAGTTTCCCTAGTTAGAGGGATTTTTATGCTCCTAATAACAATTTCCTATTAACTGGACAAAATTCATGACATCTAACAAATATATGTACGCTAGCCATAATAGACTCCTATGTCACACAAGGGTTTATACAACTTCATTCTAATTATTTGATTTTCTATTCATTGTCCATAATATCAACACAACATGAACATAATATTCATGCCAATATCTCATGCTTCAAAATTCATCAAATAATTTTAAGTTAATACTATCGAGCTAACATGAGAATAAAATAAAATAACACACACATTCATTATAAAATATATATTCATTCTCCATTAATTCATAAAAAAAGTGTTCAATGCACTATAGAAGAGGATATTTCAAATCGGCTCACCATCCTAGCATGATAAAACATAATACATTAAATTATTCTACATCGTAGAGCATTAGAAAATATGTGAAGAATATTCATGTAATACTAGACCTGATACACAGACCATGTCATTGTTGAGTTAAATACACAACCATTAACATACAAAATAAACAACAGGGAAACAAGAAATCGACTAGCAGTGAATATACATGCAAAACAAAACAATGTTAATTACTGAACTGGCCAACCAACCCCAAATTGGAGAATTTCTACCTTCTTATCGTACCTTGACAATTTCTCTATCATTGTGCCTATGATCATCATCTATATAACTACAGTCCCTCCAATCTCCAAGTCATATTAACGACTCTAATATTTTCGAACAACCTTCGCAAACAATCCCACATTCTCTATCTGATAGTTCGTCCTTATTTGAATATCATCTAATGGTATTTCATCCACTATGCCAACTTTCCTCTTGAAATATCTCCTTTGGTACTCATCATGATGATCCTTCCCACCTTCACCAGATGCATTAACATCTTAACTACCAATATGTGCCTTGCACCCAGCCTCGTCTTGGTGGGACTATGATAAATTGTGCATGGTTCCCTTATTATTTGAATATTCCAATCTTGAACCATCCTTTCTATTGTGTGGTAATTCTCCTACTTCTTTTCCATTATCCTTTGTGTGTGGTCTCTCATTCTAATGCAAAATTAAAAAAAAAAAAAAATGGCCTCAACTAGCTCTCGTTGGGCTAGAAACTATATAACATTTAATGAATGTTAAATTTTGTATTTTGTTGATTACAAATTATTTCAGCAAGTAATTTTTTTTTTTAATGTAAACATTGAGAGGGGGTGTTAAAATAATAAAATAAGAGTGATGAAATTTTAAAAGGAAAATAAAGGGAACTACTTTTTTGTTGTATTTTCTACTTATCTCCTTATAAGTTTCCTCAAATGTCAAGTGTAGAGACATGTTGGATGGAAAGTTAAATTATGCATCCAACGAGTACCCATTATGAATACTTCTAATTAGACCCACATAAAAAATAAAATAAAAGTGAAAATAAATGAAAAATCCAAGTGTAACATGTTTTTTCATTTATTTTTTATTGTTTTCATTGTCGATCTACTCAAAAGCATACATGGTTGGTACTCATTGGATGTGGAATTTAATTTTGCATCCAACAAGTGTCTACACTTGAAATTTAAGTAAATATATAAGGAGATAATTAGAAAATATAATTAAACAATGTAGTTTTCTTTTTTTCCCTCCAAACTTTATTCCCCTTGGGATGAAATCACCATCTTGAATACTATTGGTTCTTTTAAAGTTAAATTTGTTAGTAGATTTTTTGTTTTAAGACCCATTTTTAACCTCAAAACCCCCCTAAAGCCTATAAGTGAAAATAGATTTGTGAGTTGAAAATACCTTCATGGAAGCCAATTTCTCACTTAAAAGGACAAGAAAGATCTGAACAAGAGGTAGTGTGGTAGTTTTGTTTGCATTGCCAATATCTTGAGGGCAGCTAGTTTCTTAGAAAAAAACAAACAATGTTAGAAAAAGACAAGAAATATTAGTAGTATGACAATTATGATTACATTTGAATGAAATGCAACCCTACCATTATTATTAAATTTGAAAAATAAATTAAATGATAATTCCTTTGTCTTTGTTTGTTTTCAATCTTAGAAGAGGCAATGATAATGGAAACAAAATGCACTGCAATGTTAAGTTTTTAAAAGTATTTATGTTTAGCTTTAAATCTCTTTTTTGATCATGGAATTCATAGTTTTATAAAAATAAGATTTAAATTTGGTGGCCTAAATTTCCATACATGGAAACTAAAGATAAAAATTAATACATGAATAAAAAATTGTGGAGTTATTGAAGGGCACAAATCTGGAACCTACAAATGCAAAATAATTAATTAAATGGAAAAATGAAGATGGAAAAGCTAAGTACCTTATTGGAATTGCTGTTTTAGATTCACAATCACATCATGTGAACCTCACAAAATCTTCTAAAGGAATATGGGAACAAATTATTCAATTGTTCAAAGTGAAAGCTATAAATGAAAAAATTGTGTTTGAAATTATAGTTGTTTAGACTTAAAATGAAGGATGAGACATTTCTTAATAGTCATATAAATAATTTTATGTCCCTTATAAAATATTTCTCTAAATTTATTGCTAAGGTACAACATGATTATGCAAAAGAAATCTTATTAAATAGACTTCCGTTAATTTTTAGCAATGTCATTTCCATCTTAAGTCAAATGTCCTCACAAACATCGGATGAGATAAGAACAACACCTTTGGCAAAGGATATGAGGCTAAAAACAGGTTATATAGAAGCTAATTCTCAAACATAAAATTCATTATTTTCAAAGAGAAGGATGACTAGAGATAAATATGCGAATAAGGGTGAATTTGAATGCTACCACTGAAAAAAATTATGCATACATTATGGAATTGAAAAAACCATGACAATGATTTGTTAAAGGGAAGCTAAAATAATCAAACAATAAAGCCACTATTTAATATTCATTTAATTATGATGATGACGAGTTTAATTAAGGAATGGAACCACTTAAAATATTTTAGAATAAGAAAAATTTAGTTAAAAGGATCAACATGGATGGTTGTCTACTTAGTTTAGAAGTTGTGGATCTAGGTAGGATCCCTCAATAGTTGTCAAAAAAAGGAGAGTGGTATGCTAGTGAGGTAATGTGACAACTTCTAAACATTGTTGAATAATTGAATTAAGGATATCTATGATTTTGGAGTTAAACAATGGAACTCACAAAATTCAAACTCGTGCTACACCTCTATGAAGGTTACGATACAATTTAATGGAGGTCACATTGGTCTAGAAAATGTAAACCATCTAAATAATCTTTGATTATGTATTTTTTTGTCTATGGATGATTTTAAAAAGTTTATTTTTTTATTTTTATCTTTATTTTATTTTTTGTAATGTAATAATTAAGAGGGGGTGTTATAATTAATGCTTACATCCTATAAGTGAAAATTGGTTTGTGAGTTGCTGGATATGGTTAAGATATTCTCTCAATCTCTCCTTTTAAATTAGGAATAAGTTGGATCTTATAACAAAATAAAAGCTTTAATATAATAGAGTAACTATATATTGTAAGTGTATGTGTTTACACATGCATACATATTTGTTAAATATATATTAGATATGTTTCAAATTATTCTTTATTTTGGTATTAGAGTCGAGGGCATAAGTGGTTGTGTTTCTTTTTCCAACTATGGTGAGTGGTTTTTGGAGATAAATTATTTTTTATGTTGTGTTGAGAACTAAGTATCATCATTGTAAGAAACCTCCTTGTAATATTCCATTTTCTCCATCTGATTATTGGAATATTAGAGTTCTTACTTTTCTTAATTAATTAAGTAAATAAAAGGGTGGAGGGACCCATAAACCCCACATATGAATAACATCCACTTTTAGTGTGTGAATGTGGGTTATTAGATATTAGATCAGCATTATGGAGTTGTAGAACAACTTATTAATGAAGGAAGAGTGGAGATCATGGATCATTAATGAGGAATATCATGGAGATAGTGGAGGAGTAAAATTAATATCATGGAGAAATAAAAGTAAGATCATCGAGAAATAATGATGAAGTGATGGAGGAAGTGGTGCATTAAATGCACACATAATGGAGAGAGTGGAGATTAAATGCAGATATGATGGAGACCATAGAGAGACATCGAAATCTTCATGGAGGCTATTGGCCACATGTGCAGCGCAGCAATGAGGTTGGCCAAGGCTAGGGGAAGCTCACAAAGCATAAAAGGAAGCTGAAGGCAGCCATACAACTCAGATTTTAAATTTGGATTTTAGATCTAGAATTGTCATTTGAAATTTCTTTGCACGCTTCAACTGTTTAGCTAGCTATGCAGTCTTGTTTAGCACACGGGTGTTCCCGAGCGGGAATCCCATCCTTATCCATAGAGGACTTCGAGTGCCTACTCTGGAAAGGTTTCTTTGAGCATCCATTCATCATCAAGCATTGGTACCACATTCAGCCCCACTCTATAGAATACATACACTCAGGAATTACGCATTCCTGCTTGAGGGTTTGAGAGGAGGAAGGTAGTTTCTAGAATTTCAGCTAGGAAATCTATGGAGGGATCATCCTTTCACCTTGTGCTTCTATTTTAGTCTTCCTAGAGAATCATTGTGAAATATGGCATTATACCATTAGTCTACACCTCCAAGTAGTAACAGTTCCCTTAGGAATTGTGCAGTCTAGCCCTGTAGATCTAGTGGAGGAAGGAAGTTCCATGTATTTGTGCTTGGAATACTATGAGGGACCATCCCCTTTCTTTCGCGAGATTTTTTCCATTAGTCTTGAGCTGAATTTCATCATATAGAAGTAGGATATAGCTTCAGTCTCCTTGGAAGCATAATTCATTCTACCAGTTGTGTATTCAGCAGCTGCAACTTAAGAGAGGGAAGGAGGAGATAGATCTCAAGCTTATAGCTTGGATATCTAAAGAAGGGATCAAACGTTCATGAATTAAGCTGATTGTATCATATTTCATCCATGTTTATCATCAGTTCATGCCATAGATATGCATACCCAGAAGTTGTATATTGCAATCCCTAGGAGGGTAATTTTCCAAGTTTGTCCAATCTGGAAATCCTTTCTGGTTATTCTGGGTTTTCATTTTAGAGCCTGGATTTGAAATATCGATATCATTTGAGCTTTGGAATAGCCTAATATATGCATTCCATTTTATCCAACAGTTATATTTCCAACATTTCAAAACGTAAAATGCAATATGGCCTCCAGGAGATCCACAGTTATGTAGTGCCTTCATTGAGAGGACTTCAGGGTCACTCTAGCCTTCTTTGTCGGCTTGAGTGTTTCTATTTTTTAGCACTATTGTACATTGTATTCCACCTCGATATTAATAAAATGGCTCAGATTTTTTGTATATTTTCATGGTTTTCATAGTTTATTTGTACATTATTGTAGTTTCCAGCTAGTATTTTTTGCATTACCGTCTTTTCCGATTTTGGGATATTATAGTGGAATCGGAGCATGATATTTCACTCTGCTTGTGGGAAATACATTTCATTACATCATAAGAAGAAAGAGAAAGTAGAGATCTACAATGACAGAGGGAGTATGTTTTTCCACACTTCTCTTTAGATCTATGCAGGATCCCTCCAAGGACACCAAAGAAATGAGAAGAGAGAGGAAAAAAGGAACCTCAAGAAGATTTCAGAATGAGGAAGTTCCAAGCACTTCCAATCAGCAGAATATGGTAATGTAAATAGCTCCATAACAATCTACTATGTCCACTTTATTTGTAGAGGAAGGTGAATAGCATGGATATGGAGGATACATAGAACATGAGCCTCTAAGTGATTATCTTGCAGATTAAAGAAGAATGGAGATCCCAAGGCAGTAATAGAAGAAGAAGGTACATAACAAATCGGTTCTTCTTGCCTACATTTGATGTATCATCCAGAAGCACAACAAAGGCTTGGAGGAAGGAGTTAGATTCATTCTTACTACTACACCCAGGAGAAGAAAGAGAGGTTTTTGAGATTGCAGCACTGCACCTTGAGGGTGAAGAGAAGGATTGGTGGTTTAGCCATATGAAACATGCAATATTGACTCCTTATGTAGAATTCACTTAAAGGGTGATGAAGAAGTTCTGTAGAATAAAACCACAAAAAATTTCCATAGAGACATTTCCAGAAATGGATGAGAAAGTACATGAGGAGAAAAAGCAAGATGCTAGCATTATCACTCTGGAAAAGGAGCAACTACCACCACCACCAACTGCAGAAGTACTTGTAGAAGGAGAACTTTCATCTTTGCAAGATGATCCTGAGCACTTGACATTTAGAGTCCCTTGCATGATTCAAGAGATGCATGACGAAGAGGAGGCATATACCAGCGTTGGTGCAATAGTACAAGAGCAACCATCACCATTACTAGGAGTTGAAGAAGTCATTGCACTAGTTGGAGGAGATCTTGTAGCTTTGCAAGTTGTTCCCAAGTATCATCTTATCCAAGTTTTGGAAACATTTCCATTTCATATTATTTTATCACCTTAGCTTGAGATTTGTGGGATCATGTGATCCGAGGGAAATTTCATAACCAAGGTTTAGAGCACCTTGCTAATTTGGAGCACCAAACTATGACTATGTAGAGGACCCTTGACTTGTTGAAGGAGAAGATGTATAACCATCCTAGTTTTTCCTTGTTGAGCTCCACACAAAACTTTGAGTTGGAGTGTAGAGTTTCAGAGGATAGGACGAGAATAGTCCTGATGAGTAAAATGCATGACTATGAGTTCAAAATTATGTATGATCATGAGACAACACATGCACCATCATGGAGATCAACATCGCTATCACTGAGTAGCAGTGATGAGTTGGGCACCCAATTATTCTTGGAGCATTCCGATGACCACTTAACTCATGAAGCATTAGGCAGACATATGGTAGAGGGTATACATATTGTGATATATAGGATTTTTTATTATCTGGATGGAGTCTTCTTGATGAGCATCACGCGGCTCAAGGAGAAACATTTGCCTAAAACATGTTTAGAAGCTTATAGGTTCTATCGGGCCATCGATGAGAGGATCTCATGGAGAGACCTCAAGGAGGTTTCACTTCAACATATCATGGAGTGTAAAAATTATCATCAGATTAAGGAGGATGGTATTCTCCATTGGGTGGATACCAAGCTGAAGCATGATTGGAGTCATCACCCACAGTTGGATGGATGGGTGAGGATGATGAGAAAGTGGTTGAAAGGCTACTTGTAGATCTATGATATAGGGAAATAAGAAGCATGGTTGCATTAGTTTCTTTTGGGTGTGTATTGTTACTACCAAAAATTTCACATATGTATGATCCATGCCTTTCCTAGAACTAGTGTGATGTAGTAGTAGGAGGCATGGATGTGTTGGTTACTATTGAGAGATTTTTTCCATCACATGACATTTCCTATGTCAATGGGTGCATTATTGTTTAGGAAATTTCATGGAACTCATATGATGTGGAAGTAGGGAGCTTGGTTATGTTGGTCTGATATGACATTCTGCATGTCAAACACTATGTTTTTGCTCCATGAATTGCATTATGATGATGTGAGGTGGAATCAAGAGTCGTTTCGTCTTTGGTTACTTTTAGGAGAATATGGGCTGAATTTCTCCCATACCTTTCATGATCATGATGGAGGATCGCAATAGGAGGCCTTATTGCATTGGCTTTTGTTAGGAGAGTATGGCCACCATACTTGGTATGATGATGAGGTGGTATGGCAGCAAAAGGCATTGCCATGGTAGCTTCTCTTGAGAGACTATGCCTACCCTACTTGGTTTGATGATGGTGTGACATGGAAACAAGAGGCATTACTTTGGTGGCTACTATTGTGGGAGTATGGTCCGATATTTTACATGTCAACCCATATATCTCTATTTCCTATTTTTCACACTGTTGAGATGATTCTTGGAGCAAGCAAGGCCAACAAGGCCAAATATTGGAGCATGGAGAGACACAATATACTCCATGTAGCATGGGTTGGAGAGATAGTTTATGAGTGGGGACTTTCCACTTGGGGAATAAACCACTTCACTTCATATATCTCATGCAGAGATGAGGATATTATATATTATATGGTTTCCACTTGGGAAATTATTGATGAGGAGAGGCATCTAACTACACAGTTTGAATCCATTCTAGAAATTCTAGAGAGGCAGTTATGGAGCTGGGCATTCATAACGCATTGCAGAAGATGGGGATACCTTCCATATGAAGATACCATTTGGAGGGATATGGTTTTCTGTAGCATCTAATTTTGTAGTTGCTTGAGGAAAAGAAACATTTTTTCGAGGAGGGCTGTAATATTCCAAATCTTCCATCAGATTATTGGAATATTAGGGTTCTTAATTTTATTAATTAATTAAGTAAATAAAAGGGTGGAGGAACCCATAAACCCCATAGACGAATAAAATACATGTTTGGTGTATGAATGTGGGTTATTAGATAGTATATCAACATTATGGAGTAGTAGAGAAACTTATTAATGAAGGAAGAGTGGAGATCATGAAGACTGTCTGCTCAACTTAGTGTTCCTAAATTGATGTCATAAATTGTCAACCAGGGCTAGTAAACTGTTGAAGTGAAGTGCACTATATGTGCCTAGGTATCTTCTTCCTACTACGTTGCGTTTAGTGTTTTTCTAATGTTTTTGGTTTTGTATTTTTGTGTTTTTATGCTAAGAGGAAAAGAAATAAGTGTTGGTAAAGAGAAGTTGTTGGTCACACTAAAACATAGCAAAATCTATTCTAAACTATGTATGGCACTAAAGAAAAATGAATGCAAAACTTGACAATAACTCATAACATGAACTCAATCCAATTCATTCATTAGAAATATATTGGAACAACTTGAGAAAAGGATGAGTTTAATGCAATGAAGTTCTTCTAAGTAAACAACATCCTACAATATCATAGAGAAAACCTCATCCATGGTTAGAGATTTGTTGGAACACATTTGGAAAAGATCATCTGTAGCATAGAAAGGAGCTCTACTCTAAATTAACTTAATACACTAAAATCAATCCATTCTACAACTCAAAATGTCACTATTAAGCCTCATTCAAGGGTTAGAAATCTTTTGGAATAGTTTTGGAAAGAGGCAGTTTGTAAAATTATGAGAAATTGTAGAACAGTCAAGACTTCAAAATGACATTACCAATTCGTGTTCCTATGATAATGTTGTATTAATAGAGATTAATAACAAGAATAGTTTGTAAATAATGAAGGCCTTTAAGTCTACTTTAACAGAACTAGAGTACAACTAGCTAATAAAACTTGAAATACAGTAAATAGAACTGAACTAGAATGCAATCAATTAACTTGAAATATAGTGAACAGAACTGAAATAGAGTGCAATTAACCTCCAGATTATTATAGCTGAACTAAAATGCAACTAATCACTGAAATACTACAGCTCTATCTCATTCAGTATTAGTGATATTTTGGAACAATTCATAAGAACAAGACTGGCTGTAACATTTGATGTGAGTGAGCATAAAACATAAAGTTAAAAAAAATGCAACTAATCTCTAAAATGCTACAGCTATATCTCATTTAGTGTTAGTGATATTTTGGAACAATTCGTAAGAACAAGACTGGTTGTAACATTTGATGTAAGTGAGCATAAAACATAAAGTTTGGAAAACTACTTAAATTAGGAATGAAACAAAGCTAAAGTTACTTATCTAAACAGTATGCATAGAGCTTCTCGGGCAGTAGGGGCCCTCTACCACTGGATTAGCACACAAATATCCTCAATATTGCCTCAGATCATGTATTAAAGTGGTTCTTCTTTCATTAAAGGAAAACGCTTCAAAAACAGAGTATTACGGTCTTTTGATATCTAACAACAAAACATCAATCTAGCTAACTGTCTCTCGGTCTCCCGAGTCATTCTTATAAGAGAAATACATAACTACCCTTGAGAAGAAATAGGGATAAGTGTCTTTCCCAATTAAAATCAAATTAGAACTCTTGTGGAGGCCTCGTTCTTTTGCTGAAGACATCTGTAGAGTTGTTGTCCCTGTAGAAGTCTACCTCTTAGTTTTGATTTCTTCCACGTGCATAACCACTTGGAGATTTCTACTCAGACTTCGTAGAGGGAAAGAAATGATGTAGGAGTTTTTTGGAATTCAACAATATGTGTTTTTACTTTAAGTGACACCTGCAACCTATGTGAACATGAAGATAGCTGCGGAATAGGTGACTAGCTACAGAATAGCTGCATTCAGTAGCTGAGTCTAGTCAAAAATTACTACAACAACAAAACCATGATAATATAGCAAGTCAGTCATTGTATGCATTCCTAAAGTGACTTTAATCAATCCTATTGATCTTTTAAGCCTATAATTGATAAGGGACAAAGGAAATGAAGTGAAATTTGGTAAAAGGAAAGGACATCTTTGGGGCTCAATAGAGATAGTAGAGGAGTCAAAGTAAGATCATGGAGGAATAAAAGTAATATCAAAGAGAAATAATGATGTAGTGATGGAGGAATTTGTGCATTAAATGCACACATAATGGAGAAAGTGGATATTAAGTGTAGAGATGATGGATATCATGGATAGACAACGCAATATTCATGGAGGCTAGTGGCCACATGTGCAGCATAGTAATCAGGTGGGCGAAGGCTAGGGGAGGCTCACAAAGCATAAATGGAAGTTGAAGGAAAATATAAAACTTATATTCTAAATTTGAATTTTAGATCTATAATTTTGATTTCAAATTTATTTGCACGCTTCAGCTATTTAGCTAAGTCTGTAGTGTTTTTTACCACACAGGTGTTCCCGAGCAGGAATCCCACCCTTATCCATGGGGGATTTCGAGTTCCTACTTTGGAAAGGTTTCTTTGATAATCCATTCATCATTAGGCATTGGTGCCGCATTAATCCCCTCTCTACAGCACAAACATACTCAGGAATTACACATTCATGCTTGAGGTTTTGAGAGGAGGAAGGTAGTTTCTAGCATTTCATCTAGGAAACTGGTGGAGGGATCATCCTTTCACCTTGTGCTTCTATTTCAGTTTTTCTGGAGCATCATTGTGACATCCGACATCAAGCCATTATTATACACTTCCAAGTAGCATAAGATCCCTCAGGAATTACTTAGTCCAGTCCTGTAGATCTAGTGGAGGAAGGAAGTTCAAAGCGTTTCAGCTAGGAATCCTGTGAGGGAACATCCCCTCACTTTAGAGATATTTTTTCCATAAGTCTTGAGATGAATTTCATCATCTAGCCATAGGCTAAAGCTTCAGTCTCCTTGATAGTGCATTCCATCACAGTAGTTTTATATTCAATAGCTGCAACTTGAGAGGAGGAAGGAGGAGCTAGATATCAAGCTTCTATCTTGGAGATCTGAAGAAGGGATCAACCCTTCATGCATTGAGCTGATTGTATCATATTGCATCCATATTTATGATTAGTTCATTCCATATATCTACATACCCAACAGTTGTATATTGCAAGCCCTAGGAGGGTGATTTTCCAAGGTTTTCCAATCTAGAAATCCTTTCTGGGTTATTTTTTTGTTTTCATCATAGAGCCCAGATCTGAAATCTCGACATCATTTGAGCTCCATAATAGCCTGCTCTACGCATTCCCTTTCAGCCAAGAGTTATATTTCCAGCATTTGTAGAAGGTACAATGAAGTATGGCCTCCAACAGATCAAGAGTTATCTAGTGCCTTCATTGACAGGACTTCATGGTCACTCTAGCCTTGTTTGCCGGCTTCAGTGTTTCTACTTTTGAGCATTGTTGTACATTGTATTCCACCTCCATATTAATAAGATTTCTTAGCTATTCTATCTATTTTCATGGTGTTAATAGTTTATTTGTACATTTTTGTAGTTTCCAGCTATTGTGTTTTGTATTACTATCTTTTCCCATTTTGGGATATTACACTACTCCTTTTAGTGTTGAATGTGTGGGAGATAAATTTTTTATTATGTGTGAGATAGCTGAGGATTGTGGGTGAGAAGAAAAGTGCAAGAGCTGAATGCTTGTCTATTGTAGCCTATAGTGAGATATGTGAATATGAGCTATGTGTTGAATTGTGCGTGGTATATATTTTAGATATATTTTTGTGTGTTATACTATGTGTTTCATTCAATAATTTTTTTTTTCAAATAATGTTTAGACAATATAACATAGCATTTTGAATGTATTAACATTTTTTAGAGAACATGCAAGGGCTAGACTAAGTGGCATATGAATAAATCGTCTCAGTACCAATAACATTTCCAATATATTGAGGGTGGATAGCTTCTAAAGGAAAAAGGACAAGAAAGATTGAAATGGGAGGCAATGTGACAAGTTTGATTGTATTTCAATATCTTGATATCAACTAGTTTGTCATAAAATAAGGCAAGCAAGATTAGTGACATGACAATTCTAATTGTTGAGAAATCCGGGGGTAGCTGAATTAGGTGATTTATCTTAATTTTGAAATTTTTTGCAATGTTCTTTACTTAACTCGATGTACTTTTTATTATATTCTTCTTTCACTTGATTATTATAGTGTTCAATATCATCAAAACAACTACCAAAAAATGAGACAATAGGATGCAAGATATAGGCTATAAGTGAGGGCCAAAACCTCTCCTCTTGAGAGTAAAACCCATAAGAATTCTCTCCTTCTTATATAACCTTAAAATGATTAATTCTGAGACCTTTGACCCAAGACCAATACCCCTCGAAAAAAAATTCAACCTCTCCTCTCATCAGCTTGTCCTTCACAAAGTCAATCCAAGTCAAACTTTCCTTCTAGCTATTACAACTTTATCCTTCGACCAAAAAGCTCAAATGTGTAATTTTGGTTGCAATTTTTTCCCTTATGAAAGAAACCCTAGCTTTCACATGTGTAGAAACCCTGGTAAAAATCCATGTAAAATTATAATAACCATGGTCAATGGGACATGTATTCCAACTTAAATGTTGGGAAAAATATCATAGCAGTTGTTCACTTTGGTCTATTATGGCTAAGGAAATTGGAAAAGGAAATGGAAAAGACATTGGAAAGGCATGAGGAATTAATTGGAAAATTATTTATGAAAGTAATGGAAATTAGGAGAAAAGGAAGGTGAAAGGTCATAGGTTACATGTGACGAGGAAAATGAAGGAAAATAATGGAAAATGAAGAAAATAGAGGCCTTATTAATAAATGGGCTTATGAGGATCAGTTGACAAGATTTTGGCTCGAGCTTTTTTCGAGTGCATTTTTAGAGCTGTCTAATTACTCTCTCCCTTTCTCTCTCATATTCTTGGATACTTAGAGTTTTTCTTGGAGCACCCTTGTATAGTGTGGATACTTTGTCATTTGGAGAAATAAGGAAAAATAAGAGAAGGAAAGCACAAGAGGACATAGGGATCAACATATAAAACATGTTCTGAGTGCAGGTACCAAGTCTCATGTATGTTTTCCTCATTAGCTTTTTCATGCATGGTGTATGCATGTGGATTTTCAGAAAATTTCCATTTACTGGATAGCCATGGTGTTGTGGGTTTGTTTCCATTGATTATTTCTAGTTGGTTCTCATTATTACCTTAGTTGTTCATTTGAGTTATTAGTTCCTAGAGCCTTGGTTGGAAAAACGCTTTCGATCTCGACGTGCAATTGTTGGGTTAAGTTACTAGTCCTGGAGCCTTGTTTGGGAAAACACTTTGGAGCCCAGAAACAACTAGGGTTGAGTTACTAGTCCTAGAGCCTTGGTTAGAAAAAACACTTTGGATCCTTGGATCAACTTGGATAGAGACTGATCCATGATGGTTGTGATGTCCAACCATGAGGTGGAATCATTGGCTAATGGTTGAGGTGGTTTGGAATCTAGAAGCCTTGGATTGGTTTTGATTGATGTGTTGAATGAGATAACACATTCATGCTTGGAATATGGCATTAGGGTGATTAGCTGAAGAGTGATTTGGCTCAACCAATCTATGGTCGGGTGGAACGTGAAAGTCCCATCTTTGGTTTGTTTTTACATTCAATAACGAGGATCTCATTTCTATGTTATTCAGTATGCAAATGTACTAGTTTATGTATGGATTTTATTGTTGTTGTATCCATTGTATTTCTATTGTTATTGTTCCAGTTATAATCATGTATTCGATTATTGACGATGTATGGATATATCCATGTTTTTATCTGTAAATGAATACACATTCTATCTATGATCAAATAGAATATATTTTAACTTATGATGTAGCAGATCAATGTTTCTTAGTGATTCTCAGATAAGTAAGAGACCCCCATGTTTAAATATGTTGTTTATACCTGTAAATGAAATGTTCGTGACATGTTTGACGAAATTTGTGCCATGGATAGTAGGTGTTAGAATGAGTTACTAATGATTTGATTTATTTGTACCTTTATTTTAATGTTATTTATCATCCCATACAGTTTCATGAAGTTCTGGGCAGTGACCAAGTCTTTAGAGCTAAAAATGTGGCATAAATCGTGAAGTTACAGGCACAAAATTGACCAACCTGGGCCCTGGCTACTACCTTTCCTTGGCATGCCCGCAGCTATAGGAATTTATCCACTAAATTTCCTTGGCATTCCCATGACTAAGGTCAAAATTGGACAAAAATTGTGTCTCCCTCAAGGTTCAGGGGCCTCGAAGGTTGTGTTACCTCTTGAGGATGTTTTTGATGATGTGTAAAGTGTGATTGTTTTGTTTATGTCGATCCACTTCCTTAAGGTCATCTAGAAGGTTGAATCTCATATCAGTAGCTTCTCATCACATCTTTACCTGGGTCGGTCGATTACTTGGGTAGATGTGGGAAGAGAGTGTTATAGAGTGGTATCAGAGTATGTTTGCGCTCTCCTTGGCTGGTGTTTTGTTTGTATCATCTTTGTGTGATATCTGATACTGCAGAGTGGTATCAGAGCATGGTTCAACCCTTGGACTAGATGGGCATTGTGTTGGCCATGATTTTCTATTGGTTTCATATGTGTTTCTCATACCTATGGTTTATGTGCTTGTTGCATCCATGTTTCATTGGCCATGGTGGTAGTGCTGTCGCCATGGAAGTCTTGGCGGTGTGGTTTTCAACATGTTTCCATTAGTGTATGAATGGTTTTGTGTTTTTCATTCTTATTCATTATCTGTGCACACTTTCTTACATGTTCCTACATTTGTGTATGCATTGCTTGTTTATGATAGGTCACATATTTTTAATGTTTGTGTGATGTTATATGTTAAACATGCATTGGTCATTCATGATTGGTTATACATGTCAAGTGGGTGCATATGGTCAAGTTCACGTTAGTTTGATTGAGTCTGTTGTGGATAAGGTCATTGTATGCAACTAGGTCATTAGGACGATATTTGTATGTTATGATGCTAATGTGTTGGATAAGATTGAGTAGGAGATGTAGACCATCAAATTGAAATGGAAAAAATGGACTTTAGGGTAAGAGTAGATCATCATACAAGTTTGTATGCTTGGAATGTAGGTATGTGATTCATGGTTTTTGTAAGAATTATGAAGACTTATATGTTTGTCATTATTATCGTTACATATGTGATAAATTCTAGTTGATCAATATAGTTATATGAATTATGGTTATGAGTATTCCTTTCATTCTATTGATGTTATGGCTGCATATATGATAGATGCTATTTGATTAGTGAAGTTGTATGTACATGTGTGGGATAGTCATGAATGATAGAAACCTATTGTAATATGCATTCCTATTGTTGTTTGATTTTAGATGACTTATATGTTGTTGATGAGCATTTTATGGGTTAAATTGTTGTTGTTTTATGTTGGTTACCTTGATGATTATTTTATATGTCATTTATGAGCATGGTATATGTTAATTTATTGGTATTATATGTTAATTAACTTGATGATTAGGGTTATAGCATTGATATCTTGATGTTATATTGATCATGATAATTTGGATTGGCATATGCAATCGGTTAGGGTTATGACATTAAGGTATGATTCAAACTAATTATGATAGTTTGTTATACTAATCTAGGTTGACAATGCATCTGTGATTGTTATGCATGAATAAAAATTGCGTACGAGTTCAGGGTGTGAACATGTTAGCTAGATATTTTTATGGATATCCTGATGTTATCTATGATAGAGTTTATGTTGTGAAGTTATATCACGCTAATATAGATTGAATGTCCATACAAGATAGCCTCCCCTAATATACATTAAGGTATTATTTTTATTATGTCATATACTTGGTGCTCGAATGTTTTATTATGTCATTTATTTGTTGTTTGAGTGATTTGGTGTCAATTACATAATCTAGTTGATTTATTTAACATGGTATGTCTGCAAGTTGTTTGAATGTTTTATTAATTGAATGATATGAGTATATGTGTCTATAATATTGCATTAAGGAATGATATTTCTTTAAGATGGTTGTGCTAACACATATGTTATGAGATATCTGGTATATACTAGAGTGTAACTAGGTGATAGTTGCAGTGTTATGTATTATGACCAATGAATGTGAGTTGATTGTTCATTATGACATAGTCTTTAGTCTTAGTAAAAGTTGATTTCAAATTGGTAGATATGTTGTATTGATGTTTGGTACATATGGATGACACGTGTGTTCAGTTTCAAGTCAACGTGCTTGGAACAACAAGGTAATATAACTGGTATATTTTTATATTTCATTGGGGGGATTTTGAGGTCTAACATGGGCCTCCTAAGGAAATTATAAAATAATAGTGGAAATAGTAAAATAATATTAGATTACGTCATTAAATTTTAGAGGGAAAAAAGAAAAAACTACTTTTTCAACTTATCTCTATATGAGTTTACTCAAATTTCAAGCAGGAACACTCCATGGATGCAAAATTTGATTTCTAATAAAAGGATTACCCATGTTGCATACTTTTGATGGAAATTGTTACACAAAAGATAAGAAATACATGACAAACATGATTGCAATCACATTTTTTCATATATTTCTTATTTTTTGTGTAGCAGGCTCCATCGAAAGTATGCACCATGGGTACTCTTTGGATGGGGAATTAAATTTTGCATCCAAGAAGTAGTCCTGATAGAAATTTGGGTAAAACCTTAGGGAGATAATTTGAAAAATATAAGTTGGAAAAGAAGTTTTATTATTTTATTATTTTTTAATCTTTTTATATTTTTACCCCAAAAATGGTGAATCATCCCCCATTATTGACATCATCATCTTGAATTTTATAGGTTCTTAAAAAGTTTATTTTGATTGTATGTTTTTTTTATGAGGTCCATTTTTTACCTCAAATGTTCTCTAATGTATATATGCACTGACTGTTATGTGTTTGTGGAAGTCTGATGCAGGGGATTGCATGGCAGGAGACTGCCATGGACTCTTGAAGAAGGCTTGGGTTTATCATTCCCTTGGAACCATTGGGAACACATGAGGAACTGATTCATGGTGTTTTCTTTGCATCTTGTGCTTTCTATATTTTATGATTTGTTTGAGCTTGATTTGCAGTTTTGTTTGTTCAGTGCAAGGCCTTACCACTTTGTTGCGGTGTCATTTTTCTTTTGGTTTTTCATAGTCTTCTTCTTGACTGCTCTTGTTCTTCCCTTTTATGCTTTGAGAGTCTGATGAATTGATTGGGAAAGAAAAATTTTATGGAGCTCTCGAAGAGTTGAATGAAACCCAACAAGTAATGAAAGATTATGATGAAGCTCATTGCATGAGTAATCACAACAGAAGGTAATAATATAATAGTTGGTTGGATTGGTTGGGTCCATTAAGGTAAATTGATGGTGGTAGAATAATCACGAGAAAGGTAGCATGAAAGGTAAATTGAATGGATCTGAGGAGTTATATGCCTTGGCCATGTTGGGAACTATTGTTCTCAACGTTGTGCATATTGTGAACGGATAAAGCATGTTCTATTAACCTAGACCTTATGATATCTAGTAATTATGATGCCATCATGATTATGTTGGTGTTTATATATATATATATATCTGTATGCATGAATGTATGTATGTCTATATGTATGTGTCTGACAAGGTCGTCATGGATCATGGTTGTTTGATGCTAGTGTTTATATGTATCTAAGTGTGTATGTGTGTTGTTGTCTAACACGATATTGATTGTTTTATGATAATGATTGTATATGTGTATGTATCTATGTACCTATGTCACTGTTTGGTAGGGTTGTCAAGGATCATTCTTTTGGAGGAATGATTTCTTATGCAGGTGAATGGAATGAAGAGGTTATTGGTCTTATGAGGAATCAAGTGTCAAGATTAAACCTAACATATATATGATGTTAGTATCATGTGGACATGAACTAATATTATATGCTTGTACTATGACTATGTTTATGATTATGGATAGGTAATGCTGAGGGGTACCTCAAGTGAAAGTAGTGTGATCTGCGACATACTAGGATAGACATGGATAGTGGAAAGACACTAGATGTAAGGTTTCTTTTGGGGTCAGTGTGTGGTCTATGGATGTATAGTGCTATTGTTTTGTATATGTTATGAATGTATTATATTAAATTATTGTACATACGGTGATGTGTAATGTTTCATATGTAGTATTGTGTGCATATGATGTTGTATGTCTATTTTGTATATTGTGTTGTGAGTATTTACATATGCACTGCTATGTATAGATGGTTCTATGTGAATGTTGTATGTACGGTGATGTGCACATATCATACTGTGTGCATGTTGGATATGCAATGTTCTTTTCATTTGGTGTAGTATGCATGTTGGATATGTGGTGTTGTATATGTATGGTGCTATAAACATGTCGTATATGTAGTTCTATGTAAATATGGTTTGGTACGTGTGTTGTACATATGGTTCTATGTACATATAGTGTTGTGTTCATGATTGTACATATGGTGTTGTGTGCATGCAGTGTTCCGTACATATTGTATAAATGGAGTTGTGTGCTGATGGTGTCCTGTACATGTCGTGTATGTGGTGATGTGTACATGTGGTATCATGTATATGTCGCGCATATTGTGTTGTGTATATGTAGTATTATGTACACATTATATAGGTTGTGTAGTGTACATTTGGCATTGTGTACACATTGTGCAGTTTGTGCCATGTAAATGTGATGTTGTGCAGATGTTGTGTAGGTAGTGTCGTGTACAATTGGTACCGTGTACATGTTTTTCATATGGTAGTGGTATATATGTGGTATTGTGTGCATGTTGTACATGTTTTTTTGTGGGCTTGCAGTACTATGTATGTGCATGGTGTGTTACACCATTTTTTGGTCATCTAACCTATTATCATTAGATGAACCCAAGTACACCATGTAAGACCAATTTTACCCTAAGTAAAATTGCTTTCACCATGTGAAATAACATTTGTCTATATGTCCCGGTCATATTTAACCCAAAACAAGGAAATTAATTAAATAAATCATTATTTATTTAATTATTTCCTAAGAATAGTTATTTAAATAATATTCCTAGTTAAATTTGACTAGATCATTTTTAAATAAATCATTATTTATTTAATTATATTCCCACCATCTCCCTAAAATAATAAATAAATAATTTATCTATTTATTGTTTATAAATAAAGGAATTGACGCAAGTCAAAAGACCTTTCCCTCCAACAAATATAATAAAATATTCCTAAGAGGTGGTTCTAGAATTTGATTAATAATATTTTATTCATGCAACAAGTTCTAGATAACCCTAATATTTTGTTATAAATAGGAGGGTTTTTTCCATTCATTAGTCACCTCCATTGCATTAGATCACACTAGATCTACTCTTCGTCACCATTTTTCCATTTTTGCCTTGTGAGCTCCCATTGAGTTCTATGTTTGTTTGGGTTTTCTACAACAACAAGAGAGAGGAATTTTAGATCTGAAACGCTGAGGACTTTCAAGAACCCATCCCATTGAGGAGAACCGGAAAACACCTTCCTTGTTTTCCTCTCAGGTGCCCCCTTTTAATATAATATAAAAATTCTTTCAAATACATTGTTCTTGTCTTGTCTATTGGATGCATGGAGCCACATTTTATTTTATCTGCTTAATGTCTTTTATGCTTAGATTTGGATTTGTGCAACATTATTTGGATCACCTAATTGCAGATTTAAAGATATTTGGCAGCCATAATCGATGTTAGGGCTATTTGTTATGCGTAGCTAAAGTGATATTTTACGATGAAAGATTCATACTAACAATTGGCGACTCCACATGGGTTTTCTTTTGCGACTGCTATCGTTTTATATATTCCTGCATATCCAGTTGTTTCAGACCCTAGAGTTTCTCATCCATTTCCTTTTTTCCTATTTTTGTGGTGCTTTCCACCTCTAAAACCCTCAAAAAGTCAAATTTTTAACTTATGTGTGTTTCTGGCCTTATTGCGTAGGTGACAGACATCAGCCGCAACTGAGACGAAATTTTTTTCTGAAATCTACTGCCGAGAGACCCAAATCTGCAGGTCGCACTTATCGGCTCAAAAACTGTGACCTGGCCTTGAGGTCGCACTTTTCTGCCCAAAATCTGCGACCTGGACTGAAAACAGGTCAGAACCTGCGACCTACACTTTTTTCTGCATTTTTCCAGCACTTTTTCTCGGTTTGTCTGAAGCTTCTGTCAGGGTTTTCCAGCCTCTGTCTCCGCCCGTTTAGACCTGGTTCTGATTTGTTTCACTCAACTAAGTGGGAATATTTCCCCTTAGGGCTCTAGTACCCTCCACTTTTTTTGGGCGAGTTTTTGCTATTTCAGAAGTCTAAATTTCCAGAGTTTCAGCCTTATTTCTTTTAGATCTGATACCTCATTTTCAGATCCCTTTAGATCAGCTCTTCTCCCTTTCAAATCACCTCATATAGTTTTTTTTGGGTTCATTTCTAGGGACGCCTCTTTGTCCCTTATATTTTTAGTTGATCTCCTCCTTTTTAGCAGCAACCTTGCCTCTGCTTCTTCGCTGTTCTCTACACCTCTTTTCAGTAGATTTCTCCTTTAGATTCCCATCTCTCCTGACCTTATATTTATTGGCCTATTTTTCACGTGCTTTTCTTAGTTTTTTCCCTCTTCTAGAATAGTTTTGAGAGACCCGCCTTCTTGGGTTAGATTGATGCATTGTTAGCTGTTAATTTTCTGTTCTTTCAGTATTATTTACTGCAGATTTATTTTCAGTTACGCAACACACTTTTTATTTTACTCTCAAAACTTCTTGGTTTAAAAAATTAAAATTAATGCACGCCACACACTGACCCTAAGTCAAGAAGAGCCTGGTTAACACCACTTGGCAAAGACTTTAACATCAATTGTCACTGCACCTCTCTGCCCTTGACCTCACTTGATTTTGTCCCTCCCTGCCCCTGTCGGTTTTTCTTCTTCCCGTAATCATTGCGCCCCCAAGGCGCTTCTCCCAGAGGCTTCTTGGCCTTCACCCTCAGTTTCCGGTTGGTCGACTTCCTCCTTCCCATCTTCATCGAGTAAGTCCTCCCTCGAGTCTGCACTCCGACTCTTCTTCTACTTGTTCAAGTTCTCCCCCTACTCCTAGTTCTCCCCCTATTACCTTCACCATGTCTAGTTCAGGGCCTACTACCAGTGGCAACCCCAGTTCTACTACTGGGTCTGTTTCCAGCGGAACCACTACGGGAACTACCTCGACTGCCCCATTGCTCTCTTATATGGCCGGCCTTAGTCTCCCTGATTTCAATCAGCTAATCAATGATCCTATCCACCACAATGTTAGTTAGCCTACTATGCCAACCAAGCTCCCCTCCGACATTCCCAAGTTCGAAGGCCTTGGTAGTGAAGATCCCTCCAACCATATCTGATATTTCCACATGTGGTGTTCTTCCAATTCCATCACCGACGACTCCATCCATCTTCGATTGTTCCAACACACGCTTACCGGCGAAGCTTCTAAGTGGTATGTTGACCAGCCCACCTCTTCCCATACCACCTTTGCGACCCTTGCCCGTGCCTTCTTATCTTATTTCCAACTTCCCTCTCGTTATGACACCGGTATGGAAATTTTGACTTCTTTCCGTCAATCGTCTGCGACCCGCCTATTCGATCATGTTAAAGAATGGCGGAGAAGAAAGAGCATATGTCAGGCCCCTACCTTCGAAGACCGTGTCTATATGGACTGGTTCCTTCACTCTCTCTTACCTCCCATTGGCAAAGATGTCGCATCCGACTTCCCTCAAACCGAAGAAGCTACCCTCCAAATATCCTTGAAATATGACCTAATCTGTGCTCAATCTGGTTATGATTATACCGTCCTTCCTAACCTCCCTAGACCCGGTGGCACTAAATCACCGGGGGCATCTCATGCCACCGAAGGTATTGTTGGAGCTCTCTCGCATCCATCCGCTCAATCTCCCATGAACTATGGTTTTCCTGGGGAAGGGGGCACCTCCCCTTGCACTTCTCCCCCTCCTGGTAGCATGCATCCAGGATCTGGCATGCCTCGTCTTTCTACCCAACCTCCAGTTTACCACATTGTTACCCAACCTCATTCTCATCCATATCCATAGCCTAGTGCTCCAACTCCTCTAGCATTTGCACCCCTGCCTCCCTTGTCTTCTCAACCCCCCCAACAGCAGTCATCGCCCCCTCAAGAGCAGGTGGATACACAGCAGGGATTTGTGGCTACCCAACCACCTCATGGCCCGGTCACCACTCAACCTCCTCCATCTGGTACCTCTGATTACTAGATCCTCATGATGAACTCTGACCAACCTGTCACCGTCGACCTCAACCTTCAAAATCAGTCCCGTCTGTACCCTCAGCCTCTTGCTCCATCTATCCTTGGGTCACCTTCTTTAGGTTCTACAGAGCCTCTTTCGACAACTAATAGTCCCTTGCATATCCCTCAGCCCAAAGCTGAGGTTCATACCACGATTCCTAAGGGACCATTACGCCGAAATTTTTCTTCTAACTCAGCTGCCCATTCATATAGCATATTAAATGAGCTGGCCCAATCTCCTGCTGCCATTTCAATGCTGGAACTCCTCCAGTTGTTCCCCTCTCAAAGAAAAGCTCTACTATCTGCCCTGGGTGCTGTAGATCTGGCAGATGAACAATTGATTATTTTTGATGCCCATCAGTCAGAGTCTCCTCCTCTTCCTGCTTCCGTAGCTTTCCAAATCACAGTCAAAATCCGAAACGCTAACATTTCCCGGTTCATCATTGATGAGGGGGCGTCCACCTGTGTGATTTCCACTTCGGTTTGGAAACAACTCGGATCTCCTGAGTTGGTCCCTCCCACGATCACTCTTTGAGCATGGGATGGCCACGCCTCCTAGCCCATTAGCCTTTTCTGAAACTGTTATATCACTCTTTTGGCAAGAATTTTTGCGTTGACATTGAATTCATCGACGTCCCTCTTGATTATAATATTCTTTTGGGGCGTAGCTACACCTATGTCATGTCTTCTGTCCCATTCGCAGTCCATCACAAGATGTTTTTCCCTCATAATGGAAAGATAGTCACCATTGACCAGTTGACATATCATGAGCCAAAATCTCAGCCCTCCCCTGAGTCGACCATCTCTTCTATAGCCAATACTCAAACCGTTGATTCTTTGAACAGTGTCTCCCCCGGCGTCTACAAAGACTCCTCCTTGGTTGGAACTTTCCCTGGTATTCCTCCTCCTCCTGTCTCTAATCCCAGCTTAGCGATTGTTTGCATGATGCTGACCTTAAACGACCCACTTCGGCTAGTCAACAACCTCAACCTCAACCTCACCCACCGCAGCCTGCTCCTATCCCTTCACCTTAGCCAGCCAGACCTTTTCCTTCTGGCCCTTCTCCTACAGCTAGTACCCATGCGCCCCTCTATCCTCCTGGGTCGGTTCCACCAGGTCTCAACCATCTTCGAGCCATCCCTCCCAGCCATTACCCCACTGGTCAAATACCTTTCCTTGTTACCCCTCCCGGAGTCTCTTTGGTTCCCATCATGGCCACCCTCTCCCTCCCCAATTTGACCCTGAGCATACCCGTCTGGTACCTAGCCCCCCAGCCACTACTCTGCCTGGCCAACCCAAACCCTATCTTGCTTTGACCCCAGTTCAACCGATACCCATGGCTTCTCCTGCTGCACCTGTACCTCAGCCCCCTCATCAGGAAGCACCTCCTGTTGCGACCATGTCAGGTGCCACTAGCACAGCTCGTAAGGGGGCATCCAAGGTCAAAGCTGCGTCGACAACCTCTGCCCCTCCTTGACCTCCAAAGCATCCCATTCAGTGTGCCTTTTGTGATGTTGTCGGACATGCTACCCATACCTGCCCTAAATTACCACATCTCAAAACTATGGTTAATGAAACGTTTCCCGAATCCGATATTCCTAAAGTCTATGCCACCATCCCTGATTCTTTTCCCAAACTTAAACACTTGCGCACCAATCACCCTTGTTCTTTGTGTGATTTCCATGGACATTATACCCATCTTTGCCCCTGCCTTGACTAGTATCGCACTTCTTTAGCCACATACCGCCAATTTGAAACTGCGCTTGCCTATCATCCTTCTTCCCTAACACTAGACCACTCGTCTACCCTGATTACCATTTCTCATACCGATACTGAAATGACCAAACACTCAGCCACTATTTCCTACCTTTCCTCATCCCCGCGTTTCCCGGCAACCGACCCCTTAGTTCCTTCCCCCGATGTTTCGCCTACCCACTCCTCTGTTCGATCCGTTGTCACCCCTCATGCCGACACACATGTGAACCTTCCCCCTCAAAATAAGGTGTCTCATATTTCTACTGATCCTCTTATTCCACCCACTCTTCCCATCTTTCAGACCGATGAAGACATCATGGAAGCCATGACCGAACCTAATTTTCCATGGGACGATATGCACCATCGTGCTTACTTCCTACCACACCAATACCACGACCATTATGCCCTCGAATCTAAAGACTTCATTCCCGATAAAGTTGATTGGTTCAAAAACCCCATCCCTGCATCTGACGCTTTCGAAGAAGGCAATATGGCTAATATCTCTCCTACCATCAAAATAGACATTTATGTCAAACCAGGTATTGAAGAACATATCACCATGAGCGCCCACTGCACTCCAGAAGAAATTGAAGCCTACACCAAACTCTTCAATGAATTCTGTGATATTTTCACCTAGTCCTACTTAGAAATGCCCGGACTAGATCCTGCCATTGTCGAACATCACATCAACACATGGCCTGATGCCATTCCGATTCGTCAAAAGTTGAGACCCATCCATCCTTCTAGACGTGAAGCCATAAAAGCTAAAATTGACAAGCTCTAGTAGGCTGGTTTCATTTACCCCATTGAATATACCACTTGGGTGTCTAACCCAGTTCCCGTCCTCAAAAAACAAGGCACCATTCGTGTTTGCACCAACTTTCGTGATCTGAACAAAGCTTGTCCCAAAGACAACTTCCCCACACCATTTATTAACCAAATCATCGATGAGTGTGCAGGGCACGAGATTCTCTCCTTTATGGATGGCTTCTCCGGATACAACCAAATTGTTATTCGTCATGCTAATCAACTTAAAACCGCGTTCATTAGTCTGTGGGGCACTTTCGCATACCGAGTCATGCCATTTGGCCTTAAAAATGTTGGTGCCCCCTTTCAATGAGCCATGTCTTATTGTTTCCATGACTTAGCCCATATTATCCTTGCCTATTTAGATTATCTTACTGCGTGTTCTAAACATCAGGCGCAACACCTTCATGACTCGCGTACCATTTTTCTCTGATGCCACAAGTATAACATTCACCTTAACCCATTGAAATGTGTCTTCTGTGTTCCCGCCGGTCATCTCCTTGGCTTCATCGTGTCTAAAGATGGGATAACTCTCAACCCTTTGAAGGTTCAAGCCATTCTTGAACTTCCTATGCCTCATACCTTACACCAGCTACAAAGTTTCCAAGGGAAAGCTAATTTTCTTCGTCGATTCGTTTTGGCCTACGCCACTACCGCACATGGCTTCCTTAGACTTCTTCGATCTCACACCCCTTTTGTCTGGGATACATACACTCAAGAGTATTTTGATGCCCTCAAACATGCTCTCACATCCACTCCCTTAATCCGTCCCCCTGACTTTGACCGAGATTTCATCCTATACATCTCTACTTCCACCTATTCGGTTGTTGGTGTCCTTATCCAAGAGGATGATAATGGTATCGAACATGTGATCTATTATGTCAGTAAGAACCTTGCCGGTCCACCTGTGTCCTACTCGCATGAAGAAAAATTATCACTAGTTGTCGTGTTCTCGGTCCAAAAACTGTGTCATTATATCCTCATGCGTTCCACTAAGGTTGTGACTGATTCCAACCCCATAGCTTTCCTATTGAGTCGCCGCATCCTCAATGGGAAGTACGCCCGTTGGGTCGTTATCCTCCAAGAATTCAACCTTGAATTTGTCACCCCAAAAATTAAGAAAGGGTTAGTCCTCTTTGAACTCATTTCTGATTTGCCTACTAGGATGCAAGATACTCCAATTAATGATGCTCTTCCCGATGAACATTTGTTTGCCATCACCACCGACGATCCTTGGTACGGTGACATCCTTACTTACTTGTGAACCCAAAAGTTCGCCCTTCATCTTGATCGTGATTCTAGACGACGTATCTGACACCAAGCCTCTTGATACCTTCTAATCGGCGATGACCTTTATCGTCGCGAAATAGATATTGTCCTTCACCATTGCCTCACACATGCTGAAGCCGAGCAAGTCCTCAATGCCTGTCATAGCGGCGCTTGTGGTCGCCACCTCTTCGGCCTCGCCACTGCCCAAAAAATCATGCATGCGGGGTATTTCTGGCCTTCTCTCTTCAGTGATTGCATTGAAGCAGTCAAACACTATTCCAATTGCCAACAGTTCACCCCCAAGGCACAAGCTCCTCCCGCTCCTCTCCACCCTGTCATCAGAGTCGGTCCTTTTTGTAAATGGCCCATCGACTTTATGGAATGTCGACCTCCATCTACTGGTAACCACAAATATATCATCGTGGCGGTTGACTATTTCACTAAATGGGCCGAAGCTATGCCAACGTTCAACAATACGACAGCCACTGTAGCTCTCTTTTTCTTTATCCATGTCATTGCTCGATTCGGAGTTCCAAAACAGTTAGTCTCGGACCATGGCTGACATTTTGAAGATTATATTTGGCATGAGATATCCTCCCTATTGGGTTTTGAGCACCAATATTCATCCTCCTATTACCCCCAAGGTAATGGCCAAGTTGAAGCGGTCAACAAAATTCTTAAGACCATGCTTCAATGAATAGTGAATAAGCACAAAACCAATTGGCATCTCATGCTCTTCCCAACTTTGTGGGCTTATCGAACTTCTGTTAAAACTGCCACCAGTTTCACTCCTTTCCACCTTGTCTTTGGCGAGGAGGCAGTTTTACCAATCGAGTGTGAAATCCCTTCCCTTCACTTGGCCGTCGAACTTCTCCCTGATACCCAACCTCTAGAACAATGACTTATCATGCTCGAGCATGCCTCTAAAGACCGTCGTGTTGCATTACAAACTCTTTAAGTGACCAAAAAGCACACCAAAGCTCAGTATGATCGAAAAGTCCACCCTCGTACATTTCATGAAGGTGACCTTGTTCTAGTATATGACCAGGCCCACGATACCCTCGGTCATGGGAAGTTTGACTCACTATGGCTAGGTCCTTACATTATCAGTAAAGACCTTGGTAAGGGGGAATATCTTTTAGAGGACTTTGAAGGCCACATCCTTCTTAATCCTTGCAATGCACTCTATCTTAAGAAATATTACCCTTAGCATTTTCCATTCGAAATGCGTGTTTTATTTTCTTCTAGATAGCCAGCACCTATTTGTTTTACATTTTGCTACTTCACCAGGACACCCGTTGTCCATGAAGCCTTATTTCACCTCCCCTCAAAATCTGATTTTCTCACCTACAACACCTGTCATTGGGGGCACCACCTTGCCTCCATCCTCATTCCTGTTTGTGTCAATTTCCGTCATGAGATACCATGTTGTACTCATGTTTTTTATGATCCCCTTTGGATCATCCCCCATTTAGTTATCATCACTAATGTCCGTCTGTTAATCGCTCTGCTATTTTCTCCCGTGCCTTAGTTGAGTTTCCCTTATTGCCTCACCTACAACCGACCTACTTCTGTCGACATCAGCGCATTTACTCCAGAAGCCAGGTCTAGCGGGCAGTGTACCTTGGTTCGAGCTCTTCTCAGCATGATCGTGATCTATACATTTGATGGTCCAGTGATGCAGCAGCAGCTATTGGTGATTCCCGGGCATGTGTGAGATGTCTCAACCCTCATGAGGGGGTGGCCCTACAGGTAGCCCCCCACATGCCCGGATGACTTCTTCATTTCCACCCTTGATGCAGCTCCTATCATTTGATGATATCAGCCTCAACCGCTTGCAGCGCCTTTTTGATTTGCATGTATCAATCAGATTTAGCGAGCCCTTCCCCATGTGTAGGGGGCATTTGGGTGTATTTGTATCTCATGTACTAAAATCTTCTTGTATAAGTTCTGAAGGTTATTCCAGGCATCACATGTATGTGGGATTCATCATTTTATTTATGTAGCTCATGTTTAGGCTAGTACATGCTTCGTTATTGCGTTCTGTGGTTTTCCGGGCGCCTTATTCTTTGTACTATTGTCTCGGCGGGCATAGGTATGCCTCCCCTGCTTCCTTTAACACTGGTACCACTTCATCACCTAGAGACTTGTTGCACCTGTAAGTCTCGTCTCCTTCGGGTCTAGTCCTTTAGCACATTAGACTACCTTACATTTCTCTCTCTCACTTCCCTCTTGATGCCTAGTGATTGAGTTCTTACAACGTACTTCGGTCATACGATTGTCTCCTAACAATCGTATATTGGGGGGAAATCTGTTACACCATTTTTTGGTCATCTAACCTATTATCATTAGATGAACCCAAGTACACCATGTAAGACCAATTTTACCCTAAGTAAAATTGCTTTCACCATGTGAAATAACATTTGTCTATATGTCCCAGTCATATTTAACCCAAAACAAGGAAATTAATTAAATAAATCATTATTTATTTAATTATTTCCTAAGAATAAGTTATCTAAATCATTATTTAAATAATATTCCTAGTTAAATTTGACTAAATCATTTTTAAATAAATCATTATTTATTTAATTATATTCCCACCATCTCCCTAAAATAATAAATAAATCATTTATTTATTTATTGTTTATAAATAACAGAATTGACCCAAGTCAAAAGACCTTTTCCCTCCAACAAATATAATAAAATATTCCTAAAAGATGGTTCTAGAACTTGATTAATAATATTTTATTCATGCAAAAAGTTCTAGATAACCCTAATATTTTTTTATAAATAGGAGGGTTTTCCCCATTCATTAGTCACCTCCATTACATTAGATCATTCTGGATCTATACTAGGTCACATTCTCCATTTTTGCCTTGTGAGCTCTCATTGAGTTCTATGCTTGTTTGGGTTTTCTACAACAACAAGAGAGAGGAATTTTAGATCTGAAATGCTGAGGACGTTCAAGAACCCATCCCATTAAGGAGAACCGGAAAACACCTTTCTTGTTTTCCTCTTGGGTGCCCCCTTTTAATATAATATAAAAATTATTTCAAATACATTGTTCTTGTCTTGTCTATTGGATGCATGGAGCCACATTTTATTTTATATGCTTAATGTCTTCTATGCTTAGATCTGGATTTGTGCAGCATTATTTGGATCACCTAATTTCATATTTAAAGATATTTGGCAGCCATAATCGATGTTAGGGCTATTTTTTATCCGTAGCTAAAGTGATCTTTTAGGACGAAATATTCATACTAACATGGTGTAGTCGTGGTATGATGACATATGTATTCGTTTTGTTGTACTCTATATATGTATATGTATTTTGTTTTATTCTAAACCAGGTGTGGGTGTATGTGTTGTATGCTAGTGTGGATGGATGTATTGTATGGTGTTGTATGCCGTATTTGGGTATATGCGTTGTGATGTACACTATGTGTATGATTACGTGATTGAATAGAAGAAAAGTAACTGGGTGTTAGCCAAGTGTGGAAACCGATTTGGTGCATGTCCAGAAACATCAAAGGCATAAGTAAGGAATAGTTAAATGATAAGTATCAACATCTTATTTCAATTCTATTATGCATGTGATCTATGATTCTGAATTATGATTGTTAAATGTGATTTATTATTATGGTTTATGATAACTGCATGTGATTTATGATGGTTGTGTTTTTAGCTAACTAGATACGATATGTTTATATATGATGATTTGATCAAACAACCAGTTTGACTTGTTGTGACAAGAAGTAAAAAATAATGCGAGTGTACCTTATTAACAAGCTACAAATGAGGTATGATGTTAATGTATTTCAATTTATTTTGAATCTAATGGCAGTTATGTGCTTAGTACAGGAAGCATGAAAATTTGGGTGGTTAAAATGTATTGGAAGCATTAGCTGCAACAACAAAAGGAATTGAAAAAATAGTAGTATGTTGGTAAAGAACTTCAGGAGCAGGGCCATTGTGGGACACTGGTACCCAATAGTGTCCATTGATTTCCATGTGCATACTATGATTGGTATGATGGTTTTGAGGTAGTTATATGCCTTGGTTTTTCGTATATTTTGATACAAGGAATCCTTGCCAAGGGATGGACTGGCCAAGATGGGGGAGCTAGCGCAACTTGGAAGTTGTGTGATTGCACGGAAGGTGGTGACCATATTTCCTGAGGGATTGTGTAGCAGAGAAGAGAACATCGAGGATGTATTTGGTTTGGCTATTATCATTTCCAGATGGAATCAGATGCACATTCAGCGTGTTCCCTAGAACAATGAGCTAATAATTGTTCACTGAAAGGAAAATAATGCAAGATTTTAGCACTGGACATTGCATGTACCTTTGAATTTGGCACTGGATTCTGGGCTTCTTGGGAAGGAGGTCAATCCTAGAATTAGTTTGAGGGTGGAGGTGTGAGCCTTTGGATTATGTTGCTGCTAATACGAGCATCGTATCCTTCTATTTATTTTTTGATAAAACATGTATATGTGTATATTATTGTAATAATTTATCGAGCTAGATTTATAAATCTCCATAGATAGTATAACTATTTTTTGGTTGAATCAAATGTGGTTTTTATTGTAAATACCTTAATGAGTTGTGTTGTAAATCTCTAGTAAATGGTATGTTTTTCATGTTTTCAAGAGTGGTCATTGTAAATACTACAAAGAGATGTGTTATAAACCTCCATATGTAGTATGTTCTATTTTCAAAGGTTTGCTGGTTTGTAGGTGTCATTGAACATCGAGGAGGATGTTCGCCTAAGGGGGAGGATTATGTAATATCCCTGGTAAAAATCCATGCAAAAATATAATAATCATGGTTGATGGGTAAAAAATTCTAGCGGGTGTTCACTTAAATTTATTATGGCTAAGGAAATTTGGAAAGGAAATTGCAAACACATTGGAAATGCATGAGCCATTAATTGGAATTTTACCTATGAAAATAATGGAAATTAGGATAAAAGGAAGGTGAAATGTCACATGTTGCATGTGAGGAGGAAAATGAAGGAAAATAATGGAAAATCAATAAAAATAGAGGCCTCATTAATAAAATGGTTTACGAGGATCAGTTGGAAAGATTTTGGCTTAGTGCATTTTTGGAGCTCTCTCATTATTATCTCTCTCTCATACTCTTGGATACTTAGTTTTGTTCTTGCTAAACTCTTGGAGAGTGTGGATACATGGTGATTTGGAGAATGAAGGAAAAATAATTAAAGGAAACCCCAAGAGTACATTGGGATAATAATGTACATCAGGTTCTTAGTGCAGGTACTAAGTTGCATGTATGTTTTCCTCATTAGTTTTGGCATGTATGGTGTATGCATGCGAATTTTCCTATCCTTTCCATTTCCTGGATAACCATGGTTTTGCAGGTTTATTTCCATTGACTATTTCTGGTTGGTTCTCATGATTTCTTTAGTTGTTGGGTTTAGTTACTAGTTCCTGGAGACTTGTTTGGTCAAACTCCCTGGAGCCCGATGAACAATTGCTGGGTTCAGTTACTAGTCCTGGAGTCTTGGTTGGAAAAATTCCCTAGAGCTCGATGAATAAGTATTGGGTTGAGTTACTAGTCTTGGAGCTTTGGTTGGGAAAAATCTCCATAGCTCTAGTTGGGTTGAGTTACCAGTCCTAGAGACTTGGTTGGACAAACTCTCTAGAGTGTGGAAACAACTGGGGCTAACTTACTGCTCCTTGAGCCTTGGTTGGAACAAACACTCTGGAGCCTTGGAGCATCTTGGATAGAGAACGATCCATGATGTTTGTGATGTTTGACTATGATGTGGAATCATTGGTTGAGGGTTGAGGTAATTTTTCCTCTAGAAGCCATGGATTGGTTTTGATTGATGTGTTTGATGGGATCCCACATTCATGCTTGGAATATGGCATGGGGGTGATTGGCTGAAGAGAGATTTGGCTCAACCAATATATGGTCGGATGGAACATGGAACTCCCATCTCCAGTGGGTTTTTACATTCAGTAATGAAGAGCTCATTCCTCTGGCATTCATTATGAGAATGTAATAGTTTATGTATGTATTTTATTGTTGTTTTATCCATTGTATTTTTTTTGTTATTGTGTTGGTTAGAAGCATGTATTCGATCAATGATGATGTATGGCTCTATCCATGTTTTTACATATAAATTCATACATAATGTATATATTGTAAAATATACTATATTATATATTATTATTAGAGGAGGAATGCTTCTTAGTCGTTTTCAAATAAGTAAGAGACCCCACGTTTAAAATAATTGTTTATACCTGTAAATGCAATGTTTATGAAATGTTTAACAAAATGTCTGTCATGGCTAGGAGGGGTTTGGATGGGTTCCATGATGATGTGAATGATTTTTTACCTTTTTTTAATGTTAGTTATCATTCTCTATAATCTCATGAAGTTTTGGGCAGTGACCTGGGCTTTGGGGCTAAAAAGGTGGCACAAATCCTAGATTTGTAGGCACAAAATTGACCAAAATGGCCCCGAGCCACTACATTGCTATAGGCTTTTAGTTGCTACCTTGCCTCAAAATTCCCACAGCTAAGGCTAAATTTTGGTCAAAAAGTTAGTCTCCCTTAGGGTTCAGGGGCCTGGAAGGTTTGGTTACTTCCTGAAGATGTTTTTGATGTTGTGTATGGTGTGTTTGTATTGTTTCTGCTGGTTCCACTTCCTTAAGGTCATCTAGGAGGTTGAATATCATATTACTAGTATCTTGTTGTATGTTTACCTAGGTTTCTCGGTTAATTGGGTAGATGTGGGAAGAGGGTCTTACAACGTGTGAGGGAAATATGATAGATTAGGTCTATTATCTTGTTCAATTGGGAGCATTCCTTTTCTTCAACAACTCGACCTTCAAATATTATTGTTTTGAGCCCAAAATGTTACAGGAATTTTTTTCTTGTTGCAACTATAGGAAGCCCAAATTTCCTCACACATGTGGAAGGATACAACCCAAAACATTCCTTGAAATATTGGATTCTTTTTTATTTATATCCCATTCACTTTTCTAGGTATATTTTTACTTTCTTGTCCTTGTATGAACTTGATGGATGCTATCATTAATTGATGTCGAGCTCACCTATATAGCCTTCTTGAGTAGGTCGAGGAGCCTGTTGTACTGTACAACAACCCTCCCCATTTCTAAATTTTTAGAATAAATTTCATTTAGAAATAGGTCCCATTTTTATTTTTCTTTCTAGATAGAAATAAAAGATTTACAAAAGAATTTGATCATTTTTATTTAGGAATAATAAGTTCATTGATAAAAGGACATATTGCATATTTTTATTTACAACTGTGTATAAACAGATACAACCTTAAAAACTTTCCGATCCGATGAGATACAAAGCTTTTAATCATATCAAAATATTATATAAAGTTTTTATATTTAACAATATTTGATGTGTACAGTATTCGCAAATTGGAAAATCAAAGAAATTTTTAAATTCTATATTCACTTTGGAAAACTTCGATAAGCTTTAAAGTGTTATATTTGTTTTACATACTTCTGATGCAATGCAATTCATCACAATCACATTTCGGAGAGTTAAACGTTATATTCATTTGATTGAAAGACTCCGACTCGACCGACCCCACCTCATCACAATTGGATTATCAGAGAAACTCTTTAATGATTCATTCCATTTGAAAATCCTCGATGCGATCTTAACAATCATAATTCAGCATAAATCATATTATGTTATTTCTTTTACCTTTAAAGATTCACGATGCGAATACATCTTAATATCATATATTACTTATTCATCGCATCCCAAGGATTTGAAAGGTAATATTTTTACAGTTATTTCAAAATATGCCGATCTTTGATTGTACGTTTACCATTAATTGAAAATCAAACAAATAATAACGATTTCTTTTGTTTTGAATGCGTGAGTGTGACTCCCTAGAGGGAATTTAAGTTTTAACCATGGAGATAATAAATGCAAATAAACGAATAAATCCTTTTGTATATCTATTTTCATTATTGTGTTTTCACCTCGGCTGAAAGCTTTTATTTGTTGTAGAACAATAGAACATTCAATTCTTTCATTTGCAGAACAAGTGAAACATTGCCCGATACCAAAATGTCGAAAAGATCAAGGAAATCAAAAGCCGCCATCACTGCAAAAGCTCCTATGTTTACCATGCAGGCTAAAGAGAAACCAGCAAATCTTAAGCTAGTTACAGATACCTCATGCCAAGGACTTGGTAATATGACATGGGAAAATGTCTATAACTTGCTTGAAAAGGAAAACCATAAAGTTGTTGAAGCCAAGGCTACAGTTCCTGATGAAAACAACTCTGACTCTGATTCTGAGAATCTTCTTAGTGCATTAGCAAACTCATTTCTGCACCGAATTGCGGCTCGAGCAAATATTTTTCCATATTATGATGTTATTCGATGGGTAATTGATAATGTGGCTATCCAAAACAAAACTTTTGTTTCAGATTCTGGGGCAATATTCAGGTCATTCAAACCAGAGGACATTAATGCAATGTACCACCTTCCAGACCCATAGAAAATCTATAACAAAGACTTCATCAAGGAATTTGCTGTGAATGATGAAAATCAGTCTGAGCCGATTAAAGAATGGAGAAAAATTCCTGAAAATCATAGACATGAGGCATCAGGTATGTACTTTGTGGAGTCTCTTTTGCCTCCATACTGTTATGTTGCAGCAATGATGTGCAGATTTTTTGGGAATGATAAATCAGCTAGGTTTTCTATACAAATGGTGCCATTAATACATTCTGCTGTTAGTTCCGAGATAATGGACTGGGTTGTCATTCTTTCTGATAAGATAGCCAACAGAATTCTTGAGTATAGGAAAGACAGAAATTCAGGAAATACCACTCCTTTTTATTTTTGTGCTTATATCCTAGATGCCCTTTGTTTCAATTCTGAATTCCCCATATTAGGATGGAAATGGACCCCTAAATATCTCATTCCTATTCATATATATCACAAGTTCTTGTGGAAGGGGCATTTCAAAATCCATGTTTATAGTCTGTCACGATTTTATTATCCCGATTTATCAAACTATTTTTGGTCGATACCCTTCTAGGCTTTCCGAGAAAGCTAAAATTGATTTGTCCTCAATTGGAGATTGGTTTGGAGAGGAAAGGTTCACATATATCAGAGTTTTCAGAGGTATTGTAGAACCACACATTCTTCCTTTGTATGTTGCAGACAAACTATTAGAACATGAATTTTCGAATCAATTGACAGCAGAAGGCATGTCTAGAACTTTGAAGAACAACAAGAAGCTTATGTGGCCTACTTTTCCTTTTAAATGTGGTGACTATACTCTCAATAATTTTTTTCATGATGAAAAATAAGTTCATAAGCCAACCAATCTCAAGCTTTCAACAATCCCAAGGAGAAAATATGACCTAAGAAAGGTGGCATATGATTTTACTACTTCTGTTTCAATTGCTCGGTTCGAACATGAACCAGATATGTTTGATGATTTATTTGTTTCTGTAGATAAATTGTCCCATGTTTTTTATTTGGCCAAGTCCAAATTTCAGGCCAAAGAAATGAATAATTTTTTGTTATTTAGAAGCCAAAGGTTACTCAAAGTTCCTCTAGATCAGTTGAGAGTTCCTATACAGGAGAATGAATCACAACAGAAGGAAATGGAGAATACTTCTGGCAAAGAAGTAATAGGAAATAATCCTAATTTACAAAAAGAAGATATTAGCAGAAAAGTTGATACTAAAAACAAAGAAAAAACTGCTAAAATTTGTGTACATATTGATCAACAGTCTTCAGCCCAGACAGGAAAAGAAAGCACAGGTACTGATGCCAATGTGCATACTGAAAAGGGTGGGAAAAATAGTAAGGCTACTGAACAGGCACCAAAAGGAAATATAAACAATAATCCAGATTCTCAACTTGGAAGAGAGGAAGCTGCTAAAAATGTAGTTGAATCTACTAAACTTTTAGTTTCTCCTCATTTACTGAGCCAATATGAACAATTTTCCCAACAAATATGACAAGAGAACAATCCCCAAGTTAATGTTCTGGGAGACCAGGATATAAAATTTATTCCTAAAAATCTCACAGGTGAAATCATGTTGAAGATAGAAGAAAAACCCTCCTCTGGATATATTTTACAGTCCTAAGCATAGGGTTGTTATGAGAAAACAAAGAAAAAGGAGGAGAACTTATCAGGATTTACTTTCAACATCACAGATGGAGTTTATGAATATTGTTTATAAAAATGTTGAGGTGAATCCATCTGAGGATCTCACCAAATTATCCCAATACGTAGGTGCTTATAGTGTTGCTACTATAGAAAAGGCCTCTAAAGTTACACAATTAATGAAACAAAAATATGTGCAAATAGCCATGTTAGAAGAACAGGTTATAGAGAACCAGTAGAAAATTATTCAGTTAGAACAGCGATTGTAGGATAGAGAGCTAAATCAAGAGATAGAAAAATTACAAGCTCTTCTACGAAATGAGAAGACTTCAAAGATTGAGCTAGAGAAGATGTTTCAATCCAAATTGGACAAGTTTAAGAATTATCCTAATTTGGATCAATTCAAAAATTAAGCCCTGGAGACAAACAAGTTATTGTCTCAACAATTAAATGAATTTTGTCTAAAGGTTGTAGAAGTAGAATCCTTATGTGAAATTACATCTTCCTTAATAGATGAAGGAGTCAGTCTTAAAATTGAATTTGATGAAGCTGATGAAAAAATTTCTGAATTTCTTTTATGGCGAGACTCAAAATCAGGATGAAAAGAAAACCTTCCAAGGATTATGGAGAGACATAAGGAAATTATTTTTGCAGAATGGGAACAACATTTAATCAAAGCAAAAGGAGCTACATCAACAACTAAAAGCATGATGAGTAATGTAACATAGCTGGTGAATAATACCCTGTATGCAATCAATTTTATTTCAGATTGTACCCCCGACAGGTTACCTAAGGTGAAAAAAATTGATTACAAATGGAATCAAGAAATAATCAATAAAAATCAGCAAATTGGCCAACTGTAAGGAATGTCGTGGGATACGATGTGGACCTATGTTATCAAGCCTCATAGTTAGCAAACAACAATAAAATTTCATTCAAATGCCATCGATTGCATCATTCCTGAATTCTCTGATGCCACATATACAGGGAAATTGCACTCAAAGCTTAGTCATCTAGAAGAGGTGAAGGAAATGCCCAAAATCTGCCATCTAGGCACATCAAACGCAATAGATGATCAATGAATCGGTTCACCACAAGATCACATTTATGTTTCTAGATTTTTTGATTTAGATAGATTGTAGGAATAGTTTTAGTTATTTTGTTTTATTAAGTACCTATTTAAACCCCCTTCATTAATTTAGAAAGGGGTCCTGAATTTGTAATATTTTGACTTGGAGATTACATTTTTGTACTCCATTGACTCTTATATTTTTATAAAGGATCACATCTAGTGATTATGTGCAAAATTTCCTTTAAGAATTGCATTTTTGTATCTTGGAGTCGATTTTGCATTGAAGTTGTTGGATTTGGATATTGGATTCCATTGGAAAGTATCAAGATGGATATGGTATTTCTATCTATTCACTGCTAGTTTTCTTATGTTATGTGATATTCTCTTTTAATTTGCTATCATTTATGTATACTCATTTTACAATATTTCTTTATACATATCATTTCTGAGTGTGTAGAAATATTTATCTTTTACAGTATATGCAATTGATATATTAATGATGAATGCAATATGTTATTATAACTCTGTTTCATTTTTTAAACAGAGTTATCTTTATTTTTTACTGCATATTTCAATTAAGCTATAATATAATTTCATGGTTATTGATTAATTGAAACAATTTAAAGTTGTATTCACATTTGATGCCCGGGTCAATTTTAGAATTGTTTTATCAGTTTTAAATTAGATTTGATAGTTTTATTTTAGTCATTTAGTCCCATTTTCCATTCATGCAATCATTCCATTACCAACCCATTTAAATTACCAGGAAACTGGTCCTATCAATCCACTCGGAGCCACCACACCAAAAGGAAAAGGAGTTGTTCTAAGGTCCCGACCGGGTGGTTATCCCACAATGTTTGAAGCAACAATTTTCGAGACCTCAACATTTTTGGCACTAGAAGGAGGGCCAAAGCTATGAATGGCAGATAAATCCAAATCCAAAAGCCATTATAAGAGCACAACACCCTCATCACCTTCAATTTCTTCCACATCTCAAATCACTAGAGAAGAAATTGATAAAAGTATTCAAACACCCACTACCAAAGTCTCAGTTCAATCAGATAATCCAACTCCTGAATCCCCTGAAGTCAAAGCTTTAGTTCATAAACTTCAAGGATTCTCATTATCATTAGAAGAATCAAAATTATCTTAAGGTAGTGTCACCTTGCAGTTTTTTTCTTCCAGACCTCTCACTAGGTCACAGAGTGAAAAACTTGGAATTTCCCCAAAAGATTTTCCTATACCTAGTAGAGTAAAAAAAATAAGAACTCCTTCGAAAAAAGAAAGTGGAGGTAAATCCCCTCTGCGGACAGAGGCGATCCCTACTAGCCCAGATCGGGTCTAGCAACAATCGTATCATGCTAAGGCGCAAGTTCCTAATTGCAATAGACCAAATTGCGAGAAAGGCCTACCTTAAGTCCAACTCTGTTGTTCGCAGAGAAGATATCGCTCCCATTTCCTTGCTCCGGCAGATCACAATTCTCCCGCTTGTCGCGATCAAACACTTGCACATACAAGAAACACGACGAACACACAAGCATAAAACTCAATATATGCAATTATGTATTAGTCAGAGAAGATACAACTCATGATCACAAAGTATGAACAATACGAGTGGAACCATAACCAAAGTCGCTTATCATTAATCAATACAAAGAAAGATACAACCTGCGCTTTGACGCTAGATCTTCCTTTGGCGGGTCGACAGTGGAATATGTCTAGATAAAGCTCGTCAGGAATAGGACGAGCCTCTATCTTTGGTTTTCTTGACAATAATCTCCTTGCTACTGATTTGGCTCTATGAGGACTATCAAGGCTCTTGCAGCATTCCATAGGCTATTGAAGGCTCTTGAAGGCTAGCTTACAAAAGGAAAATGGCAAGCTTATATATATGGTGGAAGGGGAGTTGGGATCGCTACAATCATGGGATTGGCCCTATCCTCAAGGAAGCTTCCATGAGATGTGGAAAACCACTTCCTCTACATGGAGATCCAGAGCCAAACCTCCCAACTCAATTTAGAGACCAGTTCAGGAATTGGTTGGAGTCAATCTTCCACCATTTATTTTTAAAAAACACTCCTTAATAAGCCTGGCGCGGGTATAACACTGTGACAATGCACAAACTGGCATGCCCTCTTTGGAGGATTTCCCCCATTGGCACGAGGGCTGAACTGGCTAGTCACACCAAGGACAAAAAGGCTATTTTTAGGGTTTTTCACAAGGAATTTTCTTCAGGGGAATGATTTTCCTTGTCCAGGGGGATGCCATCAAAGTGGTTTCAGGTCATGTCACTGCTCACATGTCACGGAATAAGCCCTTCAATGTGCAGGAAGGGGATTGCGGGGACGGTGACAAATTGTTGTGTAACAGTAGTGTCACCTCGCAGTTTGTTTCTTCCAGACCTCTCACTAGGTCACAGAGTGAAAAAATTGGGATTTCCCCAAAAGAATTTCCTATACCTAGTAGAGTCAAAACAAGAAGAACTCCATCAGAAACATAAAGTGGTACTAGTTATTCATTGCATATTCAATCATCTGTTTCCCAAGCTCCAAATCAAGAAAGTGCAGTAGTCTCATCATCATCATATGCTCAAACTACATCTATTAAAAAATCAATTGTCTCTTCCAGTAATTTAACTATTACTACTCATACACCAGGTGTCACTTCTAGTTCTTCTACCATCATCACAAAAATTGCACAGAGACCATGGACTAGACCTGGAGCTATAAATATGGCTGCACCTTTGCATGATCTACCTGATCATCCTGAAAAATGGTTGCCAAATTTTAGTCCAGATACTGGTATACAAGCAGAAGAACACATCAATAACTTTATGCTTGCTATAAATCTGAATATAGTAGTGCATGAAGATGTTGTAGTCAGGTTATTTCCCTATAATTTGCAAGGGATGGTAGGATCTTGGTACTTTTCCTTACCCTCTGACTCTATCACAAGTTGGGATATGTTTGAAGAGAAATTTTTAACTAAATATGGAGATGATAGATCAATAGCTACCCTAATCAATGATCTCTCCAATTTAAAGACTCAAACGAAAGAACCCATTAAATATTTTAACTCTCGATTCAATAAACTCTTGAATAAGATCCCTACAACATCTAAACCTAGTGAACATGCTAGAAGTGAATGGTACATTAATGCTTTACCCTCAAACATAGCAATTTTTGTAGATAGAGCTGAAAAACCGACTTTAGCTGAGAATATGAGAGAAGCTATTTCAGTTAAAAAATGAATGATTTCTCTAGATAAGAAAAATACTCTTGAGGAAAGAAAATCAAAGAAAGTCACTTTTAAATATGATTCCAAGAAAAAGACACCAAGAGATCCATATGATATGGAGTGTTTACAGAAAGTCCTTAAAACCATGTATAATGAGATGGTTGAGATAAAAAAGAAAGTAGCAGAGACTTCTACAAAGAGACCATTCAAAAATTTCAAGAGAAATCAAGCTGAATCAAAACCTCCCAATGCAATCTCCAATGCTGAATCAAAAGACGAAGAAGATGAAGATACTCCTCTACTGTCGGATGAAGAAGATGAAAGGGAAGAAATATTTGAACTACATGGAATGTGGGATTTCATTCTCCCTAATTCGGATAGTGAAATGGAACAAGAAGTTATGCCTATGAGTACAAGAAGCAAATCTACATCGGAACCTGTTCAAACTGTTCCAAATAAGAAAAGTACAACTCTCAGTACTAAAGACAAAACTCCTGCAAGGAAATCTTCTCCTTTACCCACTCAGAATCAACCATCATCTCCCAGTCCTCCCACAACATTATCTAATACTCTAGTGGTATCAGATCGAATGGATTATAATATTGTTGAGGACATGAAAAATACTAGAGTGAACATCTCATTACATGAACTCAGCAAACTTAAACATCAACAAAAGCTGCTATTAAAAGAGTTAAATGCTACGCCTATTTCCCCTCTACCAAGTGGTGTAGTAGCTAAAGTAGCTAAAGGGACTCGTAAGCCACCAGACAAAGTAGATGCAACAAACACTGTTCTTTTTGGAGAAAGATCAAATTCTCAGACACCTCCATTTCTGTTGACTTATGAAATCTACAATAAGAATTTTCATAATTGTTTAATTAATTCTGGAGCATCCTCTAATATAATGCCTACTTTAGTCTGTGCTAAATTGAATATCGAACCACGGAAGTCTGTTGTTCACATACAATAATTAGATCTCTTTAAAGTTTAAGTTGTAGGAGAAATCAATTCAGTTACCATTATACTAGCTTTCGATCCTAGGATTGTCCAAAGAATTGATATTCTAATTGCAGATATTCCTGAATTCTATGGGTTAGTCTTAAGAAGAGATTGGTCTACAAAACTTAATGGCTATATCCCAACCGATTTTTTACATATGTGGCTTCCCTACAAATGGAAACCAAATCAAATCAAAATCGAGCGAGAAAAACATATGACACACACTGTAACTAAATTTGAACAACCATACAAACCTGTAGCCTTCAACAATAATATTCTTGGAGGTTATTCTGTTGAGTCATTTCTTGGGAATTTTACTACACCGCAATCACCTTTTTCTGTAAATAATTTTGTTTCTCAAATTGAAAATTTTTCGCAATCTGATTCTCCTAGAATTGTTAATATTTCTGATTCATTTGTAGATAAGCCTATAGATAGAACTTTATTTTGGTCATTATATTTTGACATATCAAAATCTAGTGATGGAGCAGGAGCAGGATGCATCCTAATTGATCCAGAAGGAGAGAAAACCATGCTATCATGTAGATTAGAATTTGAGTGCACTAATAATACCGTTGAATATGAAGCCTTGATTCAAGGCCTTTATAAGGCTATAGGGTTAAATGTAAAATACTTGAAAGTATATGGAGATTCTGAAATTGTCATAAGACAAGTAAGGAATACCATCCATTGTCTTTCAGGACATCTCAAACATTATCAAACCCTAGTATAAGACCTTACCACTCAATTTCTAGCATTTAATATCTCTTCTATTCCTAGAAATAAAAACACATCAGCTGACCTATTAGCTAATGTTGCATCCAAACTCCTCCCTGTTGAAGATTACAGTCCTGATATATTTTCAGTAGAATTTATTTTTTTCCCATCTGTCCCAGATAATATTACTAACAGGAGAGTATTCTACCATGATTAAGATATTTTGAATTTCTTAACTTCTGAGAAATCATATGATGAACAAATTATTGATGAAGACGTTAACGATCTACAAATTACTTCAAGAAATAATGAAAATCCGAATCCTAAATCTGTTGTTAAACTTGAGGATCTTTATGATATTAAAGACAGATTCAAGAAAGTTACTAATGCTAAACTTCAAAGTTAAACTTTGAAGTTTGAATTAGTGAATCTTGGCTCTGATTCTAAACATCAGAATGTTAATCTAGGACTCAATTTAGCTCTAGAAGAAAGATCTGATTTTATTAAACTTCTGAGTAAATATAAAAATGTCTTCGCTTGGATTTATGAGGATTTAAAGACTTATGATACTTCTGTAATTCAAAACACAATTCCAATGCTATCTGATGTTAAGCCTGTTCAACAAAAGTTAAGAAAGATTCATCCAAATCTTGAGGATCAAATCAAAATAGAACTCAACAAACTTTTTAAAGCCAAAATCATTTTTCCTGTAAGGCATTCCAATTGGGTTTCCAACATGGTACCTGTCAGGAAGAAAAATGGTGATATTATAATCTGTATTGATTTCAGAAATTTAAACAAGGCATGTGAAAAAGACAATTTCCCATTGCCAACCATGGATAAAATACTCTAAAAGGTAGATGGTTCTGAACTCATGTCCTTCCTTGATGGATTTTCAGGCTATAATCAAATTTTAGTACATCTAGATGATAGGTTGAAAACCACTTTCAGAACCAAATGGGGAACCTAGGCTTATCAGAAAATGCCTTTTGGTTTAGTAAATGCAGCAGCTACTTTCTAGAGAGCCATGGACATAACATTTAAGGGTTTGATTAATAGATCAGTTGTTATTTATCTGGATGACATAACAGTTTATTCAAAGAAGAGATCCAATCATCTACATGATCTGAAACAAATATTTGAAAGATGTAGAAGGTTTGGTATTTCCTTAAACCCAAAGAAAAAATTCTTTGCTCCCGATCAAGGAAAATTATTAGGGTTTGTTGTGTCAAAATATGGTATATATATCAATCCTGATAGAGTTAAAGAAATTTCTGATATTTCTTTACCTCATAATAAAAGGTCCATGCAATCATTCTTAGGTCAAATTAATTTTGTAAAAAAATTCACTCCAGATTTTTCTCAAATTGTTTTACCTATGCAGAATATGATTAAGAAAAATTCAGTATTAAAATGGGGATATAAGGAAAAAGAAGCCTTTGATGTGATCAATAAGACAATCATTGATGCACCTGCAATGAATACACCCAATTTTTCTAAAGATTTTATTTTGTATACTTTGGCAACCGAAACATCCTATGATGTTGTTTTAACAGAGCTCAATGATCAACAAATTGAAGCACCGATTTCATTCTTTAGCTCGAATCTGTAAGGAGCTGTGCTGAATTATTTTGATGTAGAAAAACAAGCCTTCATTGTATTTAAGTCAATCAAACATTTTAGGCCTTATCTCTTAAAAACACACAAAAAATTAATTGTCCCATTTTCTGCAAGAAGACAATTATTTATTCAAAGAGAAGTAGGAGAAAAAAGGGCTAATTGGGTGACAGCATTGAAATAATATGTTATTGATATTAAACCAGCAAATATTGTTAGAGGTCAAGGTTTTTGCAGATTATTAGCAGGAGCTCATAACATACTAGAAAATCAAGATCCAGAAAATGATGTTCAAGTAAGTCAGATAAGTGTTACAGATTCTGAATCTCAGTATGCTAATATGATATTTTACTTGAAAAATGGGTATGCTCCTTCTAATCTCAGTGATAAGAATAAACGTGCTTTAATATTGAAGACTACTAAATATGAAATCATTGATGATGTGTTATTCAGAAAGAATTATGATTCAATCCTATTAAGATGTCTTGAAAATACTGAAGCAAAAAAGGTATTCCAGGAATTACATGATGGACCAGTAGGAGGTCATTTTGGAGGTGATACCACAGCTCACAACATCATCCATGTTGGATATTATTGGCCTACCATTTTCAAAGATACACATGATTATGTGAGGAAGTGCAAGATTTTCCAAACTTCTAGTGGAAGACAAAGGAAATCAGTTTTTCCTTTGCAACTAGTAAACATTGAGCAACCATTTGAGCAATGGGGGCTTGATATTATTGGTGAGATAGTACCTCATTCTTCCAAACAACACAAATACATCCTCACAGCAACAAATTACTTCATAAAGTGGGTAGAAGCAATTCCTCTAAAGGTAGCCAACTCTGATGCAATTATTGATTTCATCGATCAATTCATCATTACCAGGTTTGGTGAGCCTAATGCTCTGGTATTCGAAAATGTATCTTATTTTTCTGGTAATAGTATAGTAGAATTTGCAATTAAAAGAGGGTTTAAATTGAAATATTTAGCAAATTATTATCCACAAGGTAATGGTTTAGCTGAATCCACCAACAAAAATCTCATCAAAATCATTAAAAGGACCATTGATCAAGATCAAAATAATTGGCACAAGTCTTTAATCTTTCCATTATGGGATGATCGTATTACTCTTAAAGCTTCTATAGGAACTTCACCTTTCAATTTAGTTTATGGTAAATAAGCTGTCATACCATCAAATCTAGTTCTTCCATCATTAGCCCTAGTGCAATTCATTGAAGAAAATCCTTCCTCATCCATGCAGTTGAGATTTTATCAAATCCTTAAATTAGAAGAAGATAGAGAAAAAGAAAAAGATATTCATGAAAAACATAAACAGCGTGTAAAATCTTCTTTTGATTCAAGTTCCACCAGCTCAAATTTTTTTTCAATTGGTGATCTTGTTCTGAAATGGGATAAAGCACATGAAGAAAAAGGTAAGCATACCAAATTTCAGAAAATGTGGCTTGGACCATTTCATATTTTTGAAAAGATTGGCTCATTTAAATTCATACTCTAAGATTTAATAGGAAAGAGAGAATCTCTTCCTGTAAATGGGTTTGTCTTAAAGAAATTCTTTTCATAAGGAGGTAACCCCTTCTTACTTGTACATTTTCCTTTCTGCAATTTTTATTTATTTTTGTAAATAAAGGTTGTTAATAGTATTTTATTGAATTTTTACTATTAGAAAATTGTCTTGGAAAGAATGTTATAAATACTTATTTTGTGTAAATAAGAATTTTTAGGGAAATGATTACAATTTTGGATAGTTTAAAATAAAATGTTAAACTTTGAAAATTTGTTCAAAACATTTGCATAATCTTTTGAAACCTTGAGGAAAATGTAAATCATTATAAGTTTATTAAGTAGAGAAAGGTTATCCTTAAAAAGTAAAGACTTTTTCAAGCTTGGCAAACAAAAAACTCTAAAAATTGTCATCCATTTATCCTTAAAGATACAACTATTTCACCCCATCCATTTTGGTTGTGATTTTTTAGAATGTAATTCTAAGAAATTTCATGACAAAATTTAGGAGATAAGAGGTCTCATCATGAGCCTACTTACCATGATCATAAGAAGTAATAAAACTGACATGACCAATACTGCATACCAAAACAAGGTAATGGCTTATAAAAGTAAGACAAGGGGTCTCATCATGAGCTAGCTTGTTCAGTTTAATTACAACTAGTGAATGGCATTGTTACTAACTGGCTACCAAACCAGAACAATGGCTCTTAAATTAAAAAAATAAATAAAAGACAAAAAACATGAGATAATATGTGTTATGAATTTATTTTTAAAGAGTCATAATCTTAGTTGGATGGGATAATGAATGGCTGATGGTTAAAAGGTAACCCTGTCGTGACTATGAATGTTTGCTAGCAGCAGAGGCAATGCCTATGACAATAGAGTATATTACAAAAGCTAAAACTTGAAGAAATCCACTTACTTTATTATTATCAACCAATCAAAGCTTGAGATAAACCAAAAATGTTTTTATCTTTGAGGAATTAGAAGGAAATTGTAAGTGATTTTTATTTCTTTTTCATAGTTAGATTTTATTTGAATTATCCTAAGATAGTTTTCATTATCTTTAGAAATTTTTACTTACTTGAAATATAGTGTTCATTTTATTTTTTTCAGAGACAATTGTTTCTTCCAGTGAATCGCCAATTGTTGTAAAGTACAACAACCCTCCTCATTTCTAAATTTTTATAATAAATTTCATTTAGAAATAGGTCCCATTTTTATTTTCCTTTCTAGATAGAAATAAAAGGTTTAGAAAGAATCCGATCAATTTTATTTAGGAATAAGAAGTTCATTGATAAAAGGACATATTGCATATTTTTATTTACAAGTGTGTATAAACAGATACAACCTTAAAAAACTTTCCAATCTGATGAGATACAAAGCTTTTAATCATATCAAAATATTATATAAAGTTTTTATATTTAACAATATTTGATGTGTACAGTAATCGTAAATCGGAAAATCAGAGAAATTTTTAAGTTCTATATTCACTTTGTAAAACTCCGATGCAATGGAACTCAATTGTAATCACAAATTGGATAAGCTTTAAAGTGTGATATTTGTTTTACATACTTCCGATGCGATGCAATTCATCGCAATCACATTTCGGAGAATTAAACGTTATATTCATTTGATTGAAAAACTCTGACTCGGTGGACCCCAACTCATCGCAATCGGATTATCGGAGAAACTCTTTAACGATTCATTCCATTTGAAAATCCCCAATGCGATCTGCGCAATCGGAATTCGGCATAAATCATATTATGTTATTTCATTTACCTTTAAAGATTCATGATGTGAATACATATTAATATTCATATATTATTTATTCATCACATCCCAAGGATTTAAAAGGTAATATTTTTACACTTATTTCAAAATATGTCGATCTCTGATTATACGTTTACCATTAATTGAAAATCAAACAAATAATAATGATTTCTTTTGTTTTGAATGCGCGAGTGTGAATTTAAGTTTTAACCACGGAGATAATAAATTCAAATCAACGAATAAATCCTTTTGTATAGCTGTTTTCATTATTGTGTTTTCACCTTGGCTGAAACTTTTATTTGTTGCAAAAAAATAGAACGTCCAATTCCTTCATTCGCAAAATGAGGGAAACATTTCCCGATACTGAAATGTCTAAAAGATCTAGGAAATCAAAAGCCACCATCGCTGCAAGAGCTCCTATGTTTACCATGCTGCCTAAAGAGAAACCAACAAAGCTTAAGCTGGTTACAGATACCTCATGCCAGGGACTTGGTAAGATGACATGGGAAAATGTCTATAAATTGCTTGAAAAGGAAAACCCTAAAGTTGTTGAAGACAAGGCTACAGTTCCTGATGAAAATGACTCAAGCTCTAATTCTGAGAATATTCTTAGTGCATTAGCGAAGTCATTTCTACACCAAATTGTGGATCGTGAAAATATTTTTCCATATTATGATGTTATTCGATCGGTAATTGATAATGTGGCTATCCAAAATAGAACCTTTGTTTCAGCTTCTGGGGAAATATTCGAGTCATTCAAACTAAAGGACATTAAAGCAATGTACCACCTTCCAGACCCACAGAAAATCTATAACAAAGACTTCATCAAGGAATTTGCTGCAAATCATGAAAATTTGTCTCAGTTGATTAAAGAATGGAGAAAAATTCCTGAAAATCATAGACATGAGGCATCAGGTAAGTACTCTGTGGAGTCTCTTTTGCCTCCATACTGTTATGCCGCAGCAATGATGTGCAGATTGTTTGGGAATGATAACTCAGCTAGGTTTTCTATACAAATGGTGCCATTAATGCATTCTGCTATTAGTTCCAAGATAATGGACTGGGATAGCATTCTTTATAATAATATAGCCAACATAATTCTTGAGTATAAGAAAGACAGAAATTCAGGAAATACCACTCCTTTTTATTTTTGTGTTTATATCCTAGATGCCTTTCATTTCAATTCTTAATTCCCCATATTAGGATGGAAATGGACCCCTAAATATCCTGTTCCTATTCATATATATCACAAGTTCTTGTGGAAGGGGAATTTCAAAATCCATGTTTACAGAGTCTATCACGGTTTTCTTATCCCAATTTATCAAACTATTTTTGGCCGATTCCCTTCTAGGCTTTCCAAGAAAGCGAAAGTTGATTCATCCTCAATTGGAGATTGGTTTCGAGAAGAAAAGTTCACATATATCAGAGTTTTCGAAAGTATTGTAGAACCACACATTCTTCCTTTGTATGTTCCAGACAAACTATTAGCACAGGAAATTTTGTATCAGCTGACAGTAGAAGGCATGTCTAGAACTTTTAAGAATAGCAAGAAGCTGATGTGGCCTACTTTTACTTTTAAATGTGGTGACTCTACTCTCAATAATTTTGTTCATGCTGAAAAAGAAGTTGGTAAGATAACCAGTCTCAAGCTTTCAACAATCCTAGGGAGACAATATGACCCAAGGAAGGTGGCATATGATTTTACTACTTCTGTTTCAATTGCTCGGTTTGAACATGAATCAGATATGTTTGATAATTCATTTGTTTGTGTAGATAAATTGTCCCAAGTTTTTGATTTGGCCAAGTCCAAATTTCAGGCTGAAGAAATGAAAAATATTTTGTTATTTAGAAGCCAGAGGTTACTCAAAGTTCTTCTAGATCAGTTGAGAGTTCCTATATAGGAGAATGAATCACAACAGAAGGAAACATAGAATACATCTGGAAAAGAAGTAACAGGAACTAATCCTTACTTACAAAAAGAAGATATTAGCAGCAAAGTTGATACTGAAAACAAAGAAATAGCAGCTAAAATTGATGTACATATTGATCATAAGTCTTCAGCCCAGATAGGAAAAGAAAGCATAGGTACTGATGCCAATGTGCATACAGAAAACGGAGGCACAAATAGTAAGGCTACTGAATAGGCACCAAAAGGAAATATAAACAATAATCCAGATTCTTAACTTGGAAGAGAGGAAGCTGCTAAAAATGTAGTTGAATCTACTAAACTTATAGTTTCTCCTCATTTGCTAAGCTAATATGAAAAATTTTCCCAGCAAATAGGACAACAGAATAATCCCCAAGTTAATGTTCTAGGAGACAAGGATATATAAGTTATTCCTGAAAATCCCACAGGTGAAATCATGTTGAGGATAGAAGAAATCCCTCCTCTAGATATATTTTACAGTCCTAAGCGTAGGGATGTTGTGAGAAAACAAAGAAAAAGGAGGAGAACTGATCAGGATGTACTTTCAACATCAAATTTGGAGTTTATGAATATTGTTTATAAAAATGTTGAGGTGAATCCATATGAGGATCTCACCAAATTATCCCAATACGCAGGTGCCTATAGTGCTGCTACTATAGACAAGGCCTCTGAAGTTACACAATTAATGAAACAAAAAGATGTGCAAATAGCCATGTTAGAAGAATAGGTTACAGAGAACTAGCAGAAAATTATTCAGTTAGAACAACGATTGCAGGATGGAGAGCTCAAATCCAAACAGTTAGAAGAGCAACTTGCTGTTGAAAAGAAAAAGATCGATCAAAAGACTTTAGAAAAGAAACAACAGCTAAATCAAGAGATAAATTACAATCTCTTCTACGAAATGAGAAGACTTCAAAGATTGAGCTAGAGAAGATGTTTCAATCCAAATTGGACAAGTTTACAAATTATCCTAATTTGGATCAATTCGAAAATGAAGCCCTGGAGACAAACAAGTTATTGTCTCAACAATTAAATGATTTTTTTCTAAAGATTGCAAAAGCAGAATCCTTATGTGAAATTACATCTTCCTTAATAGATGAAGGAGTTAGTCTTAAAATTGAATTTGATGAAGCTGATGAAAGAATTTCTGAATTTCTTTTATGGCAAGACTCAAAATCAGGAAGAAAAGTGAACCTTCCAAGGATTATGGAGAGACATAAGAAAATTATTTTTGCAGAATGGGAAAAACATTTAATCAAAGCAGAAGGAGCTAAATCTAGAGCTAAAATCATGATGAATAGTGTCACAAAGCTGGTGAATAATAGTCTGTATGCAATCAATTTGATTTCAGATTGTACCCCTGGTAGGTTACCTAAGGTGAAAGAAACTGATTATAGATGGAATCAAGAAATAATCAATAAAAATCAGAAAATTGGCCAACTGCAAGGAATGTCGTGGGATACGATGTGGACCTATCTTATCAATCCTTATAGTTAGCAAACAACAATAAAATTTCTTTCAAATGCCATCGATTGCATCATTCCTGAATTCTATGATGCCACATATACAGGGTAGTTGCAGTCAAATCTTAGTCAACTAGAAGAGGTGAAGGAAATGTTCAAATTCTACCATCTGGGCACATCAAATGCAACAGATGATCAATGAATCGGTTCGCCACAAGATCGCATTTCTGTTTCTAAATTTTTTGATTTATATAGATTGTAGGAATAGTTTTAGTTATTTTTTTTTATTAAGTACCTATTTAAACCCCTTTCATGCATTAAGAAAGGGGTCCTGAATTTGTAATATTTTGACTTGGAGATTATATTTCTATACTCCATTGACTCTTATATTTTTATAAAGGATCACAACTGGTGATTATGTGCAAAATTTCCTTTAACAATTACATTTCTATATCTTGGAGTCGATTTTACATTGAAGTTGCTGGATTTGGATATCATATTGCATTGGAAAGTATCAAGATGGATATGGTATTTATATCTATTCACTGCTAGTATATCTTATGTTATGTGATATTCTCTTTTAATTTGCTGTCATTTATGTATACTCGTTTTACAATATTTATTTATACATATCATTTCTGAGTGTGTAGAAATATTTATCTTTTACAGTATATGTAATTGATATATTAATGATGAATTTAATATGTTATTATAACTCTATTTAATTTCTTAAACATAGTTATATTTATTTTTTACTGCATATTTCAATTAAGCTATAATACATTTTCATGGTTATTGATTAATTGAAACAATTTAAAGTTGTATTCACATTTGATGCCCGGGTTAGTTTTAGAATTGTTTTATCAGTTTTAAATTAGATTAGATAGTTATATTTAAGTCATTTAGTCCCATTTTCCCTTCATCCAATCACTCCATTACGAACCTATTTAAATTACTAGGAAGCTGGTCCTATCAATCCAGTCAGAGCCACCACACCAAACAGAAAAGGAGTTGTCCTAAGGTCCCGACCGGGTGGTTATCCCCCAATGTTTTAAGCAACGATTTTTGAGACTTCAACAGAGCCCTAATGAGGTCGAATTGTCATATATTGAAGGCCAATTTGTTGCATATAGGTTGACTTGTCTTGGAGGGTGTTTTATGACTCAAAATGACTTACATAAATTTTATTTACAAGATACAATGTTCCCAATGGGTTCTTTCATATATGATAATGAATCAATTGACTTCTTGACTTTATAAAAAACCTTAGAAGAACTCAATGGGTACTTTAACTACAAATAAAATTACCTTGAACATGATACGCATGCTACAGAAATGATAATAATAAATTTTCTTTTTTTGTTTGCAATATACAAGAATCATGAGTACATTTCATATTTATGAAGACTGAACCTAGTTACATCAAGACTCCCTCATAAATAGCGAGGTATTCATAAAACATACAAGGTACTTGGACATTCTCATACTAAATAATTATCATAAGAAGAGTTGGATTGGTAATCCATCTTAGAAGCTATCTTCTTAGCTTATATCATTACATCTCATCACACCAACCAATATTGTCACATATCAAGGCCTTGAATAACAAATATGTGTCTCCACAATATAAGAGAATAATCGTAGTGAGACAATGACTTATAGACACCATCATCATTGTCTTTCAAGGAACATACCCAATATGGATGTTCACAAGGTATCCCCTTTCAGTACCATTCCTATCTCGGATTAACACATCCTTAATGAATTTTCTATTCAACTAATCTTACCTACTGGATTCCCTAACAAATCCTCAAATATTATTGAGATGTTTTATGCTTACCAAATCCTCCATTTCTCTTTCATACCATGAATAAAATAATGATTTTTCTATCTCTCCCTCTCAAATAGGAATGATACACTCATTCCTATAAAACGAATATAACCCATCTCCCTCTTACCTAGAGACTTTTTACCAAAAAAAATATTTTCTTTTCAGTGGAGATCATGGTACTAGATACTGCTTGTAAGTAACCTCCCTTTGACATCATGTTATGAACTCCAAATTATCCATCATGGAGCCTTATCCTTATAAAACGTATTTGCAGGGCATCGACCATCTTCTCCATAAATTCCCTTCAACGAAACATAGTGTTGAACCAATATTCATGTCATCCTTATCTTCATTAGGAATTGACCTTCTAGTCCACATCTATCTCTCCTTCATACAACGACCTTTTCTAAATCATGTTTCTTTCAAGATCTTCCATAAAAACTCATAAGTACTAGTTGTAGCTGAATTCTACAACCCTCTCTTTGTAGCCATGTTCCCACGCAACTGGATTCTTTATAAAACATCTTTACATAAAATTTACCTTTTTATGATGGCCTTTCATCACGACATCATCTTCTAACAGCATCAACATCCTTCACATGTATGAATCCATCTCCAAGACATTTATTAAGGATATTCTCCTTTTATATCATACATATCAAGGTATTCGTACCTTCTCAAAGGATATGTAATATCTAATCCTCATTTATATTATATGTTGATCACTTATTTTACGTGACTATAAATACATATTTCATGAGTAATTATTTCACCTTTTTCAGATATGGCTTCCACAGGATCATTCAAACATGGTTCCTTTATCGTAGGAACCATAGTTTCCAATTTTCTCATATTCTTCATGAGGTCATATTATGTTTATTTACTCTTTGCCAATATCTAGAAGAGTTCAAGGCACATTTCCTTCATGTATCCTTCATAAGGAAGAGTACCTTCTTCATGCTCATGAGACAGATCATTCAACCATTATATCTTCAATGATATGCTGACATGAATTTATCTAAAAGGTGTACATACCTCTTCCTTTATGTTGTCATATAAAATTCCATTCAGAAACATCATTTCCTTGCTTGAAGATGAAAATAATTCAAAAAATTTGACATTTTGCACATATTTTTCATCATACCATCATCCTTTTAAACTATATATTGCAGACTATTTGGAATGTAGACTATCTCTATGACACTTGGTGGAGATTGGATCCCCTTGAAGAATGAAACAAGGAAAGACTCTATAGATTTTAGAATAGAGTGCACAATGCAGAGTCTATTTTGAGTCGTAGGGGCTTTGGCATGGATTAAATCCCCTTATTATGTAATGGGAAGGGATATTTTCTGAACTTTAGACTCCACCCACGGTTTTTTACCATGGTAGTGTAAATTCAAAACCTATATGAGTATATATAGAAGTCATAGGCAAAGATGTAAGAGATGTGAAAAGAAGGAAAGTAAGATTAAATGATAGATATTAGGAGATGAATTTGGATGTAAGATTGTTTTGAGTCAGAGTCTGTGTATTGGGTTAGAGGAAAGGATTCTATAGTTATGTGTGCATATACCTTAGGAAGACTATAGTTGTGTGCACAGACCCCTGTAGATGTGTGTGTAGGGTGGAACTGAATGTATGAGAAGGATCTGGCTATTATTAAAAGAACTGTTGGATAGATCTAAGTTACATTGTTTTGTTTTACTTTTACTTACATTTTATCAATATCTATGTGAAATAAGTGTTTTGATCTGTAATTGAATCGTAGTCTTCTTTATGGTTATTTACTTTGTTTGATGAATGAATAAGTAAGATCACGTAGTCAGTTAGTGAGTTCAATAGATGTGTGGAACAACAATTGTGTTATTGATATAGATCTAAACTTTGAAGCTTTGTTAAGAAGGAAAAACCATAAAGACACAATCCTCTATCCCTTTGGATGTAGAAACCTAGTTCTAGCATTCCCCTATATTTTCTTGGGTGAGATTTTGGTCTGCGCAAGAAGATCATTGCTAAAAGCGCTGGTAATAGTGGGTTTTGTTAGACTGCGCAATGAATTTGACCTGGGTCTATGATCCAGGTGGATATTGGTGGCCACCCACCTATTCCATTTGGACCCTAACCATATGTTCTTTCAGTTTTTCGGTTTTAGTACAATTTACTATTTTTAGCGGTTTTTCGGGTCCTCGACTTCAAGAGCCGTTTTGAGGCCTTAGACGTCATTTTTTGGGGAAAATGGGAGAAACATGGGTCATAGACCAAGGTTTCTCACTCCAAATTTTTATTCCTCGGATATATATTTCTAACGATTTATTGAGCGCATCAAATGGGGATTGTATGCGTCCTTGCGAATATTGATGTGCCAATTTGCCCAAACTGGGCCCACAGTTTTGGCACTTTGTCTCCTAGGGTTAGGTTTCTGGATGTTTACAGTTTTTCATTATTTCTAAACAATATATAGGCCTTAGAGCCTCATTGTAACACAATTCATAGGCATGTAGCTACCACATTTCTTCTCATAGATAAGCTACCATCGCCCTAGCTAGTTTATTTCCATTGTCTGTAAACATATTTCAGTCATTTGATTTTAATGAAATGGCGTTTCATTTCTACTACATCTCTGTGTTTATTTTTATTTTTGTATATTATTTCATTCTCACATAAATCTGGATCAGTGGCATAAGAGTAATTTTCTCTCTCTGTTTATATTTTCATGTGCCCAATGAGGTCAAGGTATAAGGAATTAGGGCTTGATCTGGTTCAACCCTTGCTAGATCAACCTCACAAACACCGACGACCTCCCATGGTAGAAGAAAAGAAAGATGAGAAATCAGGAGATCCTATAAAAATATTTCTTGAGGAGGCCCTCCAGAAATAGAAGAATGCGATGATGGATAACTTTGCCCAGATCATTCAACTACTGCCCATCGACAGCGCATCTACATCGAACAGCCACTATGGAGGTGCCTCTCCTATCAAGGTACAATTCAACTCTGAAATTCTTGTATTTGAAGGCCAGATAAATACAGATGATGTAGATAGATGGTTGAATTTTCTGGAAGGGTATTTCTTGGTCAATGATTTCTTCGACCAAGAAAATATTATTTTTGCACTCCTCAAAGCTTCTCGCCATGCCAAGGACTAGTGGGAAACCTATTATGAGAAAAATGAAGAGAGGGAACCCTCTCTATTCTTGGCCGCACCCACTTGGAATTTTTTTTGAGACAACTTCAAGGAATAATATTACTCTATGGGGAGCTATGAGGACAAGTACATCCAATGGACCATGCTATGATAACAAAGTGATGAAGATGTGCACAAACTGACGAATATGTTCCATACCCTACACACAAGGTTGGGTATTAATTTTTCCGAGAGACATTTGGTGCTCAAGTACTATAGTTGTTTTCACTGATACATTTAGGAGGAAATGGAGTCCCTAGAAATTACCTTGCTTGTCATGACATATCGCTATGCTTCCAAGATCCATCAGAAATTTAAGCGGAAGAAGAGAGACTATGGATCAGTGAATCCAAAGCAATGGAAATGCACCCTTGAAACACATAAGAAGGGGAATAGACAAAGAGAGGTGACTCAGAACAATAGAAAAAATCAAAAAAATGACACAGGGAAGTGGTGTGAATTTCATAACAGCCCCACTGATAGCACAAATGAGTGTCGGGCCAAACAATCACTAGTGGTTGAACTAAAGGCACCCGAATCAGATGTATGTTCTAATACTGAGTCAGAACTAGATAAGGGAAATGAAAAAGGGAAGAATATCATTGATGCAGATTGCAGTGCCATTGTTTCCACCACCAAGCTCTAGGGGGAGGATCTCGAGGATCTAGAGGAAGGGGAGCACCTCTTCCATTCGCAGATGTCGGTGAAGAGTTCTCCACTGCAATTCCTTGTTGATAGCGGAAGCCAAAATAACCTCATTTCAACAGAGGTCATGAAGTGGCTCAGCCTACCAACCATAGCACACCCAAAGCCATATACCATTGGGTGGCTTCACGAAGGAAGAGATCTTCATGTTCGCCAGTAGTGCCACCTTCTGTACAACATTAAGCAATTCATGAATGAGGTATTGTGTGATGTTGCTCCTCTTAATGTGTCTGATGTATTATTGCGCCAACCCAAATTGTGGAAGCAACATGATGTGTATGATTCTAGGCCTCCTGTTGTTTTTATTACTTTGGGAAATAAAATTTACATGATACTAAAGGTAGTACCGTCTCTTGCAATCTCTTTGACTGCTGCAAAACAATGTAGTAAGTTTTTTTCCCAAACTAGGAAATTTATTTGCATTTCCATTCACCCACAAGGCAAGAATAATATTGTGGCCACAGCCTCGAAACATGGCTCCCTTGCACATTAGCAGTAGATGGACAAAGTAATGGAGGAATATGAGGAAATTTTCTCATCACCCATAGAGGTTCCTCTATAATGTCAGGTCAAGCATTCCATTGATCTAACCTTAGGCACATCACCACTTGATCTTGACATACCTCATGCAACCACACAGAAATAATCCACACATGTACTGTCTGAGGCTAATAAAGAAACCAAATTTACTAAATGCATCTAGCACATCTGCCCACGTGTCTAGGACATCTTCGACAGATCCAATACCAAGTTGACCAGAATTTTCCTCATCCCATGGAAGAACTCAACGCAATGGGGACCATTTCTCCCTAAGGGGGGATGAATGATCAAGGTGGATATTGGTTTCCACCCACCTATTCCATTTAGACCCCCACCATCTATTCTTTTAGTTTTTCAGTTTTAGCACAATTTTCTATTTTTAGTAGTTTTTCTAGTCCTAGACATCTGGAGCTGTTTTGAGGCCCTAAACGACATTTTTTTTGGAAACCTACTATTGTAGAGGTAAATCCCCTCTGAAGACAGAGGCGATCCCTACTAGCCCAGATCGGGTCTAGCAACAATCGTATCACGCTAAGGTGCAAGTCCCTAATTTCAATAGACCAAATTGTGAAGAAGGTCTACCTCAAGTCCAACGATGTTGTTTGTAGAGAAGGTAGTGCTCCCGTTCCTTTTCTCTGGAAGATCACAATCCTCACACTCGTCGCGATCGAACACCTACACATGCAAGAAACATAACAAACACAAGCGTAAAATCCAATATATACAATTATGCGTCAGTCAGAGAAGACACAACTCATGATCATAATGAACAATACGAGTGGAACCATAACCAATAGTCGCTTATCATTAATTCATACAAAGGAAAATACAACCTAGCTCTGACGCTGAATTTTCCTTCGACAGGTCTCCAGCGGAATACGTCTCGGTAAAGCTTGTCAAGGATGGGGACAAGCCTCTCTCTTCAATTGTCAATATCCTTGCTATTGATTTAACACTATGAGGACTATTGCAGCATTCTTTAGGCTATGAAGGCTCTTGGAGATTAGCTTGCAAAGGAAAATGGCAAGCTTATATAGATGGAGGAAGGGGATTTGGGATCCCTACAATCATGGGATTGGCCCTATCCTCAAGGAAGCTTCCATGAGAGGTGGAAAACTACTTCCTCTACATGGGAATTCGGAGCCAACCTCCCAACTCAAATTAGAGACCAGTATAGGAATTGGTTGGGGTCAATCTTTCGCCATTTATTTTTTAAAAACACTCCTTATTAAACCTGACATGGGTACGACTTTGAGACAGAGCGCCAATTGGCGCGCCCTCTTTGGAGGATTTCCCCCTTGGGGCGAGGGCTGAACTGTGTACCCCCGCCAATGCAAAAAAGGCTATTTTTAGGGTTTTTCATAAGGAGTTGTTTTCAGGGAAATGAAAGTACATGTTTAGGGGAATTCCATGAAAGCGTTTTCAAGTTATGTCACTCCTCGTAGGTCACAGAAAGAGCCCTCCAATGTGCGGGGTGGGGAATTGCAGGGACGGTGACAAATTGTTGTGTAACGAATGCCCCCTAAAGCATGAGGCTCGAAAGAGAGAGAGGGGTGAAATGCTTTACGAGAACGTGTCCAATTGAAAACACCACCGTCGGAAAACCTGCATAGAGAAGTACAACTGATATCTGAGATACATGATATATATGTGGTATGGGCGTAGCCATCCATAATAGAGTACACAATAATCCAGATCCAAGGCATGGACGCAGCCATCCAGTAAGGATCGATAAATAGACTCAGGTATGGTTGCAGCCATCCAATCAGTGAGTCATGTAAATAATCATGATAATCCACAAAATCGCAGCCTGGATTATAACAGACAGGAATCCATGGTCTTGCGCTCCATCTCGATCTGAACAAAGTACAAGTTAAAGCATGCGAATATGTGAGTTGAAGTCGAACATGCAAGAAAATTGTCTGATTACCAGCCAATGATGAAAGATGTTAACAGACGCGAGAGGTACCACCAATAATGACAGTGGTCCTCAAGGTACTATAGGTACAATCTACGGCATGTGAATCAATGAACTGACATTGAACACTCGTAGAATCACTCGATCGGAGGCCAGTGATGAAAACCTCACGTCGAACGCAAAGAACCTACCATTGAGGCATGCAGGCTCCAAGGTACCAGAAGGGAGTCTCTAGATCAGCTTCCTGGATAATGAGCTAAAGTCGACAGGAAGTGACCTTGATCAAAGGTGGGCGATAGTGTTTCCCACATCATCGACGCAAGACAGAGGAACATAATGTCTTTTTGAATCAAGATCAGACGAGAATCAGAGGAAGGTTGATACTTCCAGAGGTCAAATTCTCTTGAACATATAGGCGGCACGACAGTGGATTTGGCAGTATTTGACATAAAAATATCAAAGGTCATGATGAGGAGACAAGGAGAAGATGAGAGGTCAAAAGGGATCACCCAAAACCATGGAAGCAAGTGAAAAACAAGATGAGATGTCCCCAACCCGACATGACTGCAGACAAGTGCCATGTTCAAGAGTGACATACTGTCGACATGACAATGATGTTGGTTCCATATTCCCCGCCATTTCTAGCAAGTAACTCTTTATTTTTACACAATATTGAAGAGGATACCATATGCTTGCTATATAGATCCATCCTAGTACATTTAACGAGCCCTAGGAAGGAGGAACTCTAATACCATCATTACGACTGAATCCAATGTCATCAGGGTTTAACGAGTCTGACAAAGGAAGAACTCGACAACTTTTCATGTTTAGAGAGTTTGAAAAGATAGGGGAAAAGTAAACTCCAATGGTCCCTTTTCGTAAATAGTTCCTCAGATCCGAAAAGGTAGAAAACTATGTCTGAGAAAACCTCCTAGTCGTGATAGGCTAGGGTATTCATTTTTCGTAAATAATCTATCCCAGCCCGAAAAAGGGGTAAACGTATACTGGGTAGATGTCGTTTCGTGTCCACTTTAATGAGATTGAAAACGACAAGGGACTCGGCAATATTTTCATGTTTAGAGAGTCAGAAAAGAGCTGAAAGATGACTCCAAAATGACTTTTTTGTGTTTTTACCGAGTCCAAAAAAGTATAAAATGTAACTCGTATCACTGTCCAAGTCACGTAAAAACCTATCGCTACACATAAAAGCAAGTGTAAAACCCATTTTTGACAAAATATATCAAAATATTGAGAAAAATGACATTTAAAACCTAATTTTTGACTTAAAAGTTATAAATAGGCTCCAAATGGTAAAATAAATTTACTTTTACTTTTTACCTCACTTGGAGAGCAACAGTGGTCTGTTTGTGTGCAAACTTGCGGCGGTGATTGCGACTGATCCAGGATGTCATTCAACTCCTCAAAGGATCGTTGAGCGATCTCGTCCCAACGAAAGGGAACGTTTTGCTTTAAAAGACGCGTGAAACCTTTGGCAACTTCCGCGTAGTTCGGAATGAAGCGTCGAAGGAAATTACCTTTTCCCTGCAAACTCTGCAATTGGTATAATGAAGAGGGTGATGGGAGATTGACAATGGCCTTGACCTTCAGAGGGTCGAGGTGAATCTCGTCCTTGGAGACTATGAACCCCAAAAGATGGCCAGAATCCACGCAAAATACGCATTTATGAGGGTTAAGCCGGATATTATAGCATCGACAGCGAAGGAAAATCTGGCGGAGGTGTTCCGGGTGGTCCTCCCGCCAAGCTGAGTGACCTGCCAGATCGTCCAGATAAGGCTGAACGATATGGCGTATGTCGTGGAATGCGTAAGACATAGCACGCTAGAAAGTAGCTCCAGCGTTCTTCAAGCCGAACAGGAGATTTTTATAAGAAAAGGTACCCCATGGACAGATGAATGCAGTCTTGTGTTGATCGGCAGGTAAAATATTTATCTGATTATACCCAGAAAAGCCATCCATCAGGGAATAAATCTCACTCCCAACACATTCGTCAATTATTTGATCTATGAAGGGAGTAGGATAGTTGTCCTTACGACAGGCACGATTAATATCATGGTAATCAACAAAGACCCTTATAGTACCCTATTTTTTATCTACAGGGACAATGTTTGAGACCCATTCTATGAGGGGAATCGGGTAAATGAAGCCCATGTTTAGAAGTTTTTCAACTTTTTCTTTAATGGCAGCGGCTTTGCGAGGATGCACTGGGCGTAGGCATTGTCGCACAGGTTTCGCACTAGGATAGGTAGGAATCTCGTGCACTACTATGCTGGGATCAATCCTAGGCATTTCCTCATAGGACCAAGCGAACACGTCTCTGAATTCTCGGAAAAGATTAGTATAAACTCGTATCTCATCAGGAGAACAAGTTACTCCCACATTTATGTTTTCAACTCTCCCCAGTTTAACAGAGATGTCGATCGGAGTGGTTTGAGTAATGTTGCTTAGGTTTCCCTCTGACAAGACCTCATGTGTCAATATGGGCGTCTGGAGAGGTGGAGTGGGAACCTAATATGCAAAACGCTCTATACAATCTGACATTGCCCCCAGGCTGGGCATAAAGGAGGAACGATGATGTGTATCACTCTAAGGTAGCTCCTCAAGAGACATTGTTTCAACAATGGCTTCGTCAGAAGGGAATATCTCTTTAAGAGCATCAGGCGATTCGGCCTCATCGAGCCAGGGGGATTGAGAATAGATATCTAAAGCCATGCTCGAGGGAGCATTTTGAGGAGGGGGAGGATCGGATGCGGCAACAATTTCGCAGTAATTAATCTCTACTAGAGTTAAGGGCATCGATTCTCCAAAATTAGTCACCTGTTCAGGTGAAGGGATGATCCATGGGTCGTCAGACCTGGAGATCATATTAACTTGAACGGTGTGCGATGGCGGTGTGGGAAAAATACCCATGAGGACGAGGTCCTTGAAGAGACCGGGTCCTACACTGTCGGGGGGATTTGGGATCTTATCCACGTAAGGAACGTTGTTCTTGGAGGTAGAAGTGAAGAAAGACAACTGATCCATAGTAACGATTTTTCCCTCATTAGGGAACTTAAGAAGTCGAAAGAGGGTGGATGTCACGCATAGCATAGCGTGAGTCCAACTGCGGCTGAGAAGCAATTTGTAGTTAAGCTTGGTGTCAACTTCTTCCACTTCTACGTTGACTATCTTCCCCTGTAACGTAATCGGTAAACTCTCGAGAACACCCAGGGGTTTAGATTCCTGACCATCGAATGCCTCTAAGGCATTTGGAGATGATGAAAGAGTCGGAGAGCCAATGGCCTTCCAGCAGGTGGATGACATGACACAGGTAGAAGCACCTTCATCCACAACGGCCCTATGGATGTTAAGACCGTTGATCCTGACTTGAATAACAAGAGCGATTTGATGTGGAAGCCGGGGGGTAAAATTTTCTAAGTTGAAGGTGAGAAGATTAGAATCAGTGGGATCAATTCCACTGATTGCAGACAACAAAGCTTTTCGTTGCGACGGGAAACTTTGAAGAACTTCCAATGCAGACATGGCAGAAGGTGCCTGTGCCAAATCCTCAACAATACTATAGTGTTGAGCAGCATGGGCATTTGGATTGTAGGAAGACCTTCCTAGAACACCTTTAGAAGGTGGCCTCACAATAGGTTCAGCAATAGGCTTCTCAATTTCCAAAGGACCGGAGACAGGTGGGGGAGGTGGGCCATCCACAACTTCCTTTCCAGCTGCCTGACGCGATCCAGCATAATCCTTTGAACGCCTAGCAATGGAGAGAGGTGCAGCACCATTCATCATAAAGACTTGGGACCCAAATGGTGCAGATGGTGAAGGTTGTTCAACCATCTGGGTTTGTTGAGACGAGAATGGTTCTTTAAGAACTGCCGGAGTCCCTTTGAAGCCTTTGAGAAGTTGACTAATTTCAGATCGTCGTGGACAATCCTTGGTATAATGATATCCTTCACAAATAAGGCAGGGGCACTTCAGTTTACGTTGAGAACCATCCTCAGTACGAGGTTTAGAAGAGTCTGGCTTTGGGCCATCGGGTTTGGATTTTCCTTTGCCCTTGTTTTTTCCTTTTGAGGCCTTTTCCATAGGATTAGCCTGAATGGCATTGACCTCCACAGTTTTGCCAGAATCTGGGGGGGCGGGAAGAGCATAATTATTGGAAGAATTAGTTTTTTGCTTCCCATTCGAATATTTTCGAGAATTTTGAGACACGGAACCAATAACACCATCCACCACTAGGGTAGGTGGAGCTTTATAGGTTCCCGGGCGTGGAGCATTAGTCAAAATATCATAAAGTGTGCCGGACTGAGAGTATACCAGATCAAGATACGGGGCACGCGCTATGGCTTGTTCTTCAGTCACACATGCCCCCATAGAAATATCTTGCGCAATTTTTTTATCGAAGGATGTGGTGAACCAATGAGTTAGTAGTTGATCAGGTATATCAAACTTGATCAACCTACAACGACATCGCCACTCATGAATATGATCGGATATGTGGGTGGCTTTATCCTGCTTCAACGAAGTCAGGAGATGCGTCCCGGCTTCATAACGAATCGGTAACTGAAAATGAGTCAGAAAATCCATTGCTAAAGTATTGAAATCCTGAAAGATGCCACGGGGTAGTTCAATATACCACTTAGTGGAAGCACCGGTAAGAGTGCGCTGGAAGAGACATAGACGAATTGAATCATCGACCCAAGAATTAGATGAACACCACAAATGGTAGGTCATTACATGAGCTTGGGGGTATTCACCGGCTTTACCCTTAAATTTTGGGCAGTCGCCGGGTACCTTGGTAGGAACCGGAGGCCAATAAGGATTGTGAAGAATCAGATCATTGGTTAATTTAGAAGCATCCGGTGATTCCAAGGTAGCCAAAAACGGCAATTGTGGATTGAACGGCATGCTAGGCCCTCGATAAGGACCTGTACCTGTACTCCACACTGGTTGAGTATATCCTTGCCCCCATGGGTTCTATCCGGTAGGATTCGGACCGTAGGGGGTATAGGGTGTATACCCAGTCTGATTCAGTTGCTGGTAACCAGTGTACGGGGCTTGATAACCAAAGTATGGAGCTTAATTATATGTCAGCCCCATTTGGGTAGCCTGTGGATTTGGCTACTGAGTATAGGTGTTGCCGGGTTGTTGAGAGTAATAGTTAGAACCTTGGGGTTGGTTATAATTCGGTCGGTATTGACCATGAGAATAGTAATTGCCTTGAGGTTGAGTGGGCTGCTGATAGGTGGGGCCCTGTTGAGCCTGATAATTAGGATGCAGTGGCTGATTCGTCTGCGGCATTAAATAAATCGGCTGTTGGGCAGGGTTGACATAATGTACAGGCTGGCCTGGTTGGATAGGCTGACCTGGCTGAACAGGCTGCCCTGGTTGAACAGGTTGACCTAGATAAACAGGTTGTGCTGGTTGTCTAGGTTGACCTGGCTGTTGTGGAACACCGGGTTGTACTAGATGAGCCGGTTGGCCTGGTGGAGGAACACCGGGTTGTTTCGGATGGATTGGTTGGTCTGGTACAGGAACACCAGGTTGTGCCGGATGGACCGGTTGGCCTGGTGAAGGAATGGAGCCAGGTGGTGGTTGGTAACCAGTTTGACCTGCAACAAGACCATAAGATGATCCTGGCTGATGTACAACATTTGGAGCAACATGATACTGAGGTTGCATGGGTTTTGAAGGCTGGACTTGGCCCCCAGGACCGTATACCGGCCCAGGTTGGTACCTCAGTTGACCTGTGAGTCCTTGAGGTTGCCCCGGTTGGACTCCAGGGAGACTGCATGAGTTGACCTGAAGGGTTGTAATACTATCCTTGCGGACCGTATGATGGCCCCTGATGGCCCGCAAGGTAACCTTACGGGTCATAAGGATAGCTAGGCTGGCTCAAAGGTTGGCCTTGAAAAGGTTGTCCTTGCGGGTTATAAGGCTGCCCAGCTTGGTTATACGGTAAACCCTGAGCATGAAGTTGAGCCTTAGGAGCGGTTAAACGTAGAGGATTCCCATACTCATCGTACTGATATGGAAAAACGTACACGGGCGTACCATCCTGTGCATAATGCGAAAAATACGAGCGGTTGGCATCTTGAGAGGATTGTTTGACCTAGGGGTTCGATTGTTGTAGGGAAAATCGATACTCCTCAGGAGAGATGTTCTCCGGCATAGCAGAAGCTATATAGACGTCTCCGGGAAGTGATGTGGTCCTTACGGACTGAGTGGTAACAGCAGGTGTAGATGCAACCACACAAACAGTGGGCCTGACGGGCACAGAAGTGACCTGAGGGGATGACGTGATAGGTGTCCTAGGAGACACCCCCATTGAAGGAATAGTCGGCCTCGTAGAAGGAGCTGATACCCCCATAGAGGCAGCGGCAGCGATAATCTAACCTAAGGATCTATACCCTGTTGGTAGTGAGGGACCGGGCGAAGACATAACAGATGATTCGGCGTTGTCTTCTGGGAATAACTTCTGAGTTACTTCTGGGAATAGCTGGTAATATTCTCCAGACATGGGGATTTCCTCGCTAGCAGAATGACTGGATTCACTCATATTTGAACCTGCCGCTAGATCTCGTAACAGACGGCGAGGACTAGGAGGAATAACAGCAGCTAAAAAAGGCAAACCCGATGTAAGAGGAGGGAAATGTTCCCCTACTCCAAATCCAGACCAAGGGTTGGATAAGGGCCAATTGAACTCAACTGGTCCTCCAAAGGGAAGCTCAGAGAGAACCGGTCCCTCATCGGGAAACTCGAAAACGATGGGCTGCTGAAGTTCAGCAGAGGATTGAGAAACCTCTGATGAATCATCTGTATATGGACTACCAGTAGATGAAACTAAGGGTTCCACCACTGTGGTAGTAATGAAAAGAGAAAAAGGTAAAACACACACATGGGCTGAAAAAGAAACAAGGCACACAATCAAATGGCCAACAAGCAAAATCTAACAGGGCGTGTGATCACGGGTGATTTATTTTATGACATTGAAACTTAGAAACTTCACCATTTCATGTTTTAAGAGTCGAGAAACGAATGAAATATGACTCTATCTCTTTCAGTTTTGAAGCAAGCGTGAAAGGAAAAGCGCTTGGTGATCTTTTCAAATTTAAGGAGTTAGATAAGATCAAAATGACTACTTAGGAATGCTAGGCAAAGGGTGTACCAAATAACTGTGAACTGCAATATACACCTTGGTTTCAAAATGAAAGAGAAATCAACCAAGGACTTAACGTACGTGTAGGCAGTCTCCCCAAATGCTGTGTCCGGTGTATCACCAGTATAGGGCGACAGACTCAACTTCCTATGGATAAAGGATAGAAACCTAGTGGGGTCTCCATTTATATACGCGACAGTACAGGGAGCACAAGTCCGTACTAGTGCTGTCTAAGGCCAAGAGGCGAACGACAACTACTAGGTTTAAAGACGCCGGAACACGTCTCTAGCCTAGACCTCTAAATATTTCGTTAATGTTTCAATGTTGCCTAGTGTAAATTGAATGAATTTTAATGTTTATCTTCAATTATGTTTCAGTTTTCAGGCCCTAGCGAATGTAATGTCTCAAAACCTCCCAAATGCACACTACATGCCACAGTATATCATTTCATTCGATGAAAGCTAATTATGAGAGAGTTAAGAGCTTTTCACACCAGAACGAAATAACCAGACAACAACCAATGATATCTCTAATGCAGCTAATAGAAACTAAAAGCTTTTCTTTCAAATTTACTAATCACTAATAACACCGAAAAGATTTAATTCACACTAACTAATCCAAAGCAAAAGAGATTTTTTTTTGTATTTTCAATGTTTAGGAGAAAAATGCACTAAACAAAATGAAAACTAATGAAACAAGAAATTTTAGAAGCAAAAGAAAAAGAGAAAAACAATCAAATTTCACTCAATGCAACCACACAATCAGATCTCAAATCGACAAAAAGTCCCTGAAATCAAAAGACACCCAAAGACTCAAATGAACCATGTAATTTAGGCCTAAAGCGAGACAAAGCGGAATTCAAGTGAAGAAGAAACCAATCACTCAAACAACGCAATAAAATGATTGACAACTACCAAACGAATGTATAGAAGTAATCACAAAGTTGACTGAACAGACAGAAACCACAAACTCCCAAGGGAGGCTCGACGCACAATAGCACCTAGATGCCCTAGGGCTAAAATGTAAGATCGATAGAAATGGGCAAACAACCAAAGGATGAAGGTCACAATCATTCAATCAAGGCTCTAGAACACTCAAGCAGTCATAAAAATAAGACCAAACACCCAGATCAGTCTCAGAAGGCTCAAAACACAGTAAACCCTAACACCTTACAGGATTGGCGCGACTGTCAGGCTGAAACTAGCGCCAGAATGGAATTGGCGCGAGTAATACACTGAAAACATGCGCCAGTGGGCGCGACTATCAAACTGAAAAGCGCGCTAGCCGAGTTTACTAAGGAAAAATGAAAAAAGAGAAATCCAAGAAGCAAACCAGTGATGGTAAAGCTCAAACTAAAAGTCAAAGCCAGAAAAAGAGCCAGCCAAAAGAGCTGATCAAGCAAGGAAAGTCAGGGATGGACCAAAAAGACAAGACAATACTCCATGTGTTCAGTTCATAAACTAGACCGGAGATTGAATGAAGTAGCATTCATCTACTTTCGCTAATGCAAAGCAAGAGCATTTCGAAGGCTATCTGGCTATGTTCAGGCTCCATCTGTAGTTTATAAAGCAAACAACAAGCTAACTCCCCAGCGGAGTCGCCAATTTTTTGTAGAGGTAAATCCCCTTTGTGGAAAGAGGCGATCCCTACTAGCCCAGATCGGGTCTAGAAACAATCGGATCATGCTAAGCTGCAAGTCCCTAATTGCAATAGACCAAATTGCGAATAAGGCCTACCTCAAGCCCAACGTTGTTGTTTGTAGAGAAGGTAGCACTCTCGTTCCTTTGCTCTGGTAGATCAAAATCCTCACGCTCATTGTGATCGAACACTTGCACATGCAAGAAACACAACAAACACAAGCGTAAAATCCAATATATACAATTATGCGTCAGTCAGAGAAGACACAACTCATGATCATAATGAACAATACAAGTGGAACCATAACCAACATTCGCTTATCATTAATTCATACAAAGGAAAATACAACCTGGCTCTGACGCTGAATTCTCCTTCGATGGGTCACCAGTGGAATACGTCTCGATAAAGCTTGTCAAGGATGGGGACAACCCTCTCTCTTCGATCGTCAATCTCCTTGCCATTGATTTAACACTATGAGGACTATTGCAGCATTCTTTAGGCTATGAAGGCTCTTGGAGATTAGCTTGCAAAGGAAAATGGAAAGCTTATATAGATGGAGGAAGGGGAGTTGGGATCCCTACAGTCATCGGATTGGCCCTATCCTCAAGGAAGCTTCCATGAGAGGTGGAAAACTACTTCCTCTACATGGGAATTCAGAGCCAACCTCCCAACTCAAATTAGAGACCAGTATAGGAATTGGTTGGGGTCAATCTTCCACCATTTATTTCTAAAAAACACTCCTTATTAAGCCTGGCGTGGGTGCGGCTCTGAGACAGAGCGCCAATTGGCGCGCCCTCTTTGGAGAATTTGGCCCCTTGGCGCGAGGGCTAAACTGTGTACCTGTGCCAATGCAAAAAGGGCTATTTTTAGGGTTTTTCACAAGGAGTTGTTTTCAGGGAAATGAAAGTACATGTTTAGGGGAATGCCATGAAAGTGTTTTGAAGTTATGTCACTGGTCACAGGTCATAGAAAGATCCCTCCAATGTGCGGGATAGGGAATTGCAGGGACGGTGACAAATTGCTGTGTAACACCTGGGAGAAACATAGGTCATAGAGAAATTTTTCTCACTCAATTTTAGTCCTCAAATAGATTTTCCTAATGAGGTATTGAGTGCGTCAAATGGAGATCGTATGCCAAATTTACGTCCCTGGGAAGATTGATGTACCAATTTACCCAAACAAGGCCCACAGTTTTGGTGCTTCATCTCCTAGGGTTAGTTTTTTTTTATGTTTAGCATTTTTCGTTGTTTATCCATAATAAATAGTCCTTCAAGCCTCATTGTAACATAGTTCAAAGGCATGTAGGTGCCACATCTCTTCTCAGAGATAAGCTACCATTGCCCTAGCTAGTTTATTTCCATTCTGTCTATAAACATATTTCATTCATTTGATTTTAATTAAATGGTGTTCTATTTCTACTGCGTATCTGTGTTTATGTTTATTTCTGTATATTATTGTGTTCCTGCATAAATCCGGATCAATATAGGCCCCAAGAAACCAACAAATGGTTTCGTTGTCTGGATCGGGATTTGATTGAGGGATAGCTAGATGTGGAATTCGTCTAAGCAAGAGATCCAATATTGGGATGTATGAATGAACATGAGCTTGTTGTTAAAGAAAATAGAAGCTTGTGCATATTTATTAAACATTGGTTACTGAAGTATATCTATACATATCATTACAAGATTTTTTTCGCGTCGTTTTCTAGTGAGATGTATAAGTGGATATCAAGACTAGCTGCATAGAAGGGTAAGTTCAATAATAAGCTAACTACATTGACACTAGATCTGATTAAGAAGCTAAAAAATGATGAGAACAATATCACGAGGTTTTTTTATTATTGGATAGAAATTATCCTTGGAGGGTTTATCACCAAGTTTGCAATAGAGACTTTTGTGTCTTATAGCGAAGCAGAGTGCAAGTTCTTCAAAGGCTTTAGAGTTAAGTACCTGAATTCAATGAATTTCTACATTAGAATACTATTGTGTGAAAATGGTATACTACGGATTCACTCAAATTGATGTGTGAAGAAAGAGAACCTAGTGCTACATAAAGCAACAAAAGGTCTAGGACCAATTGGAGAACATACGCTGAAAAATAATATAATCCGTTGTTTGGGTCTAGAGAAAGAGAAAGAAGCCATGCTATCCTAAGAAGTCTAAGATATGAAAGTCAACAAAGCACTGCACATATTCCCCAACCTTCCACCCTCATCATCACTCCGTCCTATTCTATTCCTCCACCTCCACCTCCCCCATTCACCATGGCCCAACCCCGAAGATTACTGTGTTGAAGGGAATAGATGATCCTGAATAATTCTGGTTTGTGGTAGAAGCGATATGGAGTTCGCAGAATGTTACAGATGAAAAAAATAGGAAAGAACAATTGGTTACCACACTGCAAGATAAATCATTTTCTTGATACATGAAATATTTTACCACGAATGTAAATGCTTCCTAGGCTGAGACCAAGAATGCGTTGAACGTTGAATTCAAGAAACCAAAGTCACAGTCCCAATGTATGACATAGATCAAGGAGATTAAGCATTTGGCTACTGAGACCGTATGGCAGGTAGATCAACGATTTAATACGTTGTTGAGCTAAATTACTTTTAAGATCAAGGATGAAAAACAGAGAGAATGGTTTATTGTTGCATTGTTGCCTAATCTCAGATTTCCATTATCACAATAGAATATTGCTACTCAGGCTGAAGCATTGGAGATAGCGATGAAGCTGGAGACTTCACCGATAATAAATACAAGCATAGGGGTGCAACAGATTAAAACTCAATTGGCGAGCTTGGATATGGAGCTGTAGGAACTAAAGAAGGGAAGGGAGGTTTAGTATGATATTAGGTCAGAATTCTGGTGTATCAAGTGTAAAGCATAGGGTCACTATAAAAAGAAACAACCTGTTTATAGAGAGCATTTGAATGTTGGGATGATGAGTCCATTAAAACCCAGTTCGATTGTTGGGCTGAGTGTAGGGACCCATGTATGGTGTATCTTATGTGAAGTTGCAGGGAAACATTCCATGGACTATTGTCACCTATTACAAAATTTTATCATATTGTCGAAGAAATCGTTCTGCAATTTCTGCGGTTCGGTTGGACAAGATGAGAAACACTGTAAGAGTTATGATCTGATGATGCAGAACAATCCTTGTGCATATCGAATGTAGGAAGAAGAGTGTGAATCTTAGGGGACACTGACTACACGAGAAGGTTTCTAGGGCCGAGGGCGTGGCCGAGGAGGAGCCGCGGGTCGTGGACAAGGTTAGCTGATATGTTACAATTGCAGAAAGGATGGACAACTTGTGAGGGATTGTTAGAATTCTATTGTAGCTTCCTGTAAGTATTTTAAATAATTTGGTCATCAAATAAAATATTTTCCCATTTTGTTAATTAAAATGGAGAAGCGCAACCAACAGTCAGCTCAGAATATACAAATTATTAGGGTTGGACTCCACCAGGAAGATCCAAGTGCTAACATAGTAATGCGAAGTGGTGTGAATATTGGAGGAGACCATGTAGAAGGAAAAAATATCGTGACAGAGATCTTGGTAAGGAAATATGAAGAGAAGAATGTTGGATTTAACATATAATTCAAGAAAAATACATTCATAGAATAAAGAAATACATTTATGACTCCTAAAGCTTCACCACCTACCATGTAGAGACAATTGTGTCCCTTAGGAACAAGCCTCCAGAGAATGACGAAGTAAAGGAATTTGATCAGTCTATCTTGGCATCCTTCTTGCAGAGGTGTATGAAACTGTGGAGGGACCAGACTTCTGTAGAAGGGTTGCAAGAGCTGATAGATAAATGTGATGGCAAGGAAAGGCTGCAACTGGAACAACGCACAGTAAACAAAGTATACAAAAATAATAAAAGAATCGACTGAGAGATGCATTTGACTGAGCATATTGGAGATTATGATAAGGATCACGTCATTATAGATCTAGGTTCAGATGTTAATGTTCCTCCAAAATAGACATGGGAGCAGAGGGGAAGGCTTAAGCTACAATAGACACCAATTAAGTTGAGGATGGAAAATAAACAAAAGATCATTCCTATGGGGCGATTGCAGGGGATTATCATAGATATTGATGGATTTGGCGTGTTGGTCGAATTTGAAGTGATTGAGATCGTTGAAGATAGTATAATCCATATCCTAGGATGTTGGAATTTGACTAGGATTACGATATGGACGCTATAATCAACCTGAAGAAGAAACAAATGATATTTGAAAACAATGGTACCCAAGTTTTTGTGCCATTAAATCCTTCCAAAGGTGTGTGCTATACATATCTTGTCCACTATGAGTATGGGGATGCTGGGATTTATTAGATATATAAGCTTACTATCCAGGATGAATACTAGATAAATCCCACAGTGGATTATAGAAAAATTTGGGAGCGCGATAGTTCTTGCACTTCATATTTCGGTGAAGAGCTTGAGCATTGCTAGAATCAGTGGCATGAAGTAACCATTAAGAATTGTAACATGGTTAATAAATCTTTGTGCTGTGTCTAATATGAAGTACGTGACTTGCCTTTTTATGATGGAGTGAGGAATGTTGTCTTGTTTCTTGAAAATTTTGAGAAAAAGGTGCCTCAGCACCAGAGATATGAAGTTTTGAACTTAACAATGAGGTCTACTGCATCCCGATGGTGGGGCATGCACAAGGAAGGTTTAGGAGGATGGAAGTAGTTTTTTAAGTTGATAATGCTGAGATTTGGTCATGTTGATACAAAGATCACATGGAAGTATGATTGTTATAAATATCATTGTGAGCAATTGGCTCGCTAGACTGAAGCTTGGGGCACTGAACTTTAGCTAGAATGGGTGCACATGTTCTTTAATTCTGTGGAGACGATACCTCAACAATGGTAGATAGAAACAGTGTTGCGCCATGACACGATGAATTGGGATGTGATGATAAAAGGGTTCTTATTAACATATAGCTTCACTAATGGCTGGTTTTGTATTAATGAGGCCATTCAAGAAGTTAAGGCAGGGTATTTCGAATTACCAAGGAACCAAGGAAGTTGCTACAGCCTGATTGGGTTGCACAGTTGGAAAAAGGTTGTCAATGTTTCAATTTGACCATTGAGTGTGTGACTAAGGTAGCACAACGACATAAGCTGGAGGAGGCTATCTCTGAAGCATGTAATGAGCTTCCAGTGCTCCAGATTTAGGATGCAACTACACCAGAAGAGAAAGTGGCCAAGTAGGACACCGCAGTTAAGAACTCTAAGGCTAAATTTGACGAAGTGTGCCTGGAAATCCAGATGAAGATAGTTCAGCTGAAGATGCAATTGCAGCCTGCCACTCCACCAGAAGTCCAAGCGCAACGCAGTACAGAGCTGAAAAGCTACCTCAAAATAAGTGAGTCCTGCATACTGGAGTATGTGAATGTCTTTGGGTAATTTATCGATGTACGAGCCTCATTGTAGGAGGACCCTCAAGTGAAAAAGCTACAGGCTGAATGTCAAGAAAATCTAGAACAAATGGATCAGATTAAGGTCACTGCAAAGACCTTAGTGCCAATGCTATGGCTTACCCATCTCCAAGAGGGTAAATTATTACAGGAGCAGGTTGATGAGCTGCATAGGTAGGAGAAGATACTTATATAAAGACTAGAACGATGGGAAGATGAGACTAACCAACTCTCCCAAACTACAAAAAATAATTTGAAGGCACTACGCATGACACAGAGAAGATTCCAGTAGAAGGTAGCTAAGAAATTTACAGATACAGTACTCGGCTAAGTTAAGGAGTTTGAAAAGTAGTGTGCCAAAGTAGTTCCCCTATTGAAGGTTGCCTTGAACGACATCAAAGTGAAGATTGATGGTGCAAAAGCTTTGTGAATAGTGTTGGGGACATGTTGTAGATGGGATCCCTCGAAGAAAGCAACAAGGAAAGACTCTGCAGATAGAGGAGAAAAGCACACAACACAATGTCTCTTTTGAGTCATAGGGGCTTTGGGGTGGGTCAAAGCCACTTATTATGTCATGGGAAGGTATATTTTGTGAACGTTGGACTCCGCCCATGGTTTTGAACCATGGTATTGTAAATGTAAAACCTATATAAGGAGTCTAGATAGAAGTCATAGGCAGAGATGTAAGAGATGTGAAAAAAAGGCAAGTAAGCTTAAATGCTAGATCTTAGGAGATGCATTTGGATGTAAGATTATTTTGAGTTAGATTCTGTGTATTGGGTTAGAGGAAAGGCTCTTGCAGCTGTGTGTGAGGAGACCTTAGGAATTCTGCAGCTATGTGTGCAGACCTCCGCAAATGCATGCATAGAGTGGAACTAAATGTATGAGAAGGATTTGGCTATTAATCAAAGAACCATTGGATAGATCAGAGTTACATTGATGTGATTTTATTTTACTTAATTTTTATGAATACGTTTTCTGAATAATGGTTTCGATCTATAATTGAATAGTGTAGTCTTGTTTATAGTTATTTAGTTTTTTTAATGCCTGAATAAGTAAGATTGTGTAGTCTGTTAGTGATTTCAACGGATGTGTTGAACAACACTTTTATTATTGATAGATTTGACCTATGAAACTCTGTTAAGAAGGAAAATCACTAAAGCCACAATCCTCTATACCTATGGATGTAAAAACCTGGTTCTAGCATCCCCCTATATTTCCTTGGGTGAGACTTCAGTATGCGCAATCATATCTTTGTCGAAAGGGCCGTTAATAGTGGGTTTTGTTGGACTGCATAGTCACTTTGAAACTGGGTCTAGGCCCCATCAAGACAACAACCTGTTCTTCTTCAAAGAATTATCATCCCTTCTAACAAGAATTCTGGTGAAGGATATTGATGATCCTTATTCTGCAATTATACCTTTCTACTAATGGCGATTTATGATAATCCCTTTATCTTCTATATTGTTAGATGAATTTCTCCAACCATATAGGCTGCTATTTTGGTTGTTATTCTATGGTTCTAATGATGATGTCATGAGCCACTTCCTTTCTATTATGATGACAATTTCAACCAAATGACCCTCTACTTTGGCTATCCTTTCATGCATCTATGATGATGTCATATCTATCAGTTCTATAATGAGTCCTATCATACTTGTGATGCTTCTCCATCATGACTTTCTATATTCTACAAACTAAAAACAACTATGTATATAATGTCATCTCAGTCATACTAGAGGTATTTTACTTCCTCCTTTGACTTCATCTTTTTAGGTTATTTTACTCCTTTGGTGACATGGACTTCATTCGTTTGTTTATTTTCTTGTTGTCGTTCTTAATTTTAGGAAAATTCCTTTTGAAATTCCCACATTCATTACATCCATAGCATTGTATATTTGACATATCGATCTTGTTTTAAAATGCTTTTCAAGACTTCCCTTTGTTCTTTTCCATAAATTCAAGTGTTTGACCTTGTTCACTTGATCCAACATCATTCTTTGTCACCAATATTTTTTCTTAAATCTTTCATAATGACAACATATCATTGAATGGAGTATTTTCATTCTTCCCATATATTCTTGATACAAAATTTTCCCATTCATCAGTAGTGCATTGAGCACAATGGTGTTCATTTCCCAATCAAACATTATTTCTCCTAACTCTTGTAGTTGGTCTCTTATTTGTGATACCCTCATAAGGTATGATGCTACTCCTTTATCCTTTGATACATTCATCTTGTATATTTTGGTTCTCAATGATATTATTTCTCTTGCAATGGATAAAAATTCTACCATATTTTCATATATATCTTTCATTGTCTTCAATTTTTCTACATAAGGGATGAGTGAGTCCTTGATTGACTCAAGGAGGATCCTTTGAGCCCTTATCTCTCCTTTCATATATTTTGATAGAGTTTTTGATTTCTCTTGAGGAGGTTTGGTGATTGATACTGTGACATATTCACTAACTTTATTCTCTATGAGGATCAAATCTATTCTCTTCTTCCATGCAAGGTTATTTGATGACCCAACCAATTTTTCATTCTCCTTGAAGAAAGAAGTCATTGTAGATTGAGACATAGAATATATAATATTTGATTTTCAAGTGAATATTCTCCTTTTTATGATGATATTTTCAACTTGATGCCTTATTTATGATGTTTCCTATTGAAGATGATTTGATGAATATTTATTTCTTGATGACCTCCTTTCTTCAAATATTCTTGATACGTGATCCTTTCTTCAATGTGAGAGAGATTACTTTGATGAAGTGTTCATTATTTCTTCTTGGTGATGATTGTAGAATATGTAATATTCCCAAGAATGCTTCAAGTGTATAGTCCTTCTTTGAATGGAGGTAGGGTCCTTAAGGTCTTCTTCTTCTTCAAAGTGGTGTTCCTTGTAGATGGTGTGATCCTTGTGATGAGATGAATAGTCCTCATTGATTTTTCTTAGTGCTCCTTGATGATTTCCTAGTTCTTGGACGTTTTGTATTCTTCTTAAAATGTATGATCTTCAACCTTCCTTCTTCTTCTTGTAGTCACCTTGCACTGATTCCATGATGAGAAATATAGGGGCATCTAAATTATGTGATTTCTCTTACTTTGATAACTGTTTTGATGTTATTTACTTAACTTTAAGTACTTGTTATTATATTCTTGTTTCATTTGATTATTATAGTGTTCTATATCATCAAACAAGTATGAAATAATTAAAACAAGGCCACAGGGTATAGGCTATAAGCTAGGGCCAAAACCTCTCCTCTTGAGACGAAAACCCACAAGAAATGTTCTCATTCTTATGGAACCTTCAAATGATGAATTCCAATACCTATGAAGAAAGACAAATACCCCTGCAAAAACATTACAACCTCTCCTCTAATCCTCTTGTCCTTCATAAAGTCAGCGTAAGTCAAAATTTCCTTCTAGCTGCTGCAACTTTATCCTTCGACCAAAAATTTTGAACTTGCAATTTTGAATACAATTTAGGCCATTATGATAGAAACCCTAGCTTTCACGTGTGAGGGAAATATGGTATATTATGTCTCTTATCTTCTTCGCTTGGGACTGTTCTTTTTACTCAACAAGTCAGCCTTCAAATCTAATTGTTTTGAGCCCAATGCATGACTGCAATTTTGGTCTTGCTACAACTATAGGAAGTCCTAATTTCCTCGCATCTATGGAAATATACAACCCAAACCAGTCCTTAAAATATTGGATTATTCTTGCCTTATATGTCCTCTTTTCTAGGTACTTTTTTCATTTCTTGTCCTTGTACAACCTTGATGGATGCCATTTTCAAATAATATCGAGCTTGTTTATATAAGCTTATCAAGTAGGTCGATTAGCCATAATGAGGCCAACTTGTCATGACTTGAAGGTTGACTTGTTGCATCTAGGTTGACTTGTCCTGGAGGGTATTTTATGACTCAAAATGACTTACATAAATTTTATTTACATGATACAATGTGTCCAATGGGGTATTTGATATATGATAATGACCCAATTGACTTCTTGACTTAATGAAACACCCTAGAAGCTCTCAATGAGCTCTTAACCTAAAAATAAAATGATGTTGAGCATGAAACAAATGCTACAAATATGATAATATTAAATTTTCTTTTTCTCTTTAAAATATTGAAGAATAAAGAGTATATTTCATAATTATGAAGATTGAGCCTATTTACATACTTAAACACTAATTACTTTTGAATGAAATACACTGTTACTATTTTGATTACATTTGAAAATAAAGGAGATGCCAAGTTCTTTTTCTTGCTTTGATTTCAGTTTTTGTAGGGGGAAATGTTAATGACAAAAAAAACACTTCAATGTTAAGTATTTAAAGGTTTTTTTGTTCAGTTTTAAATTTTTTATCTAATAATGGAATTCAAAATTTTAGAAAAATCTAGTGTCCTAAATTTCCATACATGGAATGTAAAGTTATAAATGCAATTGATGAATAAACAATTGTAGGGTATAGTCAAGGGCACATATGTGGAAATTACATATGCCAAAAAATTAGTTGAATGTAAAACTAATTATGAAAAATTTAAGTCCATTATTGGACTTTCTCTTTTAGATTCACAATTACATCATGTTGATCTCACAAAATCATCTAAAGAAATATGGAACAATTGATTCAATATTTTGGTGTAAAAGGTATAAATGAAAAATTCTCTTTCAAATTATGGTTGTCTAAATTTAAAATGAATGATGAGACATCTATGTCCAGTCTTATAAATAATTTGATGTAATTTATAAAAAAAGGTAGTTGAATTTGGTACTAAGGTAGAACATGACACAAAAGAAATCTTACTAAATACTCTAGGTTCAATTTTTTAGCAATTTCGTCTTCACCTCAGGCCAAATTTCCTCAGAAACATTGGATGAGATGATAGCAACAATTTTAGCAGAGGAAAAGAGGCTAAAACAAGGGGATATAAAAGGTGTTTCTTAAAAAAAAATGTATTATTTTCGAAGACAAGGATGAGAAACAAAACTGTAAATAAGAGTGAATTTGAATACTACTATTGCAAAAAAAAATGGGCATAAAATGTGGAACTGCAAAAATTGTGGTAGCGATTTTTTAAAGGGAATCTACAATAATCAACCAATACAACTATTGATGAATATTCATTGAATTCTGATGATGATGAATTCAGTGAAGGAATGGAATTAGAATAGGAAAAATTCAGTTAAAAGACTCAATATGGATTGTTGTCTTGTTAGTTTAGAAATTGTGGATCTACGGAATGTTCCCTCATTAATTGTTGAATACATTACAGTGTTTTGATAGTGAGGTGATGCGACAACATATGGATGTTGTTTATTAATTAAATTTAGGAGAGCCATGATTTGGGAGTTCAAGAATGGAACTTAGGAATTCAACTTGGAGCTACACTTTTATGATGGTTACGAGACAAATTGGCGAAGCTCTAGAAACTATAAACCAATTAAATAAATTTGGCTATGTGTTTCTTTGTCTATATATGATTTCAATTTTTTTTTCTTGTAATTCAAACATTAAGATGAGGTGTTAGAATTAATCCTTACATCATAAGTGAAAATTAGTTTGTGAGCTGTTGGAGATGGTTGAGATGATCTTTCAACCTCTCCTCCTAAAACAATAACAATGTGGATTAATAACAAGTTAAAAATTCTATATTTCAATTTTTTTTATTTAATAGTCACTTGGAATTACCATAATTACTAGGAGAGAAGAGTTCCTAACCAATATGACTCAATTAGGTGCTCCATAAAAACCCTTTTGTAAGAGAAGGTTAAGGAAAAATTAAAGATCACACTTCACAAATTTTCAGATTATTTTTTATTTGATAATCACTTTGAGTTACCATAGTTTCTAGTAGAAAATGGTTTGTAACTGATAGGACTCAATTAGGTGCTCCATAAAAACGCCCTTTGTAAGAGAAGGTTAAGAAAAAATTAAGGATCACACTTCAGAATGTTCAGAGTACGGAAGAAAAGGTAAGTATGAAATATTTGGATTCCATTGTTTCTCAATATTGAGAAACAATTAAATAATTAGTGAGAATGGTTATATAGATATTTTATTTTTACTATCCCAAATACATATATTTTTAAGAAGTAGCTAAATATTCTATTTTTTAAGAAGAAGTTCAATATTCTAAAATTACGATTACCAGGTGATTTTTATTGATATAGCCTCATATATCCTACAAAGTTAAAGGGAGTCTAATGAATGTAGTTAAAATTCCACTATATTTTATTCTGTTAAAATTGAAATGAGATTAACATAATAATAAATCTCTATATTTTTCGTTCATGTATCAATATACTTATACTAAAATTCAGAATTAAGGTGCTAAACATGAGATTCAAAGTTAAAGGTTTATATCTCCTATTCAAAGACCTTCCATTAAATGCAGAACTCTTATAATCTAAAATTAAAATTTGGGTGGACACCTAATTAACAAGAGTGGCTACAAGGCAACTAGTCCCTGCCTTGAGCCAGGAGGAGCACTTGTGATTATGACTTGATTGTAACTTTATTGCTCGGATAATGTTGAAGTTGTAACTTTATTGCTCATATAATGCAGTGCAACTAGGCTCACTGATGTTGTTTGGAATGGATCAGTTTTCTATGTTTGAAGGGGTTGTCTCATGGAATTCTCAGTATTAAGACTCATAACATATTCACAAACAAAATAAGAAAATAGTTCTCAGTATTAATACTCATATCATAAAAAAATGAAGCAAGGCACAATTCATGTAGTACATTGGCCCCGAGATAACAACTTTGTTAACACTAAATGCATGTTAGTGTCATGAATGGATTGAAAATTGTAGTTTAGGAGAATGGCAAGAAGTTTGATAACAGGTGTTTTATTTACCATAATCATTTCCAAACGAGTAACTGAAGTGAATATATTTAACAAAGATGGTGTTCTATACTCTTGGTAAAAAACACAAGCCATTAGTTATCCTATATTCTTAGCATTAAGACTTGTTATATATTCCATTTACTCACAAGTGTCAGTGATTAAATTCACTGTTTCAGATTTCTATACCAAGGTTTCATTTCAGAATTCGTTTGATAACAGGTGTTTGCTTGGTAAACCAAGTGTCACTGATTAATTCCACTCTTAGTCCTATGTTGTTTTAGATTTCTATACCGGGTTTCATTTTTTGATGACATAGAAAGACCTTGTTAGCAACACATATAATGTGAAACACATGTTAAGTATACATTCATACATTACTTGAACCAGTATACTAAATTAAAATCGCAAAGAAACTTACTGTACTAATTCAGATATTCAGAAAACAATAATCTATAGTTGTGTTTCATTTGTTGATGACATAGAAAGACCTTGTTAGCAACACATATAACGAGAAACACATGTTAAGTATACATTCATACATTATTTGAACCAATATACTAAATGAAAATTGCAAAGAAACTTACTGTACTGATGAAAATATTCATAAAACCATAATATATGCATGGAAGACATATACTTCTAGGTTTAATTAAGTGAAACTGATAAAGATATTCTTCGAGTATAAAGGATAATACAATAATTCAGATATTCAGGAAAATAATTCTAGGTGTAAGTAATTGAAATTGATAAATATCTTCTTCCAATATAAAGGATATTACAATATGACACAAACGAGTTCTTTAGACTATTAAAATTAACACTAACAACATCCAGTGCTACATTTTGTGAGGGTGCCTAGACTTGTTGAAGGATATCAGATGATATTGGTGTATGGCATACAACACCCTAGACACATTCATTTCATTTCAGTATCTGCATGACTTCATTACATTCAAATTTTCTTGCATGAGGACATGAGGAAAAGTTCAATATATCAGTGGACTAACCAATAATGAGTGTAAAGGTGCATCACTCTATATGAATAATGAAATTTTCATTATCAAGTATGAAACTGTTGTGTATATGGAAATCTGGAAGGTTGTAAGTAAAATTAGTTGTATCTTCTAGTTACTTTTCATAGGTTAAGTCTCTCAGACAGGAACAAAGCTAATCCGGATTTATGCAGGAATTCAATAGAATACACATATAACCATAAATACAAATATGCAGTGGAAATAACACTTCATTTCATTAATATCAAATAACTGAAATTTTCTTACAGATAGAATGGAAATAAACTAGCTAGGGCACTGGTAGCTTATCTCTGAGAAGAGATGTGGCGGCTACAGACATATAAAATAAGCTACAGTGAGGCTAGAGGTCGCATTTATTATTTAGAAGCAATGGAAAACCTTAAACGTCCAAAAACCTAACCCTAGGAGATGAAGTGCCAAAACTATGGGCCTCGTTTGGGTAAACTGGTGTTTCAACTTCGCGGGGACGTAACTTTGGCATACTATCTCTGTTTCATGCACATGATACATCGTAAGAAAGATCTGTCCGAGGAATAAAACTATTGCCATGAATATAAATTCTAAAATGGAATCATATTCACTAGCCAAACGATGCCCAAAAAACATCGTTTAGGGCCTAAAAAATGCCCTGAAAGTTCAGGACCCAAAAAACAGCTAAAAATAGTAAGTTGTGTCGGAACTAAAAAACTAAAAGAGACAATGGTGGGGCCCCAAGTGGAATAGGTGGGTGGCCACCAATATCCACTTGTATCATTCCTCCCCCTTTAGGAAGCAATGGTCCCCATTGTGTTGAGTTCCTCCACGAGATGAGGAAACTTCTACTGAACATGGTCCCCGGTGAACCACTTGCCTTGGTGCAGGAGTTGGCCAGCTTTGGCAACCCGATACAGTTGGATCTTCTGTTGACAAGTGTTCTTGATTTTCATGTCCATGATACAATCTGTGGTGGCTTGTTCCATGTAGTCTGGGTTTAACTCTTTTGGTGTGAGTTCTTCTGTAATTTCAGAGGTGTCCAGTAGAGGTAGGAAGTAGGGATGAAGGTGGTCTACATTGAATACTAGGTGTAGAGCAAGGAATGGTGGAATAGTGAGCTCCAAGGAATTCTTCCCTACAGCCTTGGTGATGGTGTACGACACATATCAGAGTGGGCGAAGCTTGTGGTGGGGTCCAGTGAGGCGCCCCTTCTTCAAATGTAGCCACACTTTTTTGCCCACCTGGAATTTGTGTGGAATCCGATGTTCATCATGTCGTTGCTTTTACTTAGCTTTCACTCTACCCAATATGTCATGAACCTGTTGGCGGATGTGCTAAATGCACTCGATGAAGTGGTTTTCTTTTTTAGCTTCAGACTAGACATAAGCGGAATTGGCCTGAGTAGCTGCAAATGGCATGGCTACATCAATGGGACATAGTGGCTAGAATCCAAAGCCCACCTGAAAGGGGATGTGGCCAGTTGAGCTGTGGAGAGCCCTATTATAACTATGTTGTACATACAAGGGGCTCTCATTCCATGTGTGTGGATGATTTGAATTGTACATGTGCAGAATGTGTACAATCATCCTGTTGACGACCTACGTCTAGCCATCAGTTTGGGGATGGAAAGATGTGGACTTGGTGATCTTGGTGTCCAACATTGACTGGAGGCTGGACCAAAATGTGCTGAGGAACCTACTATCATGATCTGATATGATAGACTATTTGATCCCAAAGTGCACCCAGACTCATTCAAATAAGAGTTTAGCAGTGGCTTCTGCTATGATATTCTTCTTGCAGGCTGCCATAATGGCCATATTCGAGAATCTATAGACGACCACAAAAACACAGTAATTTCCATGCTTCGTAGAAGGAAGAACTGGCATGTAATCCATGGATATGGATTCCCAAGGTCGACTAGGGGTAGGTAGCAGAGTATAGAGCCCTTGCTTCTTGATGGTCGGTTTGGCAATGGTGAAAGCAGTGCAGGATCTGATGTACTTCCCGACATCATGTCAAAGGTTCAGCCAATAGAAATAATTCTACAGTACTGTCACTTTTTTCTCAACCCAAAAATGCCCAGCGACTCGACTATAGTGTGTTTCCCATATCATCTTGGCACGCTTTCTTGAAGGAACACAAAGGTGTCCCAGGTGACATATTAGTGCATCTTCGAGGTGAAAATTTGGAACTTGTATACCCCCAAGAGTTCCTTGTATGTGTGCCTGAATTCTGGATCACTCTTGTAGAGATGTGGCCAATCAGAAGTCTCGTGCCCACAAGAGTTGAGAACAGTGGTTATGGCCACGATCGGTGTTCGGCTCTGCAACATTATTGGTGCTACCCTTCTTTTACTTGATGTTCAAATGAATTTTTTGCAGATATGTGGACGACTTATGATGGCAATCATTCTACAACTTCCCTTGTGTCTGTATGAACTAAAGGGGTTAGTGGTTTGCGTGGATGATTGTATTCTTCCCCAAAATGTAATTCTTCCACTGTCGACAAGCCTGCACTATGGAATACATTTCGTTGTCATAAGTGGGATACTTTCAAACTGTGTCAGACAATGTCTCACTGTGATATTCCACTGGATTCCCTTGTTGAGTAAGAACTGCCCCAATAACATAGTCAAAGGCATCTGTCTCGATATCAAATGTTTGTTGCAAGTCTGGTAATGTGAGCACTAGGGAAGAACAGAGGCGATGTTTCAATTCTACAAACACCTTCTGTTGAGATTCCGACCAAAAGAATTTTTCTTTCACTCCTCCCTTGGTGACCTACCTCAAGGGACAAGTGATATGAGAGAATCCCAACATGAACCTATGATAGAAATTAGCAAGACCTAGAAAGCTGTGAAGCTCTATTAGAGTGGTTGGGGCTGGCCAATCTAGAATGACTTGGATATTGGCTGGATCTACATGCACCCCCCTTTCATCAATAATGTATCCTAGATATTGAACCTGGGTCATGGCAAAAGTGAACTTCTCCAAATTCACACACAACTTGTGTTTTCGTAGTGTTTGGAGGACTTTTTAGACGTGGTGGAGGTACTCTTCCCAAGTCTGGCAGAAGATCAGAATGTCATCCAAGTACACCACTACAAATGAGTTGGTGAATCGACGCAAAATTTCATCCGTCAACCTCATGAAGGTTGTGAGAGCATTCTTCAACCTGAAAGGAATGACGAGCCATTAAAAAAGGCCCTCCTTGGCTTTGAAGGCAGTCTTCCACAAATCAAAGGGTTTGATTGGTACCTGGTGATACCCAGACTTCAAGTCGATCTTGCTGAAATATTTTCCCCCTTTGAGTTGGTCCAAGAGGTCATTAATTATTTGGATCAGGTACCTATTCTAGATAATGATCTTGTTCAATGCCCAATAGTCAATACAATGTCTCCAATTCCCATCCTTCTTCTGTACCAACATGATCGAGCTCCCACAAGGTGATGAACTTGGCCGGATGTGACCTTTCTGCAGCAGCTCCTAAATCTGCCTCTTGATTTCATCATTCTCCATAACAGAGTGCCTATAGAACGTTCCATTGGGTAGTGGCACACCTGGGGTCAGGAAAATGGGGTGCTTGACCTGATAGTGCAGAGGCATCCCTGTGGGTGAGGTGAAGATGTCCCCGTACTCCTCCACAACCTTGTCCATTTTTTGTTGTCATGCAGAGGAGCCATGTTTGGAGGTCGTGGCCACATTCTTCTTCTTGCCCTAGGGTTGGATCATCAGGAAAACAAATTTCCTGGTTTGGGAAACGAGCTTACTACATTGTTTTGCAGTAACCAAAGAGATAGTGGGAGGCGATGGTACTTCTGGTATCCTATAAAAGTTATTTCCCAAAGTAACAATAATAATGCGAGGCTGGGACTCATACACAGCATGTCTCTTCCATAAGTATGGTTGGCCTAATAATACATCAGAAACATCAATAGGATCAATGTCACACAATACCTCATCGATGAAGGGCTTGATGCTATAGGGAAGGCGACACTGCTGGCTGATGCGGAGTTCTCGTCCTTGGTGAAGCCACCTGTTACACTGAAAATTGTCACCTTGACATTCTGCTAACTATATGAGCTTATTATCACTCATAATTCTCCCTTTGCAAGTCTAAACATATTAGTTCCTCATGTCAAGCCTTGAAAATCAGAAAAAGTTCCTAAAAGTCTCCTAAACTTTGGTGTCGCACTTTCTGGCTATCTTGCCTGCGGTCCCGCACCCAATGTTCAGCTTTCCTGCGTTCCTGAATGCAATTTATCTTTTTTATAGGTGCGGACCCCTGTAAGATTAAAAAGGCGCAAGTAAATCCCAAAAAGCTCAATAAAAGTGAATTCTGGAAGCTTCTAGAATGGATTTTGCGGTGGCAGAACCGCTCTTGTGAGGTGCATAAATCCCTTACCTTATGGAGCTAACCCCTTGATGTGAGGAGCTTATCCCTTTGAAGGAGGATTCTATCCCTTCATACTTGGAACAGAAAACCTCCTCTTTTCCACTATAAAAAGAGGCATTGGGTAGCCTCAAAGGGAGTTCAAGCTTAAGAATATTTTGAGGTTAAGTGCTGTTGAGATTTAGACTCAGTTAACTAAGACTTTTTGAGGAGAGATTATATACCTCTACTTGTCTTGGTTGGAGGAGTGCAGAACTTGTCAAAGTAAAGGAGACTCCTGCTTCAGACCCCGGAAAGTCTTGTGCAACATCAAGGCTCAGGTTGTAAAGATTTTCTACTTTTGAAATTAATACAAATATACTTGTTTTTCTCAATAAGCTTTCAATTAATGGTTTATTTCATAGATTCCTTGATCACTATGATAAGCATGGTTTATGATGATTTCTATACAGGTGCTATGTAATATTTTTCTTGTTTGTGACTGCAGGTTTACGAGGAAAACTCCTTCAAGCGCGCGAGGGATAACGATGACTTCGAACAAGCACTGGACAAACGGTAAGTCCTTAACACCTCTATAGAGCTTTTCATAGATCGCATATGCTTAGAGAAAGATTAGTCTATTTGGCTGTTTGTTTCTAGATACTTTTAGTACTAGGGAGATCGGTCTTGTCCGCAAGACGGATTAATCCATACAACAAATTGGCGAGTCCACTGGGGAAAGTACTTGTTGTTTTTGGTTCTCTTTTATTTTGATTTGAGGAAACGTTTTTCTTGGTTTTTGATTGATTGAAATCCACCTGGGTAGCTTAGGTTTTCTCTGTTTTTGAAAATTTTGAAATCCTTTAAGTTTTTCTCTAGTTTTTCCTGGGACCGTGCTTTGCCTTGTTTTCACAGTGCGGGCAGTTTCGCACTTTTCTTGTGTAAACAGTTCAGGACCGCACCTGTGATATATTGGAGCCTGCGGACCCTATCAAAGTTTTGAAAAACTTCAGATTTCTTTCTTTAGTTTATCTTGATTTTGATTGTCAGTTTTGTTTTCTGCCTAGATTGATGATTTTTTCTGTCAAAAGCTTTCTGTTAATAAATCTCAGCAGTATTGGTGTTTTGATGATTTTCTAGAAGTTTTGCGTTTTGGATTTCTTTTCACTTGGTCTTTGTAGTGATTTGAAGCATTTGACACTTTGAAGTACCTCATATTACCTTCGTCTTTTTGGTCTTATTCTGAATCTGACCTGATTGTGAAATCATTCTTTATTGAGAAATAGAGTTACCTGTTTCTTTGCAAATCTTCGAAAAGAAACTTTGTTATTGGTTTTTGAATTTCATTTTTTATAAAAACATAATTGAGTGTTTTTGATCTGTTGGTTATTCTGGATGAATAGATCCTTAGTTTGCTGAACAACTAAGTTAAAAAATTCTTCAAAAAAAAACCTTAAAGCTTTTATTCATTTAGATTATTAAAGTTTGTAGTTTTGAGTGCTATTAAACTTTGTAGATCTCAAAATTAGTTTGTAGTTTTGAGTGCTTTTAAAATTTCTAGCTTTCTTTTGAAGGAAAATTGTTTTTTAGCTTCGAGTTTTTGGAAAGTGAAAGGATTTTTATTGTGAGCTTTGATAATTTGTTGGAAAAGACAAAAAATAGTTTCTTTCAATTGTTCTTTATGTTTGAAGAAGGAATTGTTTATTAAAAGAATTGCATTCTCTAACTTTTCCTTAATTAGAATTTCATTGAAAGAAAACAATTTGATCATCATTTTTAGGTGCATTTTTAGTGTCTTTTGGAAATTGAGTATTCACACCATCATAGTTTCATTTCCGCACCCTTTGACCTAAGAAACAACTCTTAAAAGTAACGCTTAATTAAAATTCATCTAGCAATCTTTTTATTTTCTAGGGCTCTTATCGCCAACATAGCTTAGGCTAGTATCTTGGAGTAGGGAGTAATTAACTCTCCAAGGTAGAAAAAACAAACAAGTAGAAAAATCTTGCAGTAGGAGATAAATCCAATTGTAATTTGTATAATCTGGGAAGCTTCTCTTAAAGAAGTTAATCACGAGGTCATGTCCGAACCTTTGAAACAATCAATTCTGTTTCATTGGGGAAGATAGAAGATTTTGTGCGTATTACAAACAGTAAACCTTGGATTAACCATTGTCAAGGAGCCTGGGGTCACTTGTCGGTAAACCTCGGATTAACCATGTCGAGGAGCCTTCAAGGGGATTGAGCTTGCTACTCTTCCCTTGCGCGTGAAATCGGATCGTAGACTGTTCCTCCAGTTATATTTGTTACTGTTGGTAACCTTAGTGTCCATTATCTTAAGATTATTTCCTAAGGTGACGGTGAACGAAAGATCTCACTGTACCTGGAGCAGATGTCGACTAGACTCACTTGGACTCTCTGGGGGGTTCTCTTCAAATGAGATGGTTTTGTGAGGAAAATTGTGCCAGTCTGTTTCATTAAGCAGGTTGTCAGGGTAACTGTTCCAACCGCCCTTTCTGTGTTAAATTTCTACTAAGTTGGATTTCATCACCAACTAGTGTTTTTTAGTACGGAAAGTTACTGTTTGTGTGTGGTTTGAACTCTTAGATTTTTAAGCATGTGATTCAGCTATTTGTTTCTTTATAAACTATAGGTGTTTTCATTTAAATTTTCTTTTTTTGCGTGTGATTAGTTAATCTTTAATCATGGCGGAATTGCCGAGACAATCCCGGAGACTACAAGGGAAACCCCCTAAATATTCGCCAAGTCAGCTTGAAGGGCTTCGTGCTCTGGTATCATCCAGTAGTGGTAGGATTCGATAAACAGAAATTGAAAGTTCCTCTATAGTTGTCCATCCTGATCATCAAATACCTACAATAGAATACATTCAAGAACCGATTTCAGTTTCTGAAGTTACTGGTAGTATTCCTACTTCCAGTGAACTGGCTGACGAACCTGAAATATCTGAACCTGAAACTGAACCTTCTGTTTTAGAAACATCCTCAGGATTTATTTCACCAACTTCTAGTGATCTTGGTTCACCTAGGGTAAGAAATATTGTCACTAATGATCTTCCAGCTGGTCTTATTTCCATTGAAGAACTTACTAATCCAGACGAAGATATATCTCTTCCCGACTCCCCTCAATCTTTAAATCTTAGGGAGCATGAATCTATTTTCTATAGCCCTATTCGAACTAGTGCTTGGTATTTATCCTTAACAAAATTTTTAGAGAATCCGGGTCTTGCTTTTTCTCCACCTCGAGTTCCATTTCATCCTACACCCAGAGGTTACTATCCGCCATCCATTATGGCTGGAGAGTCATCCATGTTTTCCCAGACACCAGAATCATTTTTACACGGTGGTCCTTCTATTCCTTCGGGATATCAGGCTCTATCTGGTACTTTCTCTGGAGCAACTCCTAAACCAATCAAACAAGTGTTGTCATCTGGTAATAGTGGTGTTAAAACTGAAACGTTGAACACAACGCAAATCTATATGATGTCTGGTAATGTCCCGAATCCTCAACCTCAAGGCAGTGAGTTACCGCCTGGGGGGCCAACACAGGGAAATCCGTTACTGCCTGGGGGGCAACCTTCAGGTAGTCAGTTGCTGCTTGGGGGGCAACCTTCAGGTAGTTAGTTACCGCCTGGGGGGCAACCTTCAGGAAGTCAGTTACCGCCTGGAGGGCAACCTCAAGGTAAATTTTTCCCAGGACAAACTGTGGAATCATATTATTTTTGGGGACAACCCCAAGGGCAGTACACACCTCAAGGGTATCAACCTTCAGGACAGTATATGCCCCAAGGTCAACCCCAAACTCAATATGCTCCTCAGGGTCCTTATCAACCCCAGCTTCAGTATGCGCCTCAGGGTTATCAACCTCAAGGTCAGTACCCAATTCAAAGTTTCCAACAGCCTTCTGGTCAACCATCCATTCAAGGAGTCAGGAATGTACCACTTACTTATCAACCCTACGTTCAACCAGGCTATGGTCCTTACGTTCAGCCTTCTGCGGGGCAATACCCCAAAATGAATATGGTGTGGGATCCATCCCAATATCAACAGCCTATGCAGCCTAATGTGCAGTTGCCTTATCAACCTGGATAGCCTTTAATTTCTGGTCCAACTCAGCAACTTGTCCAGCCTACTATTCAAACTCTTGCACCTGGTCCTGTTCAGCAAGTTGGTCCTAGTTCACCTAAGACTCTGCCTCAAACTGCTGCAACTACTGCTACGCCTGTTCAACCTGTAACACCTGTTTCTGGAGTATCTGTAACCCCGAGTTCGTCTATCCCTGCATCTGTGCAAATCCCTCAAGTCTCTGTACCCCAGTCAGGATCTTCAGTTCAGACTTCGGTTCAGATGCCTACAGGACAAGCCAATACAAGTACAATTGTCACAAGTCAACCGAAATTCATGTATCAACCGTACCAGGGACAGCCGCAATTCGGTCCCTATACACAAAATCCAAACTATCAGTATCAACCATATCCTGGCTATACTTATCAATAGCCTCAACAACCCCAGTTCGGTACGATTAATCCTGGTTTTCCAGGAGGTTATACAATTCCTAATGCTAATCCGATTCCCAGTTATCCTGGGTATCCATCTCCTGGAACTGCTTTGGCTACTCAAGGTTTTCGTGACCCTAACCGACAGTTACCATTTACCGCAACTTTCGATTTACCTGATTTGACGCGCCTTACAAATGATCCAATTTTCTATTATCAGTACTGGCCACCAATGTCTCATAATTTTCCCAGTGATATACCAAAATTTGAAGGTAAGTCAGGAGAGGATCCATCAAATCACGTCATGACTTATCACCTTTGGTGTGCGTCTAATTCAATCATTGATGATTCAATTCGCTTACATCTTTTCCAAAGAACTCTTATTGGTCTTGCAGCCAAATGGTACATTGAGTTACCACGAGGCTTGTTTCATAACTTCAGTCAGTTAGCAACTACCTTCTTGACTCATTTTCAGTTTCCAGTCAGATACGACAATGGCACAGAATTATTAACTTCGCTGAAACAATCCACGTCTACGTATATTTCTGATCATATTCATGAATGGTGACGTAGGAGATGTTTGGTGAAAGTTTATATTCCAGATCAAATTTTGGCAGAATGGTTTGTCAAATCATTGTTACCCAAGATTACTGAAGATGTAGCTAAGGCTGGTGTTGTTACTGAAGAGCAAGTAATTGCTCAAGCTCAGTACCTTGACCTCGTTTATACGCAGTCGGGTACTTTACATGAAAAAATCCCAGACCTTCCCAAACAAGGTCAAATAGCTGCTGCTCCTTCAGGGTCTCATGCCGCTGATGGTATGATTGGTACGGTTAATACTAAAAGTAAGAAGAAATATTCAAAGAATTCTTCTCCAATTATAACTTTACCTGATTCCCCGAAAGGAGAACCTTCCCCCGAAGTTTCTGCCGATATTCATGTTTTGGAGACATCTACAGCTAAATCTAAAAATGGTAATAAAAAGAAAGGGAAGAAAAACAAAAAGAATTTGAAAGAAAAAACTGATAAAAATGAATCCAATGATGAAAAACGTAAACCACTTTATCCTTGTTACATTTGTGACAAAGATCATTTTACTAAGGAATGCCCACATCAGGCCGAGGTTGCGAAATTCGTCAAAGGTTCCCAACCTGTTGTCTTGAAAGATCCCTTTCCGACTCAAGATAGTAAGATGGTTGGTTCTACCTCGACTGCTTTAGAAGAGCCCATTTTGATGATGTCTCATGTAAGGATTGCGACGCAATCGCAAGATTATGGTACTAAGAATCCTGTTGATGGTAAAGAAGCAGAATCTTCCAATGCAAATACATCAACTACACCTCCTCCTATTTCTGGTTCGCTACAGATCGAGAAACCAAATCCAGACTTAATAATCAAACCGCCTGCTAAAGGTGTTCTTCGTAAATCAGCTTTCAATCCACATGTGAGAGCTGCTCAGAATTACAACATTGTTGAAGACTTAGCTATTTCTCCTTCAGCAATGTCGGCTTTCGAAGTGCTACAATCATGCCCAGCATAGCATAAATTTCTTTTGTCTGCGATAGGAGCTGTAGATATTCAGGATTCTAATCTTATAATCTTTGATCTAGAAAATAGTACACCTCGCCTACCTCACCAAATGGCTTTCCAGATACCAGTGTTAGTAAAAAACAGACCAATCTATCGTACTGTGATTGATGAGGGAGCTTCAATGTGTATTATGTCGATTCAGTGTTGGAAATCACTTGGTTCTCCTACACTGAACCAATCTCCGACGATTCTTAAGGCTTTTGATGGTTGAGGTTTCCACCCGTTTGGTATTTTGCAGGATTTACCCATAGGGGTTGAAGGTAAAATTGTAAATCTAGATGTGGAAGTGGTTGATGCCCCTCTTGATTACAACCTTCTTCTGGGTCGTTGGTCTTACGCTATGACTTTTGTTGTCTCTTCGGTCTTCCAACTCATAAAATTTCCATATCAAGGAAGGATCATTACAATAAATTAGTTAACTTATTTTTCTTCCGACCCAGCCTCTACAGAAACAATCCATCATGTTGGTAAAGCGACTATCCCGTACAAGGATGTTGGAGTAGGTTTGATTAAAGATTCTGGTTTTCTAAGAGATTTTTCCATTCCTCCTCCTAGCGTATCACCTTCTGTTGCAACTATTCATATGATTTCGTCAGACTCTCTTATGTTTGATGATCCTTGGATCGTACCTTCCAAATCCGAGTTAGATTCAATTAATGGCATGAGGCCTTTGAGTCCATTTGAACTTGCATATCAGGCTGTACAGTCATTTTCTGACCCCTCGTCAACCGAAATTGATCCAGTGAATGGGATCCATGAGGAATCACTTTCTATATCTAGTTCAGCTACAATGGCATTTCCTGAACTTGTTCATACTGATGAGCAGATTTGTGAATTATTGTCTATTGAAGATTTACCATGGGAAGATCTACATCACCGATCTTCATTTTTACCTGAACTAGATCATTTTGAAGATGATTTCGCTTCAATATTTACTGCTGAATATGTCAAGGAACTGCAGAATCCATTGAAAAATCCTGATTCTGAGTTAAATTTGGAAAATATTTCTTGAATGATTCCCATTGACATTTCAGTAAAACCTGGAATAATTGAAAACATTCATATAGGTGCTTCTTGTACTAAAGAAGAAATTCAAACTTATAAAGCCCTATTTCAAGAATTTCGTGATGTGTTTTCCTGGTCCTATTAAGAAATGCCAGGAATTGATCCGTCAATTGTCGTACATGAAATCAAGACTTACCCGGATGCCAAACCTGTTCGTCAATGTCTATGTCAAATGAATCCTAGAAAAGATGCTACTATCAAAGCAGAGGTTGAAAAATTACTTCGTGCAGGTTTTATTTATTCGATTCCCTTAACGGATTGGGTATCGAATATTGTTCCTGTGACTAAAAAACAAGGAACGATACGAGTATGTATCTATTATAGGGATATTAATCGAGCTTGTCCTAAAGACAATTATCCAACTCCCTATATCGATCAAATAATCGATGATTGTGCCGGAAGTGAAATGTTTTCCTTTATGGACGGCTTTTCAGGGTATAATCAAATAAACATACTCCCTGCTGATCAGCCAAAAACAACTTTTATTTGTCCGTGGGGGACATTTGCTTACTACAAACTACCCTTTGGATTGAAGAACGCCGGAGCAACTTTTCAATGGGAAATGTCTTATGCGTTTCATGACATTAAGCACATTGTGCAACCATATCTCGATGATTTACCTGCTCATTCATCACGTAGGGCTGACCATCTTACACATTTACGTGCTATCTTTATGAGATGTCGGCATTATCGAATTCGGCTAAATCCACACAAATGTGTTTTGTGTGTTGAGTCGGGTCGTTTACTGTGATTTGTTTTCTTGAAAGCAGGTATTCGCGTCGATTCGTTGAAGGTCGAAGCTATTGTCAAGTTACCTCCTCCTTCGACTTTACGCCAACTCCAAAGTTTGCAGGGGAAAGCAAACTTTTTACGTCGATTTATTCCTAACTACGCTGAGCTTACAAAAGGTTTTACCCGGTTGCTAAAACAGAACATTCCATTCTTTTGGGATGAGATCACTGATCGATATTTTGATGCACTTAAACACACGTTGACCCATGCACCGTTATTGCATCCTCCCAATTACAACCAGGATTACATTTTATATCTCGCCGGTTCTCATTCCACTATTGGGATGGTGTTAGTTCAGGAAGATGAATCTCATACTGAACATGTGATTTACTATCTTAGTCAAAATCTGCATCCGACTGAGATTAAGTACACACATGTGGAGAAATTGGCTCTGGCAGCTATTCAATCTGTCCAACGATTTAGACATTACATATTGTTACGAAAAACTACGGTAATTTCTGATTGCAACCCTATGATGTACATTTTGACCAAACAGTTGCTAGGGGGGAAAATATTCCAAATGGATAGTCATCCTGCAGGAATTCGACTTGGAATTTGAAAAATCCAAGGCGAAGAAATCCTTGGTATTTGCAGAACTAATGTGTGATTTCCCCTGTACTGATACTGAAACTGTGGTAGAGCAGCCCATTGCGGACGAATCTCTGTTTCTTATCAGTACTCTTGATCCATGGTATGGAGATATTATTGTTTATCTCCAAACCCAATATTTTCGGCCTGACATCTCGCGATCTTAGCGAAGGAAGATACGTTTCCAATCCCAACAGTATAATATTATTGGTGACACACTTTAACTTCGTGGAGCGGATTCTGTTTTCCGACGCTGTCTTATTCATGAAGAAGCTAAAAAGGTTTTAAATGACTACCATTCTGGAGCATGTGGCGGTCATATGTTTGGGTATGCCACAACCCAAAATATATTGCGCGCTGGTTATTTCTGGCCGTCCTTATTCAAAGATTGTATTTATGCAGTCCGGAAATGCCACAATTGTCAACTTTTTGATCGTAAGATGCGTGCGCCACCCACTCCTCTTCATCCCATAATTGCTGTTGGTCCTTTCACAAAATGGGGTATCGATTTTATTACATGTAACCCTCACTTGGCCAGGGGGCATGCATATATTATCTTAGTAGTAGATTATTTTACTAAGTGGGCCGAGGCGATGCCTACATTTTTGGCTGATGGCAAGACTGCTGCAACTTTCATATTTAATCACATAATTGCTAGGATCGGTGTTCCTCAAGCCATTATTACTGATCATGGAAGCCATTTTCGGAATGTCATGATGATTGAACTGACAAAACAGCTTGGCCCGCGCCACGATAGTTCCACTCCATATTATCTGCAAGCCAATGGTCTGGTCGAAGCCATAAATAAAGTTTTAGTCACCATGATTAGACGAATTATTGGTATTCACAAGACGAATTGGCATTCCATGTTATTTTTAGCACTTTGGGCATATCGAACCTCAGTCAAAACATCAACTGGTTTCACTCCCTTTCAACTCGTTTATGGTTTGGAAGCTGTGTTGCTGATTGAATGCGAAATTCCATCTTTGAAATTAGCCATAGAGTTACTCCCAGCTACGTATGAAGAGGAGAAACGTTTTTTGTACTTGGCTCAATTGGATGAAAATCGGAGAAACGCTGCAATAGCAAACGAGGCTTATGTCAAAAGAGTAAAAGCTCAGTATGATAGAAGTGTTACCCCTCGAAATTTTTCAGAAGGAGACCTAGTCTTAGTTTACGATCAAGCCAACGATAAGCTAGGAGCTGGAAAATTCGTGCCCATGTGGCATGGTCCTTTCATTGTTAAGCGAAAGCTAGCAAAAGGGGCCTATGAGCTGATAGATTTTGATGGTATCCCTTTGGATAAGCCTAGAAATGGGTTATATGTGAAGCAATATTATGCTTAAAATTGGTATGGAGATCTTTTATTTTTTAGGTTAGATTTCTTTACTGCTGGTGTGTCTTAGATTAGAAAGGTGTGCCTAGTTTAGAAGTGTGTTTTTATCACTATTCCTGCTTATCTGAGTTTTACTCTTGATACTGCAGATGTCGACGTCTCTTCAAACCTACATTGGTTTTGCTGATGGTGCTTGTTGTAGTACAAGGAACATTTCTTCCGTGGCTTGGGTTATCTATTCACCCTCTGATGAGTTAGTTTCCATGCATGGGGTAAGCCTTGGTCAAAAAACGAATAACATTGCCGAGTATAGTGCAGTGATTGAGTTATTATCTGAGTCCATATCATTTGGAATTCGGAGTTTGATTGTGAGGTTGGATTCTGAACTTGTTGTATTACAGCTTAACAGGGTGTATGCCATTAGAAATCCAGTGTTGTTACGGTTATTTTTAATAGTTCGTCTCTTGGAACATGAATTTGACTACATTGAATATCAACATATTCCAAGACATTTAAATACATTAGCAGACGCAGTTGCTTCTAGTATGATAAATTGACATTTGCAGTGATCAAAATAGTAAAACAAATAACATCCATAACATGTATACAGATAGCCGGTAAATAGTGATATATCATAGGATATAAGTGTTTTCAAAAAATATACATCGTCTTCGATCATAGGTTGGAAACACCTTATGATCGGCAAATGATAACAAAAAAAGTCAAAAATATTAGTCTACAACACGATCATCCCATCACTGATGGTGATCATGATAAGAAACCACTGCTCAAGCCACCCTGCACAGGAACCTCCTAAAAGGTCCTGGAACACCGATCACGTATCTCTGCAATCTTAGTGGAATGTCATCTATGTCTGTCTCTGGAATATCTAGAGTCAAACGCTCTAGATGATGCTCTAAATCAGTCAATATTTCTACTGATTGGCCTGCTGGAGCTGGTGCGCCTGCAACTGGTTGTCTTCTTTCATAAGGTTGGAGATGGGATGGTCACCGTGGGCCCACATCTGTATTCAAAAAAAAAAAAAAAAATAGTTATTATTTGACAAGACGATCAAAAATAAAAAATTTAGAACTTAGAAACTGTTGAAGAAATATTTTTTACCTGAGTCATCCCACTGTTCCCCTGCTGGGAGAGTCATCTCTCAGTTGCCGCGGAAATCTATCCCGGCGTATGGAAAGTCCTCTATGACAAAAATTTGGTGATCTAGCCAACGAAAATATGAAGAAGGAAATCGAACAATCTCAGTGCCCTCAATACCGTGACGGGCCATCAGTGCAGACCAACGAACCATCCTTGGTTCTCTAAGTCGACCGACATCAGCAGGGATACTCTGTGGAGCTAGCATCAGAATCCTCTCTAGAGCAAAGGAGACGACAATGGATCCATATCCAAAGTTATTCAGTTTCCCGTTTTGTGCTCTAGTTAGTTGGCCTTTTATATTAGCCAAGAAAACGTCACACCAGTCGAAAATAGTGCCGCGAAAACAATCCGCAGCAATGCGCATCTGAGAACCAGTAGCTACATGCAATGCTGCACTCCCGCACAACCTGGTAATAGTAAATGAAATAACTTTCAGCTCGGGATGGATGATAGTTTTTATATCAATCCGTTTTTCCCTGGGGTCTGCTTCATCATTACAAAATTCTTGCCGAAGACTAGCGACAGTCTGGCCACCTGGCCTAGTCCCAAACAAGGAGAGTTGTTCACCCCTCTTGGACAAACCAGTCAAAAAATAAATGTCCTCCAGCTCGATTTCGAGCCGGTGGCCACCAATAATGAAACACTGGTCCTGCACGTTCCACCTGTTTACCATCCATGTCAGGAGCTCTACCTGTGCTCTCATGCCTTGGATGGCCCAGAATTTATATATACCGCACGCTGTTAATGCTTGCATTGTGGGAAAATGGAGCATTGCGGCATCATCCACATCCTTGTGTTCACGTTCTCTCCAAATCAACATCTTGTTAATCCTACAATACATAAAAAGATAGATTAGAACAATCTAATGTGAAAAATTTTGGGCGGCAAAAGAGAAATTTGAGTTTTAAATTTAAACGCGTGGGGACCGCACTTAACCTTTGTAAATAGTGCATAAGAATGCATGCATTCTGTAAGGAAAGTGTGGACCCACGACTTTTTTCCCTGTAGAAAAAAGTCGGGGTCTGCAGCTACCATGTGTGTCACCTGCGGACCCCCGCGGGCGATTTTCGAACCATATTTTTCCCTTAAAAATAAAATTTAAAGCCTAAAAATGAATTGTAAATGGATGAAATGCAAGATTAAGCGGTCATGGATTACCTGGGACTGACAGTTCTCGATTTCAACAGACGGATTTTCCAGAATCTTCACAAGAACTTTTTTACCCAAAAGCTTCTACTTTTCACTTCGAACTTGAACGGTAAAAATGAAGTTGAAAAAGTCCTTTTTATAAGTTTTTTCGAATAGATGGAATTTTAATTTATTTATTTTTCACTTTAAAAAGGGTATTTTTGAATCATTTTTACTCATCTAAAACAAGTATGTGTAATGTTTCAAGTTTTTGTGCAGAAATTGGATTTTTCAGGAGAATTGATCATTTTTCAACAAAGAGCACACTTTTATCACTTTTTCGGACTCTTTCAAAAATTCACGAAAAAGTGAAACATTGGAGTCCTCTTTTAAGCCCTTTTCAGACTCTCTAAACATGAAAATATTGCCGAGTACTTGATTGTTTGAACTCGTTGAAGTAAATGAATAATTGTCCCTTTAGTATAAGTTTACCCCTTTTACGGACTGAAATGGACTATTTACGAAAAAGGTATACGTTGATTAATTACGGTCAATAGAGTTCTCTCGCGCATTATTTTATCCTTTTTCGGGCCTGAGAGAGTAAATTTACGAAAAATTACACCGACGGAGTTTTCTTCAGTTTTTCTTCTGACTCCCTAAAATTGAAAAACACCGATTTTCTCCTATACTGGACTCGTTAAAATTTAACAGTAAAGGACCTGTTTAATTTTCAACAGGAACGAACCACTCCTTCTTAGGGTTAGAATCTTAAACTAAGTTGGACTCATCCGAAGGATGATCTTATAAACAAGAAAATGTTATCCTCCTCAAGCTTGTCAAAAATAAAGAGGTACTTGCCAGAAATGGTGGGGGAAAAGAGAGGAAAATGGGCGTGTTTTTTGTATTTTGATTCTTCAAAAATTCAGTCAACCACTCTTGAACATGACACTTTCATTCACCTGGGTTGGGAAATCCTTTTCCTAATAGTTAATCAAACCTCATTGAAAGTTTTCATCCTATTTCTGGGTATTAGCTTTGGGTCAATTGTTGCCAAACCATCTGCAGTGTCATTATGTGTTCAAGAGGACAGTTCAAATAAACCATTCATCTGCAAAATATCTGTCATCCATTTTACCATCCCTGAGTCAGTCCTTGCCAACATATTTTCAAAACTTGATATGTGATTTCGTGTTGTGGGCTTGCCTACGACGGATCGCTTTCTATCGACGACAACTCATTATCTGGGAATTTGATCTAGAAATCCTCAATACCTTGAAATCCGCATGCCTTAATGGCAGGTTTCTCGCTTTCGACGATGGGTTACATCATTGACCTTCGATCGAATGATTCTGTGAGATGTTTGACTTCAGCTCATTCATTCACGTTTCATGGATTTTACTGGGTACTTTGAGAGCCATTGACATTACTGGTGGCTACTCTCACACTTGTTAATAGTTTACATCATCGACTAGTAATCAAGTGGTTTCTACCATGTTCGACTTCGACACATTTATTCACATGGATAGAATCGTACTAGTTTGAGATGCGGAAATCAAGACCCTGGATCTAGTTTCTACCATCCAGGCTGCGAGGAATTTTGTTATCATTTATACAGTGGACTATTTATACACAGATGGCTGCGTCCATACTGTGTTCACACATGTCTATACTATAATGTACTCAAAATAATTCCTGTATCCGAACAGTTGAATCAGTTTTTAGTTTAATCTGAGTATGGGAATGCCTACCTCAGTGATGACATGTATACATATATATTTTGCATTGAATGTTTTTACATGTGCTGACAGGGGTGTCCACAGGATGATCCTTGAAATGATAAAGTACTGCACTCTTCATATATGACAGACTTCAGCATCATCTATTCCAGACTTTGCACTTTAGGGGGCAATCTGTTACACTGAAAATTGTCACCTTGACATTCTGCTAACTGTATGAGCTCATTATCACTCATACTTCTCCCTTTGCAAGTATAAACATATTAGTTCCTCATGTCAAACCTTGAAAATCAGAAAAACTTCCTAAAAGTCTCCTAAACTTTGGTGTCGCACTTTCTGGCTATCTTGCATGCGGTCCCGCACCCAATGTTCAGCTTTCCTACGTTCTTGAATGAACTTTATCTTTGTTATAGGTGCAGACCCATGTAAGATTAAAAAGGTGCAAGTAAATCCCAAAAAGCTCAATAAAAGTGAATTCTGGAAGCTTCTGGAATGGATTTTGCAGTGGCAGAACCGCTCTTGTGAGGTGCATGAATCCCTTACCTTATGGAGCTAACCCCTTGATGTGAGGAGCTTATCCCTTTGAAGGAGGATTCTATCCCTTCATACTTGGAACAAAAAACCTCCTGTTCTCCACTATAAAAAGAGGCATTGGGTAGCCTCAAAGGGAGTTCAAGCTTAAGAATATTTTGAGGTTAAGTGCTGTTGAGATTTAGACTCAGTTAACTAAGACTTTTTGAGGAGAGATTACATACCTCTACTTGTCTTGGTTGGAGGAGTGCAAAACTTGTCAAAGTAAAGGAGACTCCTACTTCGGACCCCGGAAAGTTCTGTGCAACATCAAGGCTCAGGTTGTAAAGATTTTCTACTTTTGAAATTAATACAAATATACTCGTTTTCCTCAATAAGATTTCAATCAATGGTTTATTTCATAGATTCCTTGATCACTATGATAAGCATGGTTTATGATGATTTCTATACAAGTGCTATGTAATATTTTTCTTGTTTGTGATTGCAGGTTTACGAGGAAAACTGCTTCAAGCGCGCGAGGGATAACGACAACTTCGAACAAGCACTGGACAAACGGTAAGTCCTTAACACCTCTATAGAGATTTTCATAGATCGTATATGCTTAGAGAAAGATTAGTCTATTTGGATGTTTGTTGTTATATACTTTTAGTACTAGGGAGATCGGTCTTGTCCGCAAGACGGATTAATCCATACAACACCACCCGATGGTGTATGGTTGTGGGTGCTCTGTGGTCGGCAAGCCCAACCGCTTCATGACATCTTCTGAAATGAGATTCTTTTGGCTCACATTGTCGAAAATGAACTGTAGTAGGAAACCCTTTACCCACATCTGGGAGTGGAAGAGATGCTCTTTCTCCTCTGCATCTTCTGGTTCCTCCTTCTGGATCTTCGCAAGGGCAGCAATAGCATTGGGCTCCACGTCAATAATCTTCTTCCCTTTTTCATTCCCCTTGTGAGGTTCTAATTTAGATTCAGAGCATGCATCTGATTTAGAAGCCCTCATCTCGGCCACCAATGACTGCTTGGCCCGACACTCACTTGTGTTGTGAGTGGAGCTCTTATGAAACTCACGCCACTTTCTCATGTCCTTCTTTGGCTTCGTGATGTTGTTCTTTGTTTTTTCCTTTGGCAGGTTGTCTTAGGCCACCATGCCTTGGATTTATCCTTTGTTCTATGGTTTGGGGGCACCTTTCCCTTGCTTTTGATCCGGATTTATGCAGGAACGCAAAATAATAACCACATAACCATAAATACAGAGATGGAGCGGAAATAACACTTCATTTCATTAATATCAAAGATTTGAAATTTGCTTATAGACAGAATGGAAATAAAACTAGCTAGGGCGCTAGTAGCTATCTCTGAGAAGAGATGTGGTGGCTACAGGCCTCTAAAATGAGTTACAATGAGGCTTGAGGGCCTATTTATTATTTAGAAACAATGGGAAATCCTAAACAACCAAAACCCTAACCATAGGAGATGAAGCGCCAAAATTATGGGCCCCGTTTGGGTAAATTGGTGTTTCGACTTCCCAGGGGCATAACTTTGGCATATGATCTTCGTCTGATGCATACCATACCTCGTTAGATATATCTATCCGAGGAATGCAAATTTTTAACGAGAAAAATTGGTCCAAGCACCCATGTTGCTCTTCGTTTTCCCAAAAAACGTTTTTTAGGGCCTGAAAACGGCTCCGGAAGTTCAGGACCCAAAAAACTACTAAAAATAGTAAGTTGTGCCGAAACTGAAAAACTGAAAGAGACAATGGTGGGGCCCCAAGTGGAGTAGGTGGCTAACCACCAATATCTACCTAGATCATTCCTCCCCCCTTAGGAAGCAAAGTTCCCCATTGCGTTAAGTTCCTCCATGAGATGAGGAAATTTCTACTGAACTTGATCCCTAGTGAACCACTTTCCTTGGTTGAGGAGTTGGCCAGCTTTGACAACCCAATACAGTTGGATCTTCTGTTGGCGAGTGTTCTTGATTTGCATGTCCATGATATAATCTGTGGTGGCTTGTTCCATGCAGTCTAGGTTTAACTCTGTTGGTGTGAGTTGTTCTGCAATGTCCGAGGTGTCCAGTAGAGGTGGGAAGTAAAGACGAAGGCGATCCACATTGAAGACTTGGTGCAGACCAAGGAATGGTGGAATAGTAAAGCTCGAAGGCATTGTTCCCTACAGCCTTGGTGATGGTGTACGACCCGTATTGGAGTGGGCGAATCTTGCGGTGGGGTCCTATGAGGTGCTCTTTCTACAAATGTAGCCATACTTTGTCGCCCAGCTGGAAGTTGTGTGGCACCCAGTGTTGATCATGGTGTTGCTTGTACTTGGCATTGGCTTTGTCCAATATATCATGAACCTATTTGTGGATGTGTTGAATGCACTCGATGAAGCTACTTTCTTTGTCAACTTTAGACTGGACATGAGCTGAATCAGCTTGACCAGCTACAAATGGCATGGCTACGTCAATGGGACACAGTGGCTGAAATCCCAAGCCCACCTGAAAGGGGCTATGGCTGATTGAACTGTGGAGAGCCTGATTATAACTATGTTGTACATAGGGGAGGCTCTCATCCCATGTGTGTAGATGCTTTGAATTGTACATGCACATAATGTGTACAATCATTTTGTTGACGACCTCTTTTTGGCCATCTGTTTGGGGATGGAAAGCTATGGACTTGGTGAGCTTGGTATCCAACATTGACCAGAGGCTGGACCAAAATCTGTTGAGGAACCTACTATCCCAATTTGATATGATAGACTATGGGATCCCAAACTGCCCCCACACTCGTTCAAAGAATATTTTGGCAGTGGCTTCTGCTGTGATATCCTTCTTGCAGGCTGCCATAACGGTCATCTTTGAGAGTCTGTCGACGACCATGAAAACACAGTCATTTCACTACTTGGTAGAAGGCAGGCCCGACATGTAATCCATCAAGATGGATTCCCAAGGTTGAATAGGGGTAGGTAGAGGAGTATATAGGCCTTGCTTCGTGATGGTCGGTTTGGCAATGGCATAAGCAGTGCAAGATCTGATGTGCTTCTCGACATCCTTTCGAAGGTTCGGTCAATAGAAATACTTATGCAGGATTGCTACTATTTTCTTGACCCCAAAATACCCAACGACTCGACTGTAGTTTTCTTCCCATATCATCTTGGCATGCTCGCTTAAAGGAACACAAAGGTGTCCCATGTGACATAAAAGTGTATCTTGGAGGTGAAAATTTGGAACATAGTGGCTGGAATCCCAAGCCCACCTGAAAGGGGCTATGGCTGATTGAACTGTGGAGAGCCCAATTATAACTATGTTGTACATAGGGGAGGCTCTCATCCCATGTGTGTATATGCTTTGAATTGTACATGCGCATAATGTCGACAATCATTCTATTGATGACCTCTGTCTGGCCATCTGTTTGGGGATGGAAAGCTATAGACTTGGTGAGCTTGGTATCCAACATTGACCAGAGGCTGGACCAAAATGTGTTGAGGAAACTGATATCCCAATTTGATATGATAGACTGTGGGATCCAAAATTCCACCCACACTCGTTCAAAGAAGAGTTTGGTAGTGGCTTCTGCTGTGATATTCTTCTTGTAGGCTGCCATAACGGTCATCTTCGAGAATCTGTCGACGACCATGAAAACACAGTCATTTCACTACTTGGTAGAAGGCAGGCCCGACATGTAATCCATGGAGATGGATTCCAAAGGTCGAATAGGGGTAGGTAGAGGAGTATATAGGCCTTGCTTCTTGATGGTCGATTTGGCAATCGCACAAGCAGTGTAAGATCTGATGTGCTTCTCGACATCCTTTCGAAGGTTCGGTCAGTAGAAATAATTCTGCAGGATTGCTACTATTTTCTTGACCCCAAAATTCCCAACGACTCGACTGTAGTGTGCTTCCCATATCATCTTGGCACGATCGCTTAAAGGAACACAAAGGTGTCCCATGTGACATAGAAGTGTATCTTGGAGGTGAAAATTTGGAACTTGCATACCCCCCAAGAGTGCCCTATGAGTGTGGCCGAATTCCGGGTCACTCTCATAGAGAAGTGGCCAATCAGAAGTCTCGTGCCCACAAGAGTTGAGCATGGTGGTGAGAACCACGATCGGTGGTCGGCTAAGGCAGTCTGCAACATTATTGGTGCTACCCTTCTTGTACTTGATGTTCAAATGAAATTTTTGTAGATATGTGAACCACTTCTGATGGCGATCATTCTGCAACTTCCCTTATGTCTGTATGAACTACAGGGGCCAGTGGTCTATGTGGATGATTGTTTCCTTCCCCAAATTGTGATGCTTCCATTGTCGACAAGCTTGCACAATGGAATACATTACTTTGTCATAAGTGGGATACTTGCGAACTGTGTCATAAAATGTCTCACTATGATATGCAACTGGATGTCCTTGTTGAGTAAGAACTGCCCCAATAGCATAGTCAGAGGCATCTATCTCGATCTCAAATGGCTGTTGCAAGTTTGGTAAAGTGAGCACTGGGGCAGAACAGAGGCAATTTTTCAATTCTGTGAATGCCTTCTATTGAGGTTCCGACCAAAATAATTTTGCTCTCGCTCCTCCCTTGGTGACTTGACTCAAGAGCCAAGTGATATGAGAGAATCCCAATACAAACCTCCGATAGAAATTAGCAAGACCTAGAAAGCTACGAAGCTTTGTTATAGTGGTTGGGGCTGGCCAATCCTAAATGACTTGGATCTTGGCTGGATCCACATGCACCCCCCTTTCATCAATAATGTATCCTAGATATTGAACTTGGGTCATGCCAAAAGTGCACTTCTCCAAATTGGCACACAACTTGTGTTTCCGTAGTGTTTGGAGGACTTGTCGGATGTGGTGAAGGTGCTCTTCCCAATTCTGGCTAAAGATTAGAATGTAATCCAAGTACACCACTACAAATGAGTTGGTGAATGGCCGCAAGATGTCTTCCATCATCATCATGAAGGTTGCGGGAGCATTCGTTAACCTAAAAGGCATGACCAACCACTCGAAAAGGCCTTCCTTGGCTTTGAAGGCAGTCTTCCACACATTGGAGGGTTCAATTAGTACCTGGTAATACCCTGACTTGAAGTCAATATTGTTGAAATATTTTGCACCTTTGAGTTGGTCCAGAAGGTCATCAATCTGTGGGATCAGGTACCTATTCCAGACAGTGATCTTGTTCAGTGCCCGATAGTCAATACAGAGTCTCCACATCCCATCCTTCTTCTGTACCAACACGATCGGGCTCCCACAAGGTGATGAACTTGGTCGGATGTGACCTTTCTGCAGCAGCTCCTGAATCTACCTCTTGATTTCATCGTTCTCTAGAACAGAGCGCCGATATATTGGTCCATTGGGTAGCAGCGCACCTGGGGTCAGATCAATCGGGTGCTTGACCTGACAGTGCAGAGGAACCCCTATGGGTGAAGTGAAGATGTCCCCATACTCTCCACAACCTTATCCATTTGTTGTTGTCATGCAAAGGAGCCCTGTCTGGAGGTTGTGGCCACAGTATTCTTCTTGCCCTGGGGGTGAATCATCAGGAAAAGGAATTTCCTGGTTTGGGAAATGAGCTTACTGCATTGTTTTGAAGTAACCAAAGAGATAGCGGTAGGAGGTGGTACCTCTAGTATCCTGTACAACTTATTTCCCAAAGTAACAATAATAGCGCGAGGCCGAGACTCATACACAACATGATGATTCCACAAGTATGTTTGTCCTAATAATACATCAAAAACATCAATAGAAGCAACGTCACATAATACCTCATCTATGAAGGGCTTGATGCTATATTGAAGGCGGCACTGCTGGCTGACACGGAGATCTCGTCCTTAGTGAAGCCACCCGATGGTGTATGGATGTGGGTGAGCTGTGGTCGGCAAGCCCAAATGATTCATGAAATCTGCTGAAATGAGGTTCTTTTGGCTCCCGTTGTCGACAATGAACTGTATTGGAGAGCCCTTTACCCACATCTGGGAGTGGAAGAGACGTTCCTCCTTTGGATCTTCCGGTTCCTCCTTCTGGATCTTTGTAGTGGCAATAGTGGCATTGGGCTCCACATCAATAATCTATTTCCCTTGTCATTCCCCTTTTCAGGTTCGGATTCAGAGTCAGAGCATGCATCTGACTCAGAAGCCCATATTTCGGCCACTAGCGACTGCTTGGCCTGACACTCACTTGTGTTGTGAGTGGAGCTCTTATGGAACTCACACCACTTTCCCGTAACCTTCTTTGGCTTTGCGGTGTTGTTATTTGCTTGTGGCTTCGACAGGTTGTCTTCAGTCACCATGCCTTAGCTCTGTCCTTTTTTCTATGGTTTAGGAGCACCTTTCCCTTGATTTTGATTCGCAGATCCAAAGTCTTGCTTCTTCTGTTTGAATTTATGCTCAATCTTGGCAACATACCAGTATGTCGTACCAAGCAAGGAGATGTTGAGGAACTCCATTTCCTCCTGAATGTATCTGTGTAGACAACCGTGATACTTTAGCACTAGATGTTTCTCTGAATCTTTGATACCCAACTTGGTGCGCAAGGTATGAAATAGATTCATCAGCTCATGCACATCTTTATCCCTTTGTTGTCGCAGCGTGGTCCATTGTATGTACTTGTCCTAATATCTCCCCATGGGATAGTATTGTTCCTTGATGGCGTCTCGAAAATAATTCCAAGTGGTTACGACCGAGAATAGAGAGGGTTTTGTCTCGCCCTTTTTCTCACAGTGGGTTTCCCACTAGTCCTTAACATGGGGGGTAGCTTTGAGTAGTGCAAAAATAATCTTCTCCCTATCGCAAAAGTCATGAATCGAGAAATATCCTTCTAATAGATTCAACCATCTATCTATGGCATCTGCATCTATTTGATCCTCAAATATGGGAATGTCAAAATTTACTTGTACCTTAAAAGGAGTCACACCTCTAGAGTGGCTGCTGGATGCAGATGCGCCGCCGGTGGGCAGCTGTTGAAGGATCTGGGCAAAGTTATCCATCATCGCGTTCCTTTTTTTTTCGAGGGTCTCCTTGAGCAATATTTGGATAGGATATTCTGCTTCCTCATCATTCTTTTTGGTCCCCATGGGCGTCCGTCGGGGTTTGCGAGGCTGATCTTGCAAAGGTTCCACCGGATCGAGCCCTAACTCCTTATAACCCGACCTCGTTGGGGACATGCAAATAAGGATCGAGAAAAAGCAGACCGCTTTGATACCACTTATCCAGATTTATGCAAGAACACAACAGAATAAACACATAACCATAAATATAGAGATGCAGCGGAAATAACACTTCATTTCATTAATATCAAAGAACTGAAATTTGCTTATAGACAGAATGGAAATAAAACTAGATAGGGCGCTAGTAGCTATCTCTGAGAAGAGATGTGGCCATTACAGGCCTCTGAACTGAGTTACAAAGAGGCTCAAGGGCCTATTTATTTTTTAGAAACAATGGGAAATCCTAAACATCCAAAACCCTAACGCTAGGAGATGAAGCGCCAAAACTATGGGCCCCGTTTGGGTAAATTGGTGTTTCAACTTCCCAGGGGCGTAACTTTGGCATACGATCTTCGTTTGAAGCGTACCATATCTCGTTAGAAATATCTATCCGATGACTACAAATTTTGAACAATCAGCATTGGTCCATTGTCCCATGTTGCTCTGCGTCTTCCCAAAAAACGTCGTTTAGGGCCTCAAAACGGCTCCGGAAGTTTTGGACCCGAAAAAATGCTAAAAAGAGTAAGTTGTGCCGGAACTAAAAAAATGAAAGAGACAATGGTGGGGCCCCAAGTGGAATAGGTGGGTGACCACCAATATCCACCTAGATCAGCTTTTGATTTGCAGATCCAAATTCTTGCTTCTTCTGTTTGAATTTCTTCTCAATCTTGGCAGCATACTGGTATGTCGTACCAAGAGAGGAGATGTTGAGGAACTCCATTTCCTACTGAATGTATCTATGAAGACAACTACAATAATTTAGCACCAAATTTTTCTTTGAATCTTTGATACCCAACTCTGTGCATAGGGTATGGAATAGATTCATTAGCTCATGCACATCTTGATCCCTTTGTTGCTGCAATGTGGTCCATTGTATGTACTTGTCCTCATAGCTCCCCACGGGATAGTATTGTTCCTTGATGGCATCTTAGAAATAATTCTAGGTGGGTAAAACTAAGAACATAGAGGTTTTTGTCTCATCCTTTTTCTCATAGTAGGTTTCCCACCAGTCCTTGACATGGGGGGTAGCTTTGAGAAGTGAAAAAATAATCTTCTCCCGGTCAGAAACGTCATGAATCAAGAAATATACTTATAACATATTTAACCATATATCTACAGCATCAGCATCTATTTGAACCTCAAATATGGGAATGCCAAAGTTTAATTGTACATTAAAGGGAGTCACGCCTCTAGAGTGGCTGCTGGATACAGATGCCCTGCCGGTGGGCAGTCATTGAAGGATATGAGCAATGTTATCCATCATCACATTCCTTTTCTTTTCGAGGGCCTCCCAGAGAAACATTTTGATAGGATCTCCTGCTCCCTCATCTTTATTTTCATCCCCATGGGCATCCGTCAGGGTTTGCGAGGCTGATCTTGCAAAGGTTCCACCAGATCGAGCCCTGAATCCTTATACCTCGACCTCATTGGGGACATGCAAAGAAGAATTGCGAAAAAATCAGACCGCTCTAATACCAATGATATGGATTTATGCAGGAATACAAGAGAATACACATATAACAATAAATACAAAGATGCAATGGAGATAACACTTCATTTCATTAATATCAAAGAACTAAAATTTTCTTACAGATAGAATGGAAATAATCTAGCTAGGGCGTTGGTAGCTTATCTCTGAGAAGAGATGTGGTGGCTAGAGGCTTATGAACTGAGTTACAATGAGGCTCGAGGGCCTATTTATTATTTATAAGCAATGGAAAACCCTAAACATCCAAAAACCTAACCCTAGGAGATGAAGCGCCAAAACTATGGGCCCCGTTTGGGTAAATTGGTGTTTTAACTTCCCAGGGGCGTAACTTTGGCATACCATCTCCATTTGACACACATGATACATCATTAGAAAGATATATCTGAGGAATAAAAATATTGCCACGAATATCGATTCCAAAATGGAATCACATTCTCTAGACAAATGATGCCCAAAATATTGTCGTTTACGGCCTCAAAACGGCTCTGGAAGTTCAGGACCTAAAAAACTGCTAAAAATAGTAAGTTGTGCTGAAACTAAAAGACTGAAAGAGACAATGGTGGGGCCCCAAGTGGAATAGGTGGGTGGCCACCAATATCCACCTGGATCAAAAGCTGTACTAACAAATTGTTTTTCAGAATTCACTCATATTGAACATTTGTCTATGTTCGAATAATTCACTATAATTACAGAAAATGTCGCTATGATGTTGATTGGTTGCATATAGAGAAATGTAGCTAGTTGCCAATAATTCTTCCAAATGTATCAGCCTAGAAATTACAACGGTTACAAATTGTAGCAAATGGTTCTTTGTGAATGCTTGCTATGGTCAACATTCCATGAACCTAGTTCATGTTTCAATAAATTTGAAGTGTTAGTCATTTGAAAACAAATCGCTATGAGAATATTAAATAATTCTATAAAATTTATATTTAGTGAAACTCAATATTACCTTTGTCGTTGAGGAAATTACCTTGTTAATATCTACAAGTGATCTTCTTGAGTTCACAATGGTTACAAACATGGATTTTCAACTATGCAGTGATTTGTTCTGGTCATTTGACTTGAAAAGGTTTCACAATAATATCATTAGTGTTTGTTGCCTTGAAATTTGTTGTTGAATTGAGCTAAAAAAGACAAAAATGTAGGGAACAGAGTAACATAAATTTTAAAATGAATTATTGTTAGAAATATTTTATTTAAAGTCTATTTGAGTAAATGTGTAAAAGTATGCATGATTGAGTTTGCACATAGTGTTTCTTTTTCTTGTTCTATTTTCCATCTTTGATCTCTAATGCATATTGAAGACCTGTTTGCCTTGTATATTTCACAAGTATAGTTATTGTGCCTATTGGAATTAGACATCTTGTACTTGTTAGCTGTCGAATTGTTGTTGTTGGCATTTTATTCTTTGCAAACCAAAGGTATTGTTTCTAAGCTACTTGTATCATGTAACATTAATATAAAATTTCAATCTCCATGGTCATAAACTTTTTTTTGAGTAATTGTAAAATTTTTGATACAAATTTCTTGGCCTAAAATGAGCATGGGTTCAATAAGTGTAATTAGGTTGTGTCCCACATTTACTGTAATTTTCATTTCACCTTTTATCTCAACCAAATCTGCACGTAACAATTCCAATTAATGTGCTCGATCAAGGATCGTTCTATAAGTTACTAGTACATCTCCATGAAAGGTTGTCCTCACTTTCAGACTTTTAAGTTCTTGAATTATTATTGTACTGGATTATTTATGTCGGTTTGTTATTTCAAAAGGTTCTTGGTTTTTTTACCTGGAGTGCAGTATCCAGTGAATCTGAATTAGCATATTTTTTTCCTTAGGAGAAATTTAATAAAAGTAGACAATAGAGATGTTTAGTTACCTTTTCCCAGCTTGAGAAGAGATGACTGCATCTGATGCATCATATTGTTCCTTTTCATGTTTTCAATATGTACAAAACAATAGCAGAAAATATTAGATTTTCAGTCAAAATAATTTGTCCTTAATAGTAAATATGTGCATTAAAGCATTGACTGCGTTGTTATATACCTGTATGACCTTGAAAAAATAATACATGTAAGGAAAAAGTGAGTTTGGTACTCAAAATAGGTTGTATTTAATAGTAAATATGTGCATAAGTGCATTGAATGTGTAATAGAGCATAGAATATATTATGCTTAGATCAACATGTCCATTTAGACCAGTATCCTCATTCAGCAAAGCATACATAATGTTTTTGTTAGAGTTGTATTAGAGAATAGAATATGCTATGGTCAGACCGGTATGCCCATGAGACATTAATTTCACATTGTTCAATAGGAAAATTTGTCCAAATGTGATCTATTACCGTTTTCCATCCTGGAGATAATTTACTTGTAATTTCTTGTAAGTTTTTTATCTACATATATAGTACAAAGGTTCTGGTACAAGCTGTTTTTTGTTGGATGTCAATGTTCAAGTCACCAATGACTAAGAAAACACAATTAGTATGTGTAGTTTGTGACTTTTCTTCTCTAATCATTTGTATTATTGTAGATACTTGTTCGAACGGTGTTGCATAAATGTTGATTAAATAGATTGGTTGTTGAAACTACATGTTCGTTAGTGTAAGTTTAGTTTTTTGTTGCAAAATGTTTTTGTTGTTTTTATAGTTATTTTATTTTCTATACAAGTGAGTATTCCATGCGTAGAATGTGCTATTGCAAAGTTAAATGGAAATAATTGTATGTTTTTTGGGGGAATCTGCAAATGATTTTATTGAAAACAAAGAATCATATTGTCCATTAGGTCTGTGTGATGGATGACTGCATAAATATGTGCATATAGATTATGTTTATTTAGATTTTCAATTGATAAAACATTTTTGTTATTCGATATTTTCTTGGCAAATTCTAGCTCCCATGTAGTAGTTGTTGCTAATATTGTCATTTCGTCTAGTATCTTTCTTTTAAAATGAAATTTTTTGTGACTTAATTTGATAATCAAGTATAATGAGTCAATATTTTTGACACATGATAGTGCATTATAGACTAGACCATGTTTTGTCACACCAGTTAGGTCAAATGCAAGTTTATCCAATGTCAATCTTTGTGTTCGATGTATTGTGCGTGCACAAGTTAATTGTATTGGAAATTGTTTTAGAATTGTTATTTATAGTTTTCTATGGGACATTTTTAGTGTTTTTGAAATTCAAAAGATTGGTTTCCAAGATGATAAAATATTTATTTCATATAGCTCTTTGTATTTGTCTCTTTGTCCTTTACCAATGTCTACATCTGAAAATTCTGTCTAGACAATGTTAGGTCTTTTGTTATTAGATGAATATAATTTGAAAATTCCTTCAACACCATTAAATAATCCACCATTGGTATTATATTTTCCTACATATAGTTGAACTAACATGTTTTGTTTCACTGTAATTGTTGATTGTAATGCAATTGTTTTATCAAAAGTGAACTAGTTTCATCCAGTAGTCTTATAATTGTCAATTGCAGTAAGTGATATTTGTTTTCCCTTTGCTCTTGAAAGAATTTTTGAGTGGTGATTTTGGAAATCCTTTTTTTGATAGAAAATGTATGGGAAAACCGGGCTTAAAGTAGGGGGCCCTATGGAAATTTTCATTTATGTATGCAATACCTTTGTCTGTTTGCATATTTAATCTCATCCTATTTAGGATGCCAGTCAACATTGGTTCCTTTTGACACGTTGCCTTATGAAATTATATCTTTATTGATTTTTGGGCTTTCAAAGATAAGAGAGTCTATAACAGGATTTTCCTAGTAGATATCGCCAACGAATGTCATGTCAACATTCCATAAGTATGAAGTTGGTGTGTGTAAGATTTGTCGAGGTCACTTATCAACCTGATATAGTGTTGTTGCACCTACAAGTGATGCCTCGTCTATGAGAACTACACGCAATTGTTGGAAATTCTTTGATAATGTGTCTAGTTTTTCATTGTTTAGAGAAGGGAAATTTTCTTTGTTAAAGGGAAAATAGAAAGCAGAATGACTAGTCACACCACCAGCATTTAATGCGGCTTTCCTGTGTATGTAGTGATTATTCCTTTTAGTTGTGATGGGTTATAAGGCAATTCCTCATTATGTATTCACAATAAAGATTGAAAAATTGCCTTACATGTGTGTGTCTTTCCTGTTCCTCCACCTCCTGTTAATAGCAAATAGATAAGTTCATATGGTCTATACAATTTTCTTGTTACAACATCAATGAATATTCTTTCTTGTTTTGTGTTTAATTATCACATATAGTTATAATCCTCTTCATTTTAAAGTACATGTGGTTGCTTTACAATTTCATATGGTCTTATAGATTGTAAATCAAATTTCTTCGTAGCTTAGAAATGTTGCAAATCAATTTGAAATTCATAGCTTTTATATTTGTCATCTATTCATTTCACTATTGTTGTACCTTTTGTTTCATTTGATTTTAAAATTCTTATGTTGAATAGTTGTTCAGGTCCTGTTTCTATTGCCTTGATTGCATCGTCTATGTCACCCCATGTAGGCGCTGTAAGAAATTTGAACTTTTGTTCATTTTCCTTGACAGTTCTCTCAAATGCAATATATGCAGACTCCCAACATGCATGGTGTTGCTTTATTGTAAGTTCACTTACTCTATATTGATAGTATAACACTAGTTTTTCTCTACAATTATTTTCAATTTCGTTGTATTTTTTATATCTGACGGATTGAATGACATATGGTCTATTTTCTTGTTTTCATTTTTGTCCTTTCTTTGTATAACTAGATGAAAATTCTGCTAAACATACGACATCAATAGCTATAGGACATAGCATATAGTATTCAATTATTGATTGGCACATGATGTCTTTTGAGCCATCTGGATCCTTCTGCAAATATTTTCTATTTTTATGGAAAAATTCACATTCATCTATAGGATATGTATTAATGAAAATACATTTTCATGAACTAGAGTTTAGTGTTAACGATAGGACAATATGCATTGCTTGACGTGAAGAAATTTGTTTCATGTTTACCAAAGTATTCCCTAGAGAACTAATGGTACTCATGATGTCATATTTTGTCTTGAGATGATCTTCGCATATTTTCCTAAATGTTCTTGTAAGTGTTTTATCTTCCTTTTTCGTGTAAGAACTACAGTACCTTGTAGCAACATATGAATCAAGTACAAATTGTGAGTCGGTGTTTGCAATCCAAAGTCGTGGAATATGTTGTGCAAATTTATTTGTCGAGGTGTCAACTAGATTTCTTTGCAACAATAGAGTTGTTCAATTTAGCGTACATTGGATATCATGTATGTATTCATATTGTACTAGTCTAAGACTATCCAAAAAACTATCAAATGTATCACTTTCATCATATATGATATTGTTAATGGTCTCAAATATTATTTTTGCATGTGTTTTTGTTCTACTGCCATCAAATTCAAGTGTCTCATGTATTTTGGTTGCCTTCATTGGTGGTATAGGAAAATTGAATCTCCAATTATAATTTCTATGCTTTCTGCAACCTTTTGTGTGGGAATGATGTTGTAATGCTCTAAGATCTTTTGCAAGTAGTGATGAATCAGTTGACAAGTATTTATCATCAAAATCTTCAATTTCAATGTTTTCTTCATTACCATAGATTGGTGCAGACCTTATCCATAATAATCCATGTCCATGTTCACTACCTAGATTTTGGAATTCTGTAACATAGAAATAGTCTTTGATCTCTCCATAGTACTGGTGATCATGAGCTATTAATTGATGTATGGAGTCTCTCGTAGACCTATAATAATGTACACAAGTAACAAGGTCATTTATTATTAATTAGTGGAGCTCATTTTCATCTAATTCATTTTTTCTTGGTGTTCTATTGTTTGTTTTTATGTGTCTTAATGAACTCATGAGAGGAGCCCAAAGATACTTTGCGCTACTAAACGACATAAAGAAAGTGGGTGGGCCTAGTTGTTGAATCATTGCATAGAGTTTGTTACGCATTTGTTGATGGTAGTATGGTGAAGTATGAATTGTTTTCAGGTCCATGTACCCAATATCAGACTTTAAAATATGATCCAAATTTCGTTTTGACCTTACTTATTTTCAAACTAGTTTCCTTCCCTTTAGTTGGCCTTTTCCAATCCTAATCCACATTGTGGTCAATACCTGATTTATGATAATGTGAATTTCTTTATAAAACAGGTTAGTTGTATGGTAAGTAAAATCATGGTTTCTATGAAGCACCTCCCATTGAAAAATATTTTGATATGTAAATTTTTGTAACATATCGCTTGGTCGTTTGTTGCCATAGAAGAGTGATGGAAAATTCATCTCTTCTGAGTACTTATCTTTGAAAATCCCTAATGGCATGTATCATGAAATAAGTGAAATATTAATTTTTTTATTTACAAGATCATGGATAGTATGAGCATCAATGAATCCATGAACCAATGTTTTTGTGGTCACTTCATCAATATATTGGTTATTGTTTTCACTATCTTCAACTTCAGTTGAACTTTTGTATGTTTCCTGGTTTTCTAGAAACATTTCTTTCCAATTTTCATCTATGGTAGAATTTTATTCCTTATAAGGAATTATTTTGAATAATTGTTTTAATTCTTTCATTACTTTGTTCACTTGAACTTGACCAAATGCATAAGCACTTTTGTATCTTAAAATATTTTCTAGAACAACTGCCATTGTGTCAGTGTCTCTGATAGTTCGAGGCAATGCACACTGAATTTTAGAAATGTTAGTAGGCACATTAATGACTCCTCCATTTAAACCTAGTTGCATTTTTTATATCGATGGCCCATTTCCTTTATTTTCAAGTGGGGCAGTCTTAATGCAACTAGTCTTTCCTCTAGTTCAGTGAGTTGTGTAAGTGTCTTAGTGCCATTGTTTCTTATCAATTTTTTAGGAATTGTAAATTTAGGAATTGTATCATCTTAAATTGCCTTTTTTCAATGTTTGTAAATTTAGGCATTTGTACTATTATAACTGGTATTATTAACAAAAATATTTGATCGTTTTGTGCAAGAAACATCTCCTTTGAAAAAGGTTCTTTGACAACATAAACAATAAAATAGGTGTGTCACTTATCCGTGTTCTGTATTCATGTTCAAAATTTGATATCTTTGTTGCTTTCTTAATTAACCTTTGCTGGCTCAATGTATCAGATTTTTTTGACCTCTTTGTGTGTTCTAAGAGATCCTTTGATGTTTTAGATACATTGTGTTCTAAATTTTCTATTACTGGTTCTTGTTTCATTGTTCTTGTGTTATATGCAAGTTTTATCTTCTACGTTTTCATTTTTTTTCATATAATCGCTTTCAGTGCGTGCAAAGATAGTCTTTTTTCTATTTGTTTAGGCGAAAAGAAATTACAATTTCTCTTTGTCACATGTACCAGATATTTTTTTCAGTTATGTAAGTGACTGAAATGTGATTATGTCACTAATATGTTCTAGATGTTCTATAACTGCTTGTTTCATTTTCATTGTGTTATATGCAAGCCTTATTGTTTGTCTTTTCAACTTTTTTCGAATAATTTCCTTGAACACATGCAAAGATAAACCTTTGTTGTGCTTGTTAATGTAATAAGATGGTTTGAATTGGCTCTTGACAAGTTGAAATTTTTATTTAGGTTGAGTTTTAGTATTATTTTTTGATAAATGTGATAAATGCAACATTGCAGTGTCCTTAGCATTGATATGAGTTGGTGGATAAGAGTCTCCTCTACAAAGAAAAGGTTCAAAGTTCCCATTCAGAGGATCCTCATCATGGAATAATATATTGAAATTGTTTGTTGCAATAGTTCAATTAAAGTGAAAATGAATTCTCATATTTGTTTTGGACCAAACTCTAATTGTAATTTTTAACCAATTTGATAGCCAATGTATATAGAAAATATATCCCCATAGGCCTCTAGATTCTAGTGGGTTATCAGTTGATGCTAATCTAGAAATTTTGTCCAACTACAATTCGTGATTGCTAATATTGTGCATTTCATTTAGCGACTCTTCATGGAGTTCATGTTCGTAAAACGAAATTGCTTCTTCATCTTGTTCTTCTACGCATTTTATAGAATACTCTATTGTTCCTCTCATTAATTCTATTGATGTGTAACTAAAATGCAGTAAAATTTCTAAAGTATCAAACAAACAGTCTCCAATCAAATATAAGAAATTCTTCATGCGAAACAAGTTATGCTTTTCCAACAGAAATGCCAATTTGTCTTTTTTAGATGAGGTAGACACGATAACGTTTGATTTTTTAAAATTTGATTTGCTCATTTTTTCATACCTAATGTTTCTTTCTTGTCTAGAAAGCAGAGGTTCAAAGTCATCGTTGAGAGGATGATCGTCTAGAATAAAATTTCTTAGGTGTTTGTTGCAACACTTGAGTTAAAGTGAAAATAGACTCTCATGTTCGTTTTTGACCAAACTCTAATTGGAATTTTCAACCAATTTGATAGACAATGTATACAGAAAATATCTCCCCATAAGCCTCTAGATTCTAGTGGGATATCATGTGATGATGATCTAGCCATTTTTTCTAAATACAATTCATGGTTGCTAATGTTATGCATTTATTTTAGTGACTCTTCATGTAGTTGATGTTCATAAGATGAAATTTCTTCTTTATCTTTATTTTCTAGACATATTCTAAAATATTGTATTGTTCCTTTCATTAACACTATTGATGTGTATTTAAAACATGGTAAAAGTTCTAAACTATACAAAAAACAGTCTCCAATCCAGTATAAGAAATTGTTGACACGAAAGAGGTTATGCTTTCCCAAAACCAATGTCAATTTGTCTTTTTCAAATGAGGAAGACATGATGATGCACAATGCTCCGATACGAAAATATGCTTAGTAATTCAATCCAATCACAATTGATAGTAACATAAGAGCGAGTTGAACAATGAAGCTTAATGTAGAACATGAAATAGTTATTGTGTAAATGTGAATGCAAGTGTAATTGTCAACTGAACTACTAAGATTGCAAATGTCACTGGAAGTGTAAACTGAACTACTGAGATTTGAAATGTGACCATCAAGTAAGCTGGTTAAACATTACATATCCAAGAAGGGAAATGTTAATAATTAGTACATAAATTAATGATTGTAGTGAATATAGAGTGCAAAAATTTGTAAATGTCAATACTAATTATTTAACACTAGAGTTGCTACAAGAGTTTCCTGATATTCTAATCATAGGGCAATGGCACAATTTATTGTCATAAGGAAGGTTCTAATGTAATTTTATTTATGCATGATTATCAAAACATAACTGAAATAAGGAACATGAAAACTAGATACCCAAATAAAATTCGAAAATCAAGCACATTAGTATTTTATGTTCAATGAAGGGTCTACATGCATGTAGGAATATATGACTTAGATGAATCACATCATAGAAATTAGGCCAATAAAAACGAAGACTTTCCAAATAGTATTACTAAGAACTCTATTTTCAGTATTGATTTCCGAGTCTCTTGTGCATAACAAAACTATGTTCCATAATTAGCTCTATGCTCATTAGGTTAATACTAATGTAGGTAATATATATAAGTCAATATCTGAATTATAGAATCTATAATCCATGTATTTCAATGATCTATAAGCTTTTAAGATCTATCAATTATTCTTTAGAATCAATAACCAAAGGCATCCCTTTTGGTTCATACAATTGTTTTCCATGATAGCTCATTGCTTTAGAACTATAAAAAATATTCTCATAAATCCTCTTGAAGATATTGAACCATTTACAATGGAAAAAGTTGGGGAGTATGGAAATTGGATTAAAGCAATAGGCTAGTTTACTTAAGTATTTTAGACATGAAAATCGTTAGTCTCTACAGAACCAATTGCAATTTGGCGTTGTTGATCTCGTGCTGAATTTGTAATTGATGGATAAGAGGAAGAAGAGACTGGTAATTTGACATTTCAATGTAGATATTATTTGAGAATGAAAAAATTATATGAACCCAACTAAGTAGCATGTCTATATTGTCACCACTGATCTTAATGACAATTTCTAAAATCTTCACTGTACCAACAAATATAGTTTTAACTTTTGATTGCCCATTTTATTGTGTTTGTATCCTGGAGTAAAGTTCATTGTCCTAAACATGATTTGGGGTCATTTAGACACAAAGAGGGACTTCCCTTTATCCATATCAGTTCTCAATTTTGTTTCTTCTAGTCATTACAGTTGAATTATGAAAATGAAGCGCGCTATAGAATGCTTTGAAACAAGAAATATAGATGAACTGTTGGAGTTTCACCAATATGTTGAACTTCACCTTGAGGACTTAACAGACGAAACCCAGGTGTATTATATTGAATGAATAGACACAATTTTTTTTAACAATAAAACAACATAAATTTTTAGACTCTAAAATGATAAGTTAAGATTTTAGGACTCTTTCCAATCCCCCCCCCCACTTTGGAAGATTATTGACCATGTTCAGTTGTGCATAGGTTTTGGCGAGGTTTGAAAATTTCCCAACCAAAAAGCTAGAAGTAGCTCGGGATGCAACAACATTTATTCTAAATTAAGGTCCATAGCAGATCATCTTAATACTTGGCAGGTTGTAGCTCCATTGTCTTGGCACCTTAATAAGGTCACGTGCTACTTTAACAAGGTAAATGGATAAAATTTCATTGTAGTTAATGGTAAACCTTGTTATCTGGTTATAATGAGAAGTTGGTTGCATTAAAATGGAATTCTTAGGTTTCAACCCTAACGAGGGTTGATGTAGGCTACAAAGCCTAAAACTGAGGAAACAATATACTTAATATCATGTGGTAGTTGGAAAAGGTAAAGGATGAAGATTTCACTTTTATTTAGTCCATTTATCACAGTTATATAAATTAAACTAAAATCAACTATTACTAAATCCATAGGTATGTATCTTTTCAGTAGAGTCTCTATTAAAAAAATATAAAACTATTTAACTAACTTGAATTGAAACTTGTCTAATTGTAAAGTAGAAAACATTTTACATGAACCAAATTTCTATATTTATCTTAGTCAATATAGAAAAAATGCCTATTTTAATTGAATAAAACTAACTAGCCATACATTTATTCTTTAATTTTGATAAAGTATAGAACTCAAACATAACTCAACTTGCTGCATAACCAATATTGTTACTATCCGAAAACCCGACTGTGGATGGCATCCTAGTAACAGTAGACTAATGTTCCTTACATTGTGGGGGATTTGAATTAAGTATCTATAATATCCAAAAACATTGATAACAACCATTTGAAATATTGCCTTGGGCTATTAATATTGCTATCTTATTACTCTAAAATTATTAGTTTCAAAAAAGTGAAATTCTCTAGTTTCCCATCTCCAACATCATTGTATGCTACTATCAAACTTACTTAATCAATATATTTATGATGTTAAATCCTATGCAGATCAAGGTGGAAGTGGAGGCATTGGAGCACATTAAGGATGAAGAATCTAAACACTTCGAGAAACACAAGATCTTCTTTGATTTCAATGTACTTATTTTCATCAAGGAATCAATGGTTGATTTTTCTTCTAGCTATATAGCTTTAGCATTGGAGGTCAGTGAAGGATATTTAATATTGGTTAGAAATCAAATATCTTACTGCAAAGTTAAGATTTATTTAACATTTAGATAGTGTAAAGTCTGCTCATAAATTTTCTTCTTCTAGTTACAAAATATTTGACTATACAATAAATCTTAATAAGTGATTGATTTGAATTTATATTTTTGGACATGAGAGCAAGGCAACCAAAGCAACAACCATTTACACTGGGAAAAGTTGGGGAGTATGCAAATGAGATTGAAAAAATAGTATAGGGTTCCTAAGTAACTTAGACATGAAAATCGTTAGTCTCTACAGAACAACTGCAAATTGGTGTTGTTGTTCTCATGATGAATTTGTAATTGATGGATAAGAGGTAGAAGAGAGTGTTAATTTGACATTTAAAAGTAGATATTCTTTGAGAATGCAAAAATTCTATGAACCCAACTAAGTAGCATGTCTATCTTGTAACCAATGATCTTAAGGACATATTCTATCATCTTCACTATACCAGTAAAGATAGTTTTAACTTTTGATAGCCCATTTTATTGTGTTTGCAGCTTGGAGTAAAGTTCATCGTCTTGAAGAGGATTTGGGGTCATTTATACACGAATAGGGACTTCCCTTTATCCATATCAGTGCTAAAATTTGTTTCTTCTAGTCATTACAATTCAATTATGGAGATGAAGCACACTATAGAATGATTTGAAGCAAGAAATATGGATGAATTATTGAAGTTTCACCACTATGTTGAAGTTCACCTTGAGGAATTGATAGAAGAAACCCAGGTGTAGTATATTGAATGAATAGACACAATTGATTTGAGAAATAAAAAAACACAAATTTTCAGACTCTAAAATGATAACTTAAGTTTTCAGGAATCTTTCCAATTTTTCCCTCCTTTGGAAGATTACTAACCATGTTCAGTTATGCATAAGTTTTGGTGAGGTTTGAAAATTTCCTAACCAAAAAGCTGGAAGTAGTTTGGGTTGCAGTAGCACTTTATTCTAAATTAAGGTCCATAGTATATCATCTCAATACTTGGCATGTTGTAGCTCCATTGTCTCGACAACTTGATAAGGTCACGTGCTACTTCGACAAGGTAAATGGGGAAATTTTCATTTTTCGTTAATTGTAAACCTTGCTATATTGTTACAATGAGAATTTGGTTGCATGAAATTGAATTCTCAGGTTTCAACCCTAACAAGGGTTTATGTAGGCTACTAAGCCTCAAACTGAGGAAAAAATATACTTGAGATCATGTGCTAGTTGGACAAGGTAAATGATGAAGTTTTCACTTTTATTTAGGCCATTTTTCTCAGTTATATAAATTAAACTAAAATCAATTATTAGTAGATCCATAGGTATGTATCTTTCCACTATAGTATCTATTGACAAATTCTAAAACTATTTAACTAACTTGAATTGAAATTTTTCTAATTGTAGAGTAGCAAACATTTTACATGAAGTAAATTACCATCTTTACTTTAGTCAATATTGATAGAATGCTTAATTTAATTGAAGAAAAATTACCAGCCATACATTTATTCTTTAATTTTGATGAATTTTTGGACTCAAACATAACTCAAGTTGCCGCATAACCAATATTGTTACACTCTGAAATCCCGACTATGGATGGAATCTTAGTAATAATAGACTAATGTGCCTAACATTGTGGGCAATTTGAATTAAGTATCTATAATATCAAACAACATTGATAACAACCAGTTGAACTAATGCCTTGCGCGATCAATATTGTTACCTTATTACTCTAAAACTATTTGTTTCAAAAGAGTGAAATTCTCTAGTTTCCCATCTACAACATCATTGTATGCTACTGTCAAACTTACTTGAATCAATATATTTATGATGTTAAATCCTCTGCAGATCAAGTGGAATTGGAGGCATTAGAGCACATTAAGGATGAAGAATCTAAATGCTTCGAGAAACATAAGATCTTATTTGATTTCAATGTACTTATTCTCATCAAGGAAGAAATGGTTGATGTTTCTTCTAGCTGTATAGCTTTAGCATTGGAGGTCAGTGAAGGATATTTAATCTTGGTTAGAAATTAGTTGTCTTACTACAATGTTAATATTTATTTTAAATTTAAATAATGTACAGTCTGCTCATAAGTTTCCTTCTTCTGGTTACAAAATATTTTACTAGACAATAAAGCTTGATAAGTGATTGATTTGAATTTATATTTTTGGACATCAGAGCAAGGGAACCAAAGCAAAAAAAATTTACAATGGTAAAAGTTTGGGAGTATGCAGATGGGATTGAAAAAATAGGATAGGGTTATTAAGTAACTTAGACATCAAAATCATTAGTCTCTATAAAACCAATTACAACTTGGTGTTTTTGTTCTTGTGCTGAATTTGTAATTGATGGATAAGAGGTAAAAGAGAGTGTTACTTTGAAATTTCAACATAGATATTCTTTGAGAATGAATTTTTTTTTTGAACCCAACTAAGTAGCATGTCTATCTTGTAACCACTGATCGTAATGATAGATTCTATCATATTCACTATACTAGCAAAGATAGTTTTAACTTTTGATAGCCCATTTTATTGTGTTTGCAACCCAAAGTAAAGTTCATCATGCTGAAGAGGATTTGGGGTCATTTAGACACGAAAAGGGACTGTATTTTATCCATATCCACGCTAAATTTTGTTTCTCTTGGTCATTAAAGTTCAATTATGATGATCAAGCACACTATAGAATGCTTTGAAACAAGAAATATGGATGAATTATTGAAGTTTAACCACTATGTTTAAGTTCACCTTGAGGACTTGATAGAGGAAACCCAGGTGTAGTAGATTGAATGAATAGACACATTGATTTGAATAATAAAACAACACAACTTTTCAGACTCTAAAATGATAACTTAAGTTTTCAGGACTCTTTCCAATTTTTCCCTCCTTTGGAAGATTACTAACCATGTTCAATTATGCATAGGTTTTGAGAAGGTTTGAAAATTTCCAAACAAAAAATCTAGAAGTAGTTTGGCTTGTAGCAGCACTTTATTCTAAATTAAGATCCATAGTAGATCATCTCAATACTTGGCATGTTGTAGCTCCATTGTCTCGAAAACTTGATAAGGTCATGTGCTACTTTAACAAGGTAATTGGAGAAAATTTCATTCTCGTTAATTGTAAACCTTGTTATCTTGTTACAATGAGAAGTTTGTTGCATGAAAATGGAATTATTATGTTTCAAACCTAACAAGTGTTTATGTAGGCTACTAAGCCTCAAACTGAGTAAACAATATACTTGAGATCATGTGCTAGTTCGACAAGGTAAAGGATGAATGTTTCACTTTTTTTCAGCCCATTTCTTAGAGTTATATAAATTAAAATAAAATCAACCATTAGTAAATCCATATGTATTTATCTTTGCACTACAGTCTCTATTAACAAAGTCCAAAACTATTTAACTAACTTGAATTGAACTTTGTCTAATTGTAAAGTAGCAAACAGTTTACCTGAAGCAAGTTACCATATTTACCTTAGTCAATATTGATAGAACGCATAATTTAATTGAAGAAATATTACTAGCCAAACATTTATTCTTTAATTTTGATAAAGTTTGGGACTCAAAAATAACTCAACTTGTTGCATAAAAAATATTGTTACTCTCTGAAAACCTGACTATGGATGGAATCCTAGTAACAGTAGACTAATGTGCCTAACATTGTGGCAGATTTGAATTAAGTATCTATAATATCCAACAACGTTGATAACAACTAGTTGAACTAATGCCTTGGGCTATCAATATTGTTATATTATTTCTCTAAAATTATTAGTTTCAAAAAAGTGAAATTCTCTAGTTTCCAATCTACAACATCATTGTATGTTACTGTCAAACATACTTAATCAATATTTTATGATTTTAAATCCTCTGCAGGTCAAGGTGTTAGTGGAGACATTAGAGCACATTAAGGATGAAGAATCTAAACTCTTCGAGAAACATAAGGTCTTATTTTATTTCAATGTACTTATTCACATCAAGGAATCAATGGTTGATGTTTCTTCTAGAGGTATAGCCTTAGCATTGGAGGTTAGTGAAGGGTATTTAATATTGGTTAGAAATAAATTTTCTTACTACAAAGTTAATATTTAATGAACATTTAAATAGTGTACAGTTTGCTCATAGGTTTCCTGCTTCTGGTTACAAAATATTTTACTAGAAAATAAATCTTAATAAGTGATTGATTTGAATTTATATTTTTGGAAAGGAGAGTGACAGAAACAAAGCAGCTACAAGTAGGGGAGTCAGTGACATGAAAACTGCACATGATGACAGTGGGTTGCGAAGGTGCTTGCAAATGTGATGGAGGGATTTCTAGTTATCTTTCAGAGTTTACCATTTTGTTGGGGGCCAGGATGAACGTGCAGAGGAATTGACTTGTCCATTGGCCAGAGAAATGAAAACATACCCTCAACATTAATTGTCCCTTTGATATTACGATTTGCAGATATTAAGGCCATCTAAAACCTATGAGGTTGGAAGTACAATTAACTCTTTGACTTATGATTGAAGCAAGAGTTATCTATAGAACGGGAAACAATCATAGAATAATCTAACGAGGATGGTAAAATTCAGTTTATTTGTCTTTCTTTGTGAGGGATAATTCTCTTTAAGATTGGATTGAGGATTGAGATTGAAAATTGTAGCCACCAACCTTACTCCACCAACTGAAGGGGTTCCAAACTATAGTTACAGCTTATAATTTATGAGAGGTAGTACATGTACAAGGAATTTGAAAGTATGATAAAATAAAACCCACAAATTTAATATGTATGGAAACTTATGCCAATGCATGCTTTCAAAAATATAGATAATACATGAAACATGAATTGTATGTTGAGTGCACGAGATTCAAAATTTGGTACAGAAATTGAGATTCCATTCATTGGTCAAACATTTGTGCATACAAGGTAAGTGTAACCTTTTTGGTTTTTCAAAAACCATAGTCAATGTTTTTAACTTAAGTCATAAAATAAGATATAAATTATCTATAGACACATTCTAACCATGGTGTAAACTAGAATTTTACGTGTTCATTGTTATTACATATGTTTGTAGGGAAAAAGGTTTTGGTCACCAATCCAACAAGTAGAGTACTAATGGCTTTACAAAAAGGACATCAAAAAATTATCTACAAAATCATGATAATCACCGGCTAGAGAATAAAGATAACAGTATGACAAGTTTGAATATTTACATTATGTCAACTTGTGGATGTGAGTGCTAGAGAAATTTGAATCATTACAGAGTCTAAGCATTGCAGATGCCGAAGTGGAGTGTTTCCTAGTCATATGCTTCAATAGTGACAATTACTAGAGTATTTGTTAGAAATTATTAGATAAGAGTTACATAGACCAAGAAAATCTTGTTTTAGCCACTATGGTATACATTAGAAAGTCAGAAGAATCTGCAAATCCAGACCTAGCATTACATAGTCTACACATTTGTGAGGGAATAATAGAGTAGTTATGCATAGTATGCAAAGTCTGGTATTATGTAGGGTATGAGAATGGCATTGAAGGCTGGAACTACACAATATTTAGTTGAAAGATCCATGATAAATGGAAATTCCAGTCACTTGATTTTTCTATAATGAACACTTCAATCTAGGATGTGAGTAACCAATTCAAATTTTCTGGAGATGATAAATAGAACTGGAACTTCTTTTGTGCATATGGTTTTGATGGCATTCAAGAAGAATATAGCTCTAAAGGTAGTTAAAATGAAATAATTGAGGAATGAGCTATCACAGAAATCAAGAAGCCCTTAGCGTAGAAGTCAACTTGTGCTCTATTTTACCACTTACATGGACAACTAGTTGAGAAACATTCAAGTTTCAATAGAACTTCTATCCAATATGACAGAAAATTCCACAATAAAATTTGTAAAGAGGTTGGTGTACCCTATGAGTATATAAAAACTGAAAATCTTTGGTTTATTCCATAATGTCTTTGTTATTTTTACCATAACACAAATTTAATAACATATCTACAACTTTATCCAAATTCAATAAATTATTTTCTAATATCGTTAATTATTTAGAGAATTTACGCAATTTCTATATTAGGAGTAGGGACAAAGGCTCTACTAATGGTTCACCAACACATATAGTAGGTTCAGACTCTATCATTTTTGTCTTCCTACAAAATTTAGTGCCCAAGAGGGGTTAGTTCCACTAAGTTCTAAGTTCATCGACTAAGAAAAGGCCTATTAAGTTATGAACGGCTAGATCTATCAACTGAACACCTTCTTCTCAATTCAAACATTTCAGCTGAGTCATATAATTTGTCCTCGTTATAATCACTATCCTATATTAATTCTTCTTTAGAAGACACACTAACCTCATAACATACCCTTTTTGTTTGAGATGATGTCGACAATTCACCTGGATCTTAGGTCAAATATCCAAAAATAACGAAACTCATATTGGGGTCCATGGGACAAAGATGCATGTTCTGCAACAGAAGTTTAAACTTCTTAAAACGAATCTTAAGGCTCAGAATAATTACTTTTTTGGAAATATTTTCAGTAACTGATAAACTCTTGATAGAGAAATGGATGCCATCCAAGATAACATCCTTCAATACAGTTTAAGAGACTGCTTGGAACACGAAGAGAAAGAACTTCTTCAACACATTGACCATATAGAATTATAGGAGGGGTTGTTTTGGTGATATAAATCCACAATCATATGGCTAAATGAAAGTGATAAGAGCACAATTGTTTACCAAACAACACTTAAACATTGAAAGTAACACTAGTACATTTGGCGGAAATTCCGACACTTGGTTCCGACACTTTTGACCAAATGTCAGAAATTTCCCCAATTTTTTTCAACTTTTTCAAATCCAGCCCAAAACCATCGCTATACCAACGTTTAGAGACAAGTATCGCCATAATGACACTTAGACAAAGTGTCACAATTGCGATGTTTGGAGGAATCTATTGGAATTGCGACAGGTTCGGCAATAGTGTCGGAATTGCGACAACATAGATGAAAGTGTCACTATTGCGACATTTGAGGATATCATCGTTATTGCGATAGTTTAGGAAAAGGTGTGGCTATTGCGACAGTTTCGGCAAAAACGTCACTATTGCGATGGTTTGGGATAAGTGTCGCTCTTGCGACGGTTTGGGCTACATGTCGATTCTAATTCACTCTCTAACTGACTTTTGACATATGTCAACAATGATTTGATATTATTTGAATTAATTAGGGTCAGTTCAACATTATTTCTATAACATTTTCATGTGAGGTTGCAGGCCATGAAACTTCGACCATGTTAAGGATAATTTTTTTTGAACATCTAGTCTAAGCGTTAGATCTTTTTTTGTTATATTTTAAGAGATATGCTCTAAGGAAGTTAGGGTTTATGTATGCTGTAAAATTATTTCTCAAATCATGGTCAGCTTGATATTTTGGCTATCTTCTAGTCTGGAAATTTTTAAGCTATGAAATCTTCATACATGGCCCATTTTCCATTTGCTACCTTGTGTCTTCGGGCGGCCGGGCGCGTCGTGTCACATTGTGTAATGCCACACGACCAAGGGCGCCCGGGTCGAGCCGTTTCATGCGAGGGAACCTGTGTCAGATTTTCTAACCTGTGACCACCCGGGTGCCTTAATGTGCATGTTCGGGTGGCCCATTTTCCATTTGCTGCCTTGTGTCTCTAGGCGGCCAGGCGTGCCGTGTCGCACCGTGTGACGTCACACGACCAAGGGCGCCCGGGTCAGGCCGTTTCATGCGAGGGCGCCTGTGTCAAATTTTCTAACTTGTGACCGCCCGGGTGCCTTAATGTGCACATTCGGGTGGCCCATTTTCCATCTGTTACCTTGTGTCTTTGGGTAACCGGGCACGCCGTGTGATGTCGCACGACCAAGGGCGCCCGGGCCGGGCCGTTTCGTGCGAGGGCGCCTGTGTCAGATTTGGTAACTTGTGACTACCCGAGTGTCTTAATTTGCACGTTCAGGTCGGGCCATTTTGTTCGAGGGCGCTCGTATCAATTTTTCTAAGTTGTGACCGCCCAGGTGCCTTGTGCACGTTCGGGCGGCCCGTTTGTCGTTTGCTCCCTTGTGGCATCATTCGATCGGGCGCACCATGTGACGTCGCCTTTCCGAGCGTGTTCCAGTCGCGCTGTTTCGTTTGAGGGTGCCTGTATCAGTTTTGCTAAGTTGTGACCACCCAGGTGCCTTATGCACATTCGGGCAGTCCATTTTCCGTTTTCTACCTTGTGGCATCATTCGGTCGGGTGTGTCGTTTCGTGCCATGTTTGGTCACCCTACCGGACGCGTTCGGGTCAGTTTGTTTCGTTTGAGGGTGCCCGTATCAGTTTTGCTAAGTTTTGACCACCTGGGTGCCTTGTGCACGTTCAGGTGGCCCATTTTCCATTTGCTCCCATGATGTGTCTTCGTTCGGTCGGGCGGGCCGTGTTGCACCATGTGAGGTCACCCAACCGGGCGCGTTCGGGTCGTGTCATTTCGTTTGAGGGTGCCCGTATCAGTTTTGCTAATTTGTGACTACTCGGGTGCCTTGTGCATGTTCGGGTGGCCTATTTTTTGTTTTCTCCCTTGTGGCATCATTCGGTCAGGTGCGCCGTGTGAGGTCACCTGACTAGGCGCGTTTGGGTCGGGCCATTTCGTTCGAGGGCGCCCTTATCAATTTTGCTAAGTTGTGACCTCCCAGGTTCCTTGTGCACGTTTGGGCGGCCCATTTTTCATTTGCTACCTTGTGGCATCATTCTGTTGGGCGCGCCATGTCGTGCCGTGTGAGGTCCCCCGACCGGGTGCGTTTGGGTCAGGTCGTTTCGTTCGAGGGCGCCCGTATCAATTTTTATAATTTTTGACTGCCAGGGTGCCTTGTGCATGTTCAGGCAGCCCATTTTCCATTTGCTCCCATGATGTGGCATCATTCGGTCAGGTACACTGTGTCGCACCATGTGAGGTTGCCCGACCAGGCGCGTTCGGGTTGGGTTGTTTCGTTCGAGGGCGCCCGTATCAGTTTTGCTAAGTTGTGACCGCCCGGGTGCCTTATGCACGTTCGGGCAGCCTATTTTCCATTTGCTCCCATGACGTGGCATAGTTCAGTTGGGCGCATCGTGTCATGCCGTGTGAGGTCGCCCGACCGGGCATGTTTTGGTCAGGTCGTTTCGTTTGAGGGCACCCGTATCATTTTTGCTAAGTTGTGACTGCCCAGGTGCCTTGTGCACGTTTAAGCGACCCATTTTCTGTTTTCTCCCATGATGTGGCATCGTTCGGTAGGGCACGTCGTGTCGCACCGTGTGAGGTTGCCCGACCGGGCGCATTTGGGTTGGGCCGTTTCATTCGAGGCAGCCTGTATTAGTTTTGCTAAGTTGTGACCACCCAGGTGCCTTGTACACGTTCGGGCGCCCTGTTTGTTGTTTTCTCCCATGATGTGGCAACGTTCGGTCGGGCGTGCCGTGTCGCGGTGTGTGAGGTCACTCGACCGGGCCCATTCTGGTCAGGTCATTTCGTTCGAGGGCACTCGTATTAGTTTTGCTAAGTTGTGACTGCCCGGGTGCCTTGTGCATGTTCGGGTGGCCGGTTTGCCATTTTCTCCCTTGTGGCATTGTTTGATCGGGCACGCCGTGTCATGTCGTGTGAGGTCACCCGACCGGGCACGTTCAATTTGGGTCATTTCATTCGAGGGCCCCCATATGATTTTTGCTAAGTTGTGATCACCTGGGTGCCTTTTGCACGTTCAGCTGGCCCATTTTCCATTTTCTCCCTTGTGGCATCGTTCAGTCGAGCGCGTCGTGTCACGTCGCATGAGGTCGCCTGACTGGCCGCGTTCAGGTCAGGTCGTTTCATTCGAGGGTGCCTGTATCAGGTTTGCTAAGTTGTGACCACCCAGGTGCCTTGTGCACGTTCAGGAAAACTTTTTTCCATTTGCTACCTTGTGGCATCATTCGGTTGGGCGCACCGTGTCGCGCTGTGTGAGGTCGCCCAACCGGACGCGTTCGGGTCGGGTTGTTTCGTTCGAGGGTGCCCATATCAGTTTTGCTAAGTTTCGACCACCTGCATGCCTTGTGCACATTCGGGCTGCCCGTTTTCCATTTTCTCCCATGATGTTGCTTCGTTCGGTCGGGCACGTCGTGTCGCGCCGTGTGAGGTCACCTAACTAGGCGCATTCGGGTCGGGCCATTTTGTTCGAGGGTGCCCATATTATTTTTGTTAATTTGTGACTACCTGGGTGCCTTGTGCATGTTTGGGTAGCCCATTTTCTGTTTTTTCCCTTGTGGCATCGTTCGGTTGGGCGCGCTATGTGAGGTCGCCCGACTGGGCGCGTTCGAGTCGAGCCATTTCGTTCGAGGGTGCCCGTATCAGTTTTGCTAAGTTGTGACCTCTCAGGTGCCTTGTGCACGTTCGAGCAGCCCATTTTTTATTTTCTACCTTGTGGCATCATTCCGTTGGGCACGCCATGTCACACCGTGTGAGGTCGCCCGACCAGGCGCGTTTGGGTCAGGTCGTTTCGTTCGAGGGCACCTGTATCAATTTTTCTAAGTTTTGACTACCCGGGTGCCTTGTACATGTTCGGGCAGGCCATTTTCCGTTTTATCCCATGATGTGGCATCGTTCGGTCAGACGCACTGTGTCGTGCCGTGTGAGGTCGCTCGACTAGGCGTGTTCGGGTCGGGTCGTTTCGTTCGAGGGCGCTCGTATCATTTTTTATAAGTTGTGACCGCCCAGGTGCCCTGTACACATTCGAGAGGCCTGTTCGTCATTTTCTCCCATGATGTGGCATCGTTCGGTCGGGCACGCCATGTGAGGTTGCCCGACCGGGCGCATTCAGTTGGCCCGTTTCATTCAAGGGCGCTTGTATCAGTTTTGCTAAGTTGTGACCGCCTGGGTGCCTTGTGCACATTCAGGTGGCCCATTTTCCATTTGCTCCCATGATATTCGGTCGGGTGTATTGTGTCGCACCGTGTGAGGTTGCCCGACCGGGCGCATTCAGGTCAAGCAGTTTCATTCGAGGGCGCTCGTATCAGTTTTGCTAAGTTGTGACCATCTGGGTGCCTTGTGCACGTTCGGGTGGCTCGTTTACCATTTTCTCCCATGATGTGGCATCGTTTGGTTGGGCGTGCCATGTCGCGCTGTGTGAGGTCACCCGACCGGGCGCATTCGGGTCGGGTCGTTTCGTTCGAGGGCGCTCGTATCCATTTTTCTAAGTTGTGACTGCCCGGGTGCCTTGTGCATGTTCGGACGGCCGGTTTGCCGTTTTCTCCCTTGTGGCATCGTTTGATCAGGCGTGCCATGTCGAGCCATGTGAGGTCGCCCGACCAGGCATGTTCAGGTAGGGTCATTTCGTTCGAGGGCGCCTGTATGATTTTTGCTAAGTTGTGATCGCCTGGGTGCCTTGTGCACGTTCGGGAAGCCCATTCGCCATTTTCTCCCTTGTGGCATCGTTTTTTCAGGTGCGTTGTGTCGCGTCATGTGAGGTCGCCCGAATGAGTGCATTTAGGTCAGGTTGTTTCATTCGAGGGTGCTCGTATCAGGTTTGCTAAGTTGTACTGACTGCCCGGGTGACTTGTGCATGTTCGAGCGGCTCGTAATTTCCCTGGGTACTAAAGGAAACATGTTTGGGTTGCCCGTATGAGGGCACCCAAGGAACATGTCCGACCAAGTCAGGTCGTGTCGGGCCAGGTCATGAGGGTGCCTAGGGAAATTATGCGTTCGGGTGGGTTGGGTCGATTCGTGTGATGCTACCCAAGGAAATGCGTTTGGGTCAGGTCAGGTGGGGTCATGCCATATTGTGAGGGCACTTAAGGAAACACGTTTGGGTGGGTCCGGTCGGTTCAGGTCTAGTCAGGACATCTCATGTCATGAGGCCACCCAAGGAAACACGTTCAAGTGGATCAGGTTGGGTTGGGTTGGGTCCTATGAGGGTGGTCGTATCAAAAACGCTAAATTGTGACTGCCTTAAAATCCAGTTCCTCCTCATAAAATCCTCTCCTCGTATCTTCGACCACCATTACAGACGTTTACACCACATTTGATTTAGACATTTAGTAGGTAGGTAGGGTGCTCCTATCTCCCATCTACATAATATAGAGTAATACAGAGACCAATGAAACTATCATCTTAACCCCTAACCCCTTAAAAACTAATTCCCAACCCCTAAAGAATTTAACCCCTTAAACCTATAAACCCCTAACCCATTTAACCCCTAAACCATAAACCTTTAAACCCTTAACCGCTAACCCCTAAACCCTTAACCACTAACCCATTTAACCCCCTAAACCCCTAGTAAACCCCTAACCCATTTAACCCCCTAAACCCTAAACCTATAAACCCTTAACCGCTAAACCCTTGAACCCTAAACCATTAAACCCTTAACCCTAACCCCTTAAACCATAATTTCTGACCCATAACCCATCTAACCCCTAAAACCTAACCCCGTTAGCCCCTAAATTCTAACCCCTAAAATCCTTAACTATTAAATCCCGTAATCCCCTAAACCCCTAACCCATTTAACCCCCTAAACTGGCCTAAACCTATAAACCCTTAACCCCTAACCCATTTAACCCTCTAAAACTGTAAGGCTCTAACCCATTTAACCCCTAAACCATAAACCTCTAAACCCTTAACCCCTAACCCCTAAACCCTTATCCCCGAACCCATTTAACCCCCTAAACCCTAAAACTATAACCCCTTAACCCCTAACCCATTAAACCCTAATTCCAAACCCCTAACCCATTTAACCCCCTAAACCATAAACCTCCAAACCCCTAACCTCTTTAAGAGCCCGCTTTGTAGCCTCCACAGTCTTGAAAGTCACAAATGAAAATCCCCTGGATTTGTTGGTATTCTTATCATATGCAACTGAACCTTCTTCTATCTCTCCATATTTGGAAAAGACTTCTAAAAGCTTATCATTGGCCGTGTCGTATGAAAGACCACCAATGTAAATTTTCCTTTGAGCTTGATCTATACTTTTACCAGGACCTGTGCTAATTGCCACTACCAGATTGCTTATAGTAATCCTCCCATAAATAGTCTTGCTAGGCTCTTTCAATGCACTTTGAGCAGAATCCATATGCTTAAATGTGACAAAGCCAAATCTCGGTGACTTTCCTAATGTGTTATCCATAATAATAAGGCCTTCTTCAGTCTCCCCATACTATCCAAATGCATCACATAGGGTCTATGAAGAAGTCTCCCAAGCCAATCCACACACAAACAACTTCCAATGAGCAAGGTCCTTGCTTGCAACATATTTAATTTCTTCTGCAATTGCATGGTATGAATAACCTGCATTGACCATAAAATATATCAACTGCTCTTTTCTCAGTGGCTCCAACAGTGAGTGCAGATTGTCCTTTGAGAGTTGCAAAGCGGCGCCATTGGCTTCCTTATCGAGCTTTCTCTTCTTACCATCGCCCTTGACCTCCATGATTTTTTCTCTGGTTTGAGAAGAGGGGGTTCATACTAGAATAAATTCCACAAATTGACTCATGTCAAGTCTTTTAAATATTGAATGATTACAAAAGCTTCCCTATTAGACATGTAGTTTGGTCAGTCACCTATAGGAGGATAATTTAAAATTTAAACCAGATTTTGATATCTAGATTCCAAAGCTCAGGTATAAGCCTGAACTGTAGCAAGGGTTAATGCCATTGTTCATGGGGTACATAGCCTGTGACATAAAAGCTTCCATAATTTCCATTATGTGAAGTATAAAATGAGCCAATTTTGGAATCATATCAGTCTTTAAATCCCAAGAATTTTAGTGTAACTACTAAACATGCTTCTAGCTCTATTACCAACAGGGATGCCCCTCTTTTGGAGTGTATGGAGCATAATCAATTTGAATTTTGTCCTTGAATTTTAAGGAGCATAACTAGGCTCCTCATAGAACAAAACCAAAGGAATTGGCATTACTAAGGACTGTGCGTAGAATCCATATAATGGCCCTATTAAGTGATCCCTGTCTGTCATTGTAATTTCCTAACCTAATCTGGAGTCTTGAAACATGATAAAAAAATTAAAATAGTATTCATAATTACAATGGAAGCTACCAAATCTGAATTACTATTTGAATTCAATTACAAGTAAATATCCAAGGCAGAACCACTTAGCCCATGTGAGGTCGCCCGACAGGGTGCATTCAGAACGGGTCGTTTCGTTCGAGGGCGCTCGTATCAGTTTTTTTAAGTTGTGACCACTCGGGTGCCTTGTGCATGTTTGGGTGGCCCATTTTCCGTTTGATCCCATGATGTGGCATCGTTCGGTCGGGCGTACTGTGTCGCACCGTGTGAGGTCGCCCGACCAGGCGCATTCGAGTCACGCCGTTTCATTCGAGGGCGCTCGTATCATTTTTGCTAAGTTGTGACCATCTGGGTGCCTTGTGCACGTTCTGGCGGCCTGTTTACTGTTTTCTTCTATGATGTGGCATTGTTCGATCGGGCGTGCCATGTCACGCTGTGTGAGGTCACCTGACCGGGCGCATTCGGGTCGGGTCGTTGCATTCGAGGGTGCTCGTATTAGTTTTGCTAAGTTGTGACCGCCTGGGTGCCTTGTGCACGTTCGGGCAGCTGGTTTGCCATTTTCTCCCTTGTGGAATCGTTCGATCGGGTGTGCCATGTCAAGCCGTGTGAGGTCGCCCGATCAGGCGTGCCATGTCGAGTCGTGTGAGGTCGCCTGACCGGGCATGTTCAGTTCGGGTCATTTCGTTCGAGGGTGCCCGTATGATTTTTGCTAAGTTGTGACCGCCTGGGTGCCTTGTGCACGTTCGGGTAGCCCGTTCACCATTTTCTCCCTTGTGGCATCATTCGGTTGGGTGCACCGTGTCGTGTCATGTGAGGTCGCCCGACTGGGCACGTTCAGGTCGGGTTGTTTCGTTCGAGGACGCCCGTATTATGTTTTCTAAGTTGTACTGACTGCCCGGGTGACTTGTGCATGTTCGGGCAGCCCGTAATTTCTTTGGGCACTAAAGGAAACGCGTTCGGGCTGCCCGTATGAGGGCGCCCAGGGAACATGTCTGACTGAGTCAGGTCGTGTCAGGCCAGGTCATGAGGGTGCCCAGGGAAACTATGCGTTCGGGTGGGTCAGGTCGAGTCATGTGATGCTACCTAGGGAAGTGCATTTGGGTCGGGTCAGGTCGGGTCATGCCATATTGTGAGGGTACTTAAGGAAACACATTCGGGCGGGTCAGGTCGGTTGAGGTCTGGTTAGGACGTGTCATGTCATGAGGCCACCCAAGGAAACACATTCGAGTGGATCAGGTCAGGTTGGGTTGGGTCATGTGAAGGTGGTCATATCAAAAATGCTAAATTGTGACTGTCTTAAAATCCAGTGCCTCCTCATAAAATCCTCTCCTCGTATATTCAACCACCATTATAGACGTTTACACCACATTTGATTTAGAAATTTGGTAGGTAGGTAGGGTGCTCCTATCTCCCATCTGCATAATATAGAGTAATACAGAGACCAATGAAACTATCATCTTAACCCCTAACCCCTTAAAAACTAATTCCCAACCCCTAAAGCATTTAACCCCTTAAACCTCTAAACCCCTAATCCATTTAACCCCTAAACCCTTAACCACTAAGCCATTTAACCCCCTAAACCCCTAGGAAACCCCTAACCCATTTAACCCCCTAAACCCTAAACCTATAAACCCTTAACCGCTAACCCCTTAAACCCTAAACCATTGAACCCTTAACCCTAATCCCTTAAACCCGAATTCTCGACCCGTAACCCATCTAACCCCCTAAAAACTAACCCCATTAGCCCCTAACTTCTAACCCCTAAAATCCTTAACTGTTAAATCCCCTAATCCCCTAAACCCCTAACCCATTTAACCCCCTAAACTGGCCTAAACCTATAACCCCTTAACCCCTAACCCATTTAACCGCCTAAAACTCTAAGGCTCTAGCCCATTTAACCCCTAAACCATAAACCTCTAAACCCTTAACCCCTAACCCCTAAACCCTTAACCCCTAAATGATTTAACCCCCTAAACCCTAAACCTATAACCCCTTAACCCCTAACCCATTAAACCCTAATTCCCAACCCCTAAACCATTTAACCCCCTAAACCATAAACCTCTAAACCCCTAACCTCTTTAAGAGCCTACTTTGTAGCCTCCAGAGTCTTGAAAGTCACAAATGCAAATCCCCCGGATTTGTTAGTATTCTTATCATATGCAACTGAACCTTCTTCTATCTCTCCATATTGGAAAAAACTTCTAAAAGATTATCATTGGCCGTATCGTATGAAAGACCACCAATGTAAAGTTTCCTTTGAGCCTAATCTGTACTTTTACCAGGACTTGTGCTAATTGCCACTGCTAGATTGCTTACAGTAATCCTCCCATAAATAGTCTTGCTAGGGTCTTTCAATGCCCTTTGAGCAGAATCCATATGATTAAATGTGACAAAGCCAAATCCTGGTGAATTTCCTGATGTCTTATCCATAATAACAATGTGTTCTTCAATCTCCCCATACTATTCAAATGCATCACATAGGGTCTGTGAAGAAGTCTCCCAAGCCAATCCACACACAAAAAAATTTCAATGAGCAAGGTCCTTGCTTGCAACATCTTTAATTTCTTCTGCAATTGCAGGGTATGAATAACCTGCACTGACCATAAGAGATATCAACTGCTCTTTGCTCAGTGGCTCCAACAGCGAGTGCAGATCGTCTTTGAGAGTTACAAAGTGGTGCCATTGGCTTCCTCGTCCTACTTTCTCTTCTAACCATCGCCCTTGACCTGCATGATTTTTTCTCTGGTTTGAGAAGAGGGGGTTCATACTAGCTTCAATTCCCTAAATTGACTCATGTCAAGTCTTTTAAAGATTGAATGATTACAAAAGATTCCCTATTAGACATGTAGTTTTTTCAGTCACCTATAGGAGGATAATTTAAAATTTAAACCACATTTTGATATATAGATTCCAAAGCTCAGGTATAAGCCTGAACTGTATCAAGGGTTAATGCCATTGTTCATGGGGTACATAGCCTGAGACATACAAGCTTCCATAATTTCCATTATGTGAACTATAAAACGAGCCAATTTTGGAATCATATCAATCTTTAAATCCCAAGAATTTTAGTGTAACTACCAAACAGGCTTGTAGCTCTGTTACCAATAGGGATGCCCCTCTTTTGGAGTGTATGGAGCATAATCAATTTGAATTTTGTCCTTGAATTTTAAGGAGCATAAATAGGCTCCTCATAGAACAAAACCAAAGGAATTGGCATTACTAAGGACTGTGCATAGAATCCATATAATGGCGCTATTAAGTGATCCCTGTTTGTCATCGTAATTTCCTAAACTAATCTGGAGTGTTGAAACATGTTAAAAAAATTAAAATAGTATTCATAATTACAATGGAAGCTACCAAATCTGAGTTACTATTTGAATTCAATTACAAGTAAAGATCCAAGGCAGAACCACTTAGCCCATGTGAGTTCACCCAACCAGGCGCGTTCAGGTCAGGTCGTTTCGTTTTAGGGCGCCCGTATCAGTTTTGCTAAGTTGTGAGTACCTGGGTGCCTTGTGCATGTTCATGTGGCCAGTTTTTCGTTTTCTCCCTTGTGCCTTCATTCGGTCGGGCGCGATGTGCCGTTTCGTTTGAGGGAACCCGCCAAAACCCATTCGGGTCAGGCCGTTTTGGTTGAGTGCGCCCACCCAAACGCATTTGGTTCGGGCCCCCTAAGCCCCCAATCCATAATCCCTTAATTACTAACTCATTATTCGACCCCTAACCCCTAAATTCACCTAAATCCCCTAACTCCTAACCCCCAATCCCCTAAGCCCTCCAAATTCGACAAATTAGATTTGAAGAAGTAATTGTTTTCTGCAATATGGTTTGTAAGTTATTTAAATAGAGGTATCTTCTCTAGAGTTATTTTTTAGATCCACAATTTCATTTACTAATTTTTGAGCAAGGCATATGACACTCTTCATGTCTATGGGATTTTTATCTTGAAGCTCAGTATCTATACAAGTATTTTCTGCTTCAAGGGTTTCCTGACGGAAAAAATCGCAATACAGGGTTTAGGGTGTGTTATTGCGTTATTGCTGCTTCAAGGGTTTGCTGAACAGACCCCAAATCGTTCATTTCCTTGCTACTTATCAAGTTCTTACTTCTGTAGAATTCGCTATATACTTAGATCAATAAAGAGATTTTTAAGGTGTTTAATTCATTTATGTATTCAAAAATTGATTATAAACAATAAGAAATCGCAATCTTGATATTGTCAGGTTTTAATAAAAAAAACCATTTCATCTATTAATTAGACTACACTATTATTTATTATAGAAAATGTATCTAATTTGAATTAATGAATACATAGATTACTATGATTAAAGAAAAAAAATGTGAATTTGACTTTTAAAGCAATACTTAAAAATAAGGAAAAAATAATACATAAACTATAAAGAAAAAATATATATAAAAAAAAAAGAGATTAAAACTCCAAATATTTAAAATACAACATAATTTAATTGTGTAAAGTTTAAAACTCCATTTAATAAATCATGATGATTTTGTAGAGTAGAAGAATTACTATATGCAAAAATCAGTCCATTATTTACTCATATAATTTTAATTGCTTCTCAAAAATATATGTTTTATCTGTTTTATTGTAAATATTTTAAAAAATCAAAATAAACAAACATTTAATTATTTAGAAATTATTTTAATTATTTAAAAATTATTATAATTATTAAAAAATATATATTTTTAAATTAATTTGAGTGGCCTTAAAGAAAAACACACGTTTTTCATTTCAAAATGTCAAAAAATTTCAAATATCAAAAGTTTTAATTTCCCTCGTTCATTTCCCTCCGGTTGCATGGTTTGTCCAAGGAAGGAGGGAGGATGTGGCCATACTGTTGCCGGTTTTGAGTAAGGATGCAGCCATACTATTGCAGGTTTGGAGGAAGGATGTGGTATATTTTTTCCCCGAGCCGTGCTCATGGATCTGGAGCCTGGCACCATGGACAGTCAAAGGATCTTTGCATTGCTCTCAAATCCACAACTCCAAAAACAGGTACTCTTATTATGCAACCCATTAGCAACCCGATCTGATGAAATAAATGCACAGTGACCTTTGTGGGAGCTTATAAGCCTAATCTAGGCTTGGATCTGCCTCTCCAGGGAAACAATACCCAACTACGATTCTCGATCCAGTTTCCTAGACAGTGTAATAGCATTATTGAAGCAAGATCTAAGCCCTAATCTACCCTAAGTGTATAGATGAAGAATATATATGAAACCCTAGGTGCATCTACTTTCTTCAATGAGTGTTAGACATTTGAATATATCTGGTATGCAACTGCAAGTATTCTCAATCCTTGTTATAGATAAATGAAAAGCTATTTTCTTCAATGAGTGTTAGACATTCAAATTATATCTGGTATGCAACTGCAAGTATTCTCAATCCTTGTTATATGGTGCACAAAATGTGAATATGGAAAATTCTGGTTGTGCTCTAAGCATATTCACTTATTGTCCACTTCTACAGGTCTTGGAACAACTTCTGTTATTGTCGTGGATAAGTCAATAGATGTAGTATGTCGCTTATTTCCTCAGATAATTATGTTCGAGGAGATGGTTATTTCGAGATCTAAATCTTCATGACTGCTTATGTGGGAGGTATTTTTTTGTTTGTATTCCCCTCAACTTGTCGGCTTCCTCGAATTTTTGTTCTGCAAAGTGACTCTTTAGATTTTCTGTTTGAATTTCCTGATAGGCTACCTCTAGGGCGCTTCTTGATCTTTTCTTAGACCATTGGACTTTTTTATGGCTCTGTTGCTGGGATTTTTAAGTTTTGTTTTGTGGATCATCCGTCTGGACATTGGGAAACGTTCGATGCAAATGTAAACGCCTTTTTTTTAATGAAGGTCATTGTGTTTTTTTCTTCTGAAAAAAAATTCAACAGATGTAGTAGATGCAATAGTTCGTCTTTCCTATTTTTATAAGCATGAAAGCTGTGCAGAAGAGCGGGTCAAATGAAATGAAATTTTAAGAGATGTTTTTTCAATTGATTGGAGGATTCATCGCTAATATACAATGTGCTAAAGTATGTAGCCTATGATTTATGGTGCTCTTATCAAAGAAAGGATGATTAGTCTTAAAATCAGTTTAAATAAATATTGAAAATTGCACAGGTCGGATCCCTCCTTACCAAAAGACGTCCTTTTACATATTCAAATAAGTATAAATATAAAGCCAAACTTTTCATTATGGCATGGAATATCAGTCAAGGAATAAGAAAGAATTTTCATATGAAGAAGAAAAAAAACTGAAGAAAAGGGGGAGATTTGAATCTGAGGCAGGAGGACAAAGACATTTGGCACCTTTTAGAGAAACGTCTGTATTTTTGTTATATTTCCCGTTGACAGAACCTTGGGAAAATATCTTTTCTTGAATTATAACACAGGCTCTTTTGTAGACCCCTAGCAACTCGGACCTGTAACCGACTTGTGACTTGTGGCACTTAATAATTCAGATCTGTTGCACATTCGGACCTGTGGCACACCTTGGATCTATTGCAGAGAAGTCCAAACCTGTGACCAGTGACTATACCTCGGACCTGTGGGAATATCTTAGCCATGAGTTAACATATTTTGGACCTATGGTTTAGTGCAAAACTATTCCTAATAGGTATTCCATGCCTCATCAAGAGGTCCCAAGGAGCTGCTAAGGTACTCTGTTGTTACTAGTATCTACTAAGGCCTTGCATGGAATAGGTCACCTGGCCGAAATTAGAATATTGTTGTCTTTGTTTCATTCATGAGGAACTCCTCGAGGATGGTGCTCTGTTAGTATGTAGTAGGGTAAATCCACTCATACCGAATGAATGTTTACAATACCTGACAGCAATTGTAGACTCTATATTTATGTAGGTATGATGGTCTAAATCCGAGTGCAATAATTTGAGTAATTCATAGGCATTGCCTCAAACTGAGGATACAAAAAGTTAGTGTGCTTGAGCTTGAAAATCTAGTCTTGCAGAATGTTTTGAGTAACTTTTATGTGTTAATTTTTTTACCAAGAGTAGGTAAGCGCAATAAGTAAGAGCAGTAGCACCCCTAAGCCCTAGGTAGAACATGGGTTTACTCCTTATTTTACACTGTTGCCTTAGGTGAATCGTTAAACAAGAAGAGACAAGGGATGTGCACAAGTCACCCGTAACTGTTATGTGTTAATTTTTTTACCAAGAGTAGGTAAGCGCAATAAGTAAGAGCAGTAGAACCCCTAAGCCCTGGGCAAAACATGGGTTTACTCCTTATTTGAAACTGTTGCCTTAGGTGAATTGTTTTCTCCCTTGTGTTCGAGTTTAGAATTATAGATTAGCACATGGTTAATTGCTGCAAAGTGTTGATTGTGGTACTGTACAGTTACAGTAGCAATGGCTTTTTGTTTTGAAAGGAAATCCTTGTGTAATCCCCTCTCCTTCCTTGACACATCTGGATAGAGGGAAGCTATTTTGAGTCAGTTAATTTGATTTGAACCCATGATCAATGCGCTGCTGTTTGCCATAAAATTGCATTGTCCTGACAGGTCTATGTGAGATGGCTTGTCAACGTGCCTTTATTTCTCATCCTGCAGGTCCAAGCCAAGCATTGAGTCCAGTTTTTCTTCCTTTATTTCTCATCTATTCATTTTTACTACTGTTTATATGTACCAAAAGTGCCATTGCCAATGAAGGTAGGTGTTACTGAGAATATTAGGTGCAATTTCTTTAAATTTCTCAAGTTTTTGCCCTGAAAGTTGAACTCTTGAGCATGCATTTCATCCTTGCCTCGGCGCTGTCTGGCAGAGCAGACTAAAAATGTAATGGCAAACATGTTTGTTCAAGTAAAGCCTGGCCATATAGAACTACCACCTTTATGGACTCTACAAGAGGATTGCCTTTTTTTTTGTTGCAATTAAAGTTGCATTTTGTTCATCAGGCAATACAAACTCTTATCAAATTGCAAGGTGTAATTCCAATCTAACTAAGATGGGGCGGACAACATGCCATGAACATCCAATTCAAAAGTGCTTGTTAGGGTTTAAGTAGCTTACAGTTCTTGTTCCTGACATTAGTTTTTGAAATATCAATTTTCTAAATTGTTTTAACCCAATTTTCTCTTGATTTTATGGAAATTGGGTGTTTGGATCTAGAAAATTTAATCTCTATTATTTTGGCTTCTCTTAGTATGAATACAATTTTAATATGTAAAACCCATTACAATAAGTAATCAAGTGTTCACTGGAGAAGCAATACCTAGTTTCAATACTCATGCTCTCCTCCTTAGTATGGTAGTTCACTCAAGTCCTCTGCCTCCTGCATACATCCTGACCTCTGAATCAATTAATTGTGAGACTATCATGCTGGGATACACCATGTTCAAACTCTTTGCCAGAAGAGCAGACAAATTCATCTCCATATGGGCAGAGAGGAAGAAATTGCAGGTTTAAGGTTTAGTCATTGCAAATGGAATCACCGCACTTTTGACTATTTTTCAATCCTCCCAAATGCTATTGAGGAAGAAAAAGTAAGTATATTGTTGATCCATGGACACCTGTTAAGCCTTTCAGATATTTGGAAGAAACCTACTATTTGAGAGGCTGAAGGTATACCTCTCCTATGCTTGGCGATCTCTATAATTATGACCCTATATGAGATTCAAATGATCATCTCTGGGGTCTATTATATACATTAACATAGTAGTCAAGCAAGGGTGTCAACTACCTCACATTCTTTGGACTTCATATTTATGGATGAGAGTTTCTCATTTCAAAATCCATGGGTGGTAAAGGTGGAGGCCCTCTATGGGATCTCCATTTCACTAGTTTTTGACAACACTGTCCTTCTGTTTCACGAATCCAAAAACAAAAGTACATTTTGAGCTCATTCTGGGATGAACATGGTCTTCAAGTCCACCTTGCAAACACAAAAGCATGTAAGTTAGCTCTCCTTCTTTTCAAGGATAGCAGGTAGAAATGGTGACATCCTAGTCTTTCCTTTGAATGCTATTATTTGGTTCATCTTTTAACTTGTTTTCGACATTTGTATCAATGTTGAACAGAGGATTGCAACATTAACAACCTTGGAGAGACGATGTTTCCAACTTTAGTTTTAGGATATTCAGGCTAAGTTCTGGTTTCTTGAAGTATTTTCATAATACTTTGTTACACATGACTTTCATTTTCTTCTTGCAGAATTTTGAGAAATGAATGGATTTCTTGTGGACTGTTGTAAACAAATTTAGTTCTATTACCATGCCCAAGAGAATTTAATGTTTGTCATTATTGGAGGACATAGATATACCATAAGAGCTCGGTTCTGTGTTGTAGCTTTTTATTATGACTTGAATCAATTAAACCCTCGGACCTACTACAACCATATATTGAGGCTTGGTTCTATTGAAGCCGCCATACTTTGTACCTCTTCATTGCAGTCTCAGGCCAAGGATATAGCTACAGGATTTTGACATATTTTATGCGGTGAAAATCTATTAAAATCTCAGATAGTGTGAGGAAATTTGCATTGCTATCAACTCCACAACTCCAAAAAAAGGTATCTTATTCTTCAATACAACAAGAATTTTGGTTGGCGTTTTAGCTTTTTTTTCAGGATCTTGTCTCATGGGTCTGCTTGTAATTTGTTCTATTGGGACTACAACCCATTACCAACCCGATTTGATGAAACAAATGCATAGTGGCCTCTGTGGGAGCTTATAAGCCTGATCAAACCTTACCACAGAAGCTACACTGCTATCACTCGTTGCAGGCGTTACACTGGCTAAGCTTCACTTGGCTTCATCGCCTTTTCCCCCTTGTTGGAACCGTACTATATGGAACATTTGATTGTCTAAACAAATAATATTATCTGTGTGCGCGCGCAGTGTAGTCAAGAACCCTAAAATATCTGCACTAGTTTCATCATTACTCTTGAGTATCTCATATCCCAATGAATACACAAAGCATTCCCTTGACATTCTTCTGCAGGTATTTTTTAAAGTTTTGTGTCGGGCCTTCTATACCATTTTTTGTGAGATTTGATGTTGTTTATTTATTACCAACATCTTGTATTCCTTTATCTCTTACCATTATTGCAGACAACGTTTGTCAATACTATTGATGCTCCATCACTAGCATTGTTGGTGCCTATAGTCCACCACGGTCTTAGGAAAAGAAGTGCAGATACGTGCAAAGAAAGAAGCCCAGATTGTTGGAAACATGTGTTCTTTGGTAACAGAGCCAAAGGATATGCTACCATATACAAGATTGATCCTTCCTGAAGTGAAGAAGGTATTGGCAAAATATTTTTTCCCTATTTGTGTCTTATTGAGATATTTTGTTCAGACATTTCTAATTAATTTAAATTCTGCACAAGTTCTTGCAAACCCTATATCGGAAGTATGTGTTGTTGTAGTTAGAGCTCTTGGGTCACTCAAAAGGGGGATGGGTGAAGAGAACTTCCCGGATCTGGTGCCTTGGTTACTGGAGACTCTGAAAGCAGATAAAAGCAATGTTGAGCGATTAGGAGCTGCATAGGGCTTGAGTGAGTTAATTGAAATTATGCTAAAAAATTCTTTAATTTTGGGCAACTTATGCATGCCTAGACACTTCGGCCTGTGAAAAACCTGCCCAAAATACAAACATTAATTGATTGGCACAACCTTGATAGTTCCCTCCGCTATGAAGAAAATTTTATTTCTCTCATGCTTGTGGACTTGTTGGCTGGCTTACCATTTTTTTGACGTAAAGCCTTACTATAAGGATGGACAAAATGATTGCACTTTTCTAAGTCTTTCATGCATATGTGTTTGAGTTTAGAATTATAGATTAACACATGGTTAATTGCTGCAAAGTGTTGATTGTGGTACTGTACAGTTACAGTAGCAATGGATTTTTGTTTTGAAAGGAAATCCTTGGGTAATCCCCTCTCCTTCCTCGACACATCTGGATAAAGGGCAGCTATTCTGAGTCATTTAATTTGATTTGAACCCATGATCTTGTCTCTAAGAACATCCTCAAGCTACTTCCTTTTCCCTTGCTTTGTCTTATAGCTCCTAGATCCTTCTTGAAGCTTATCAGTGAGTCTTTTACCCTGTTGTTGACCGGCAACTTTTGAAAATTCAAAAAATTCTTTGGAATTCGGCTCCATGTCCCCTGTTTTGGCCTTCACTTCTTTGACATCCTTGTATATTATTGTTCTTAAGTAGGCTTTTTGTCCATATTGATTTTTTCTTGTATGTTTCTTTTCCAAGTATGTTATACACCTTTTCATATCAGACTTGTCATTCAGTTTCTTTATCTCGTCTTCATATTGAAACTTGAGATCATTACTACAAATCAGGGATGCTTCTTCAATTGCTCTCTGTACATGCATCCATAGTTCACAAGAGACTTGTACTAGGCCAGATCTCTATACATTTGACATTGCCATAACAGAATTTTTTTAGAATTTTGATTGCCATCTATTCCATCTTGTGAAATATTGGAGCTTTCCTTCAATTGGTCCTGTACCCTATTTATTTGAGGTCCATGACTTTTTATTTGCATTGCATTTGTTTTCAAGAAACACATTTTTGTCTTTCTCCTTTATGACAGCTTCTTGTACTCATTCATCTTCATATTCTTCAAGTCCTACAAACAAACACTCATATAAATAGTTAGACTAAAAAACTTGATGCTCATTTGCCCCTGTTGATGCCTCTAGGATTGAAATTTCTCCTCTATGCTAGATTAAAATTCTTAGGTTTTCCATGAGACTCTTATCTTGTCTCTCATCCACCTCTTCTTCCTCAAACATTGGTCCTCTCTCATGTTTACAGATAAATATTTCTTTCTCTGCCCCTAAGGACTGATTTTCATACCTTTTTCTTCCTTCAACTCATTTTTTTCTCCATGCCCCTAATTTGGGCAAAGAGCTTGATGGAAAAATCTGATTTCAGTGAGTCTTAGGAAGGATACAAGGTTTTGTTGAACGTGTATGATCTAAGCTAGGGAATTGCGCGACAATTGGCTTCCTCATTACTTGATAGAGCCATTGAAGGAATCTGGTACAGTAAATATCAAAATGTTATGCTTAGGATGTATCTTCTGAATGAATCTCTTTTTCTAAAAAAAGGTATACATTTTTCATTAGTTTACATTGATGTTTAAAGTTATATTGAACAACTTACATTAAGGCCAGCTACAACTCGAGAAATTGCAGACTTAAATTAAGATAAGTTTCTTTGCATTTATTGAAATTAAAATTTACCAAAGATTAAGTTTGAACAAAGAATAATTAGCTTGTGTAGAATTTGAATCCTTTCCAGTAGGTGAGCTGAAATGTTAGTGCCCTCAACATGGGTTAGGATTAATGGTAGAGATCTTGGGTTTTCATGGATGAGATCCATGTTCAAATCCCATAGAGTATATGAGTAAGGGAGGCCAAAAATGTGAAACGGGTTGAGGCAAAGTGAAAATGGATAGTCAACTCAGAAAATTGGTAAATCTCATCAAATGTCAAGAACTATGAATGATGGACCATGGGCTATGGAATTAGTATTTGAGTCATGAAGAATAGGAAAATTAATATTTGGTTGAGAGCTCATAAACAAGAATCTCAACACATCTTTCTCCAATGGTGCTATTAATTTCGATTCCAATTCTCTCTGGCCTAATTCGAGAAGGTTGGCTTCCTAATGTTGAGTATCTAATTATTACTTGGATCAACCTTGTCCAATTCGATTTTATAATCATCCCTAGTTCCTTCCCATTGCCTCCTAAATGGTTGAAGTGCATGAACATATTACAGTTATGGTGGCATTTATAGTCATTGTATATTTTCCTCAACAACAAAATAGCACTTAAAGTCATGTTACTGGATCTGTTGGTCCTGAGGGATGGATCCCCAGATTGGATCCTGATCCACTAGGATTTTCCCGAGATATGTTTTGTACTTGTCTACTGTGTAGATCGAGACAGATCCCTCATCCATGAAACGAATCCCAAGAATCATGATTCATAAGTGGATCCAACAATTTTGGTTTCTTAAAATATGAAAATAAAACGAATTTGTTTGGTATTCTGTATTCACCCAAAGTTGGTTGTCCTCTGTGCTCATTCATGGCTTAACTGAAATTAAGTGACAATTTTTGTTGCCAATTAGGTGTAGTTTGAGTGGCTGAGAGGGAATGTTGTTTCCTCCCTTGGTTAATTTGGGTTCAAATCCCACTATGTGATATGCTTACTTAGTGAGTGACAGCAAAATTATGAATCTGGGCACTAAGGAGAGCTGGTCTCTCTCTCTCTGAAAATTTCACTTAATATATGCTTCTATTCAACTAAGGAAGTCTCCCTTATTCCTTTGTAAAATTTATCTATCAATTTCATATAAATTGATAAATGAATACTTTAATTAAGTCTTATACTCACCCTGAATACATAAGCCCTTTGGTAGTTTAAATTCACCGTGCATAATCTATATATATACATATACTTTGTATTAAATCTGGGCCCTTTTTAATGCAGTGCTCATATCATAATTGGAGCCTTTCCTTATATAAATATCGAATGTATTAGCCCGACAGTCAACGCTCTTTAACCAGCCCTCTAAGGCAAAATATAATAAATCACATTCATATTTCGAACCTTAGCCCTTAATACTACAAAAAGGGTCCAACGTTTTAATTATATACACCCGCACTCATAACATTCAACCATGATTATACATTAGCACAACATTATGTTATATGGTGGTTCACGGGCCCCACACGTCCAACATAATTAAATAAATGTTGAATTAACACAAAACCACCGGTCTTTACCTCGAGTTAACTTCTGTGCTATTAAACACGCGATATTCGTTGGATCTCTTGGCTTCCAGATCAGAGGACGCACAACAATATTGTGTTATTTTGCCCGTCGGACCTTAACACGTCAAAAAAATGTGATGGGGGAAGTATTACCCCAGAGACATGGAAACATATAATAGGATCGCATTTATTTTGAATGGTTTCGCTCTGGCCCGAAGGCCGCAGGACGTGAGCGGTAATGGTTTCCAAAATCCACTCCGAGATTGGAATAGTGCTCGACCAGAGTCTTACCATAGTTAATGCATTTCTTTGTATAACCTCCACCTTATTAACTCTGGGGTCAAGCCTCCACAATATCTCTTATCTAACAATAAACCACGTTAATTTCTATAGCGGGCAAGGTTTTCCGCCTTCAAAAAAGTTTCAAAGTTCTTTGGCAACCGAAGCATGACAGGGTTTCACTCCTATGAAGCTTTGTTCGAACACAGAACTCAATGCCTTATACAAGGTTTTAATATCCTCACTTGGACTGAGGACCGCTACAACTCACACTCGGCCTTCTACAGGGGTTATATACCAAGTTCACACATTCACATGAATCATAGAGACTTGCGTTCAACCACTGACAAAGAGGGCTACAGGAGATTTAACACATCAATTTTTCTTCTTCCAATTATACAACAATTTTATGATGGGTGTTGAACCAAAGTTATAAAGCCCGAGTATTAGGATTCATTAAGTTGGACATGGAAAGAGTTTGATATGAGAGATTTTAATGAGGATTAAGCCGCAAGGGAATGAAGGTAAAGTTCCGCATGAAGGATAATAATTTTAAATGGGTTTTATAACCATTTTATGTACTGTTTTAAAGTTTCATTTTTTTTATTTTTAAATTGAACGCGCCGTTGGTATACCGACGCTTTGTAAGCGTTGCTCTTCCGATGCCTTATAAGCGTCGGTATTCTGATGCCTTGAACGTTTTCCCTTTTCGTCGGTCTTGCGACGTTGAATTTTTTATTTTTATTTTTAAATGCCGGTCGGTATTGTCACAGTTCTTCCTGGCATCAGTATTGCGACGCTTTTGCAAAGTGTCAGTATTGCGACACTTTGGGAAAGTGTCAGTATTGTGACACATTAACAAGCATCAAAAGAGTGATGTTGAAAACATTGGACCACATATCGTCGGAATTGCGACAATTTACAAACGTTAGAAGAGCGACAGTTTACAAACGTCGGAAGAGCGACGTTCAAAATGTTGGATTGCATATCATCAGAATTGCGACAGTTTACAAACGTTGGAAGAGCGACAGTTTGGAAAAAGTCGGAAGAGCAACGATTGTTTGGAAGTGTCCGAAAAAGTGTCGGTATTGCGACACTTTGGCAAAGCATCGAAATTGCGATGTAATGGTTAACCACGTTTTGTCCGGCCTCGAACTATTGCTCTTGCGACAACTATGTGTTAGAATAGCGACGAAGTGGCCTTCGGAAATTGGGCCAAATTTTCTAGTGTAACATAGAATTGATTGACTATATAGTAAAATCCCAATGGTGTGAGATCTTAGAATCCAGAGAAGCTATTGCTTAAGAATTAACATATCTGAAAGTTACTGAAAGCCTTGTCAAATTGATCTCCAGTGATTCAACAAATGCGCTCATATATTCTACATTACTCAATGCTATTCATGCATTGTACACAATGTTTCCCATGTGTAGTACACTTTAGTGAGATTTGAATAGTTGACTCTATAAATAGCAGTGCAAAAATGGATTTGTGACATTGTGGGCCTATGGTGAGGAATGATAAGTGATTATGGACCCAATTGAGGGAGACAAGGGGCCTTGACACTTGGTAGAGAACGAATTTAACTGATACATAGACATCTCCCACTAAATGCACCAAAAACACACAACATAAAGCTATCACACAACACCGTTTTGTGGTCATTTACAACTTAGTTTCCTCTTTCCCATTTGGGCACCTTAACTAATTAATATAAATAGAAAATTACAATAACGTGGAGTTTTATGGCACTTATGTACTTAGTTTCCTCTTTCCCATTTGGGCACCTTAACTAATTAATATAAATGTAAAAGTACAACAACGCGAGTTTTGATGGTATTCAAGGACAATATAGCTCTAAAAGAAGTTGGAATGAAAGAATGGAATAATGAACTACCATACAAATTAAGAAACCGTTGGCATAGAAGTCAACTCCTACTCTATTCTAGCACTTACACAGAGAAGTCATTGAGAAACATTCAAGTTTGAAGAAAACTTCCATCCAAAATGAAAAGTAACTACATAATAAAATTTGTAAAGAGGTTTGCCTACCCTATGAGTATATAACAACCAAAAATCTTTGGTTTATGCCATAATTTCTTTGTTTTTTTTACCATAACGCAATTGCAATAACATATTCGCAACTTTATCCAATTTCGATAACTTCTTTTGTAATATTGTTAATTATTTAGATAATTTACCCAATTCTTGTATTACGAGTAAGGTATGTAGAGCACTTGGAGTTATAAGGTGTGTTTTTGGGGTGTGTTACATACTCTAGCCCTCCTACTACACCACCTACTAGTAATCTATCTCCCACCATTATGGCATACAACAAGAGTCCTTCTACACCTAAAACTTCCTTTATAGTAGGGTATGTGTAGAAGGTCGCACTAGTTTAAATTTACATTACTATTTACACAAGGGTTAATTTTTGACCATAGAATATTTTATAACAATATGTGCATTGATTCTATATGGGTAGCTCCAGCCATGAAAACCTAAAACAACAAAATTGCATTCTTAAGAGTAAACTGTCATAATTTAGGTCATAGCCTTCAGATCTGAGTATAGTGTCATGCACATAATACCTAATAAACATGCATATTGGATTTTTTTTACATATGGGGTTTTAAGAACATATTTACATAGAATATATGTGCTTTGATATATGGAAATGGAAATCTACACATTGCTTACTTTTTTGGACTGGAATTCAAGCATATTTCAAGTCTGACATTTCATTTATAGCTTGCTTTACCAATGGCATAGGAAAAGTTGGATTGTCTCCTCGCATAGGAATTATTCCTTCATATGGTTAGCATCCACTAGCACAAATTAAAATTTTGAACGAGGTTACAATGTACTTTATCTATTTCATATTGGAATTGGATGGTTTTGAGTTTGAATAGAATTATTACAATATTGAATCCTAAATAACTTCAATTTCTAAACTAAATAAGGTCAATATCACTAACATAAAGAGGGGATTGAATACAACTAAGTGCATGTCATCCTAGCCATTATGGTACACATTTAGACAGTCAGAAGAATCTCCAACTCCAGACCTTTCACAATATTGTCACTTGTGCACACTTCCTCTTTTGAAATGGGAGTACGTATGTATGATGGTTATTGTGTTTTGTGGAAAGGTTCATAGTGAGAAATAAGCTCTAATTTTTTCATAGATACTATGCTTTGTTTTCATCGATTTAACCAATTCTTTCATAAAAAATTCCAAAGTTTCAAAATTTCACATATGATATAAGCATTGAATGGAATATTTTAAGAAAATGTTTCAAGCTAGGATCATGGAAATGTCAATTCCAACATTGGAAAGTGTGTGTGCGATGTCAAGCAACACTTGACTTGGACCTGATATAGCTATGCTTTATTTATGTATTTTACTTTGTAATCAATATGTAAGAATTTGGCTCAAATAGGAAAATTTGATTTCTTTCCCCATTGTTGGATGAAGGGATGTTGGAAATCTCATATGTTTTACAAGTCCCCAAGTTTATAAGTTGATGATTCTAGAATGCTTAAATCTTCAACTAATGGGTTTCAATCTGGTCTCTTTTATAGGCCCCCATGTGGAAAAGACATGGAGCCTAAAAGAAAAAATATTATTTTCTACTAATAACTAATATAATAGCAACATAAGTGCCCCCTAGTTTATAAGTTAATAATTCAAGAAGGACCAACAGAAAAAATTCATGTTCAGCTTCTTCTAATACTAATGCTTAGTTTGTTATAAGGACAATAGAAAAATGCCTATAATTAGACCCAATGATTTTTGTTATATTGATACATAAGCTGATTCTTCCTTGGCTGTAAGCTACGAAATGGCAGAAAGAAAATGGAAGCAACAATGTGGTTAACAGTCTGTTGAAATAAACACAGCCTCAATAATCTAATGGTTCAAGCAAGCTAACAACATAATTGAAGTAATCAGACAGCATGTAACCATAATAGGAGCTCATGTTTTTCTTTTTAATATTTAGCATAATTACATGTATGCATAAGTGTAGAAAGTAAATGCAAGCAATAACTGTTGTGAATTTAGCTACCAAGAGCAAAGTACTAGTTAAATCAGAAATACATAGATAACATATTAACCTGATTCAATTACTCAATGTACAATTCTTCTCAGCAACAGAATGCCTCTTGACTTTCAGGATTGTATTCAAGAATCACAAACACACTATTCTTTTGAAAATTGAAGAATTGCAAACACAGTATTCTTCTGAAAACTCACGAAGACATGAAACATTTCCAATATGCACATTGAGCATTCCACTACACTATATAATAATGACCACGTATGTAATCTAATTGAGTAAAATTTGTTAACAAGAGCATTATCAAGTAACACTAGAAGGTAACACGTACTTAAATATTGTTATATATGATTTGATTTGTGTTTTCCTGTGTCAAATCACCTTCACCATCTCTTATATATTTCAACTAGCTCAACAAATGTCATACACTTTAGATACATGTCCAATCTATTTCCATCTGTAATATTCCCAGCTGTAATCCATCTAGTAAAAGGTTTCTATAAAAGTTGACCATGCTCCACTAATTTGGGATTACTTAGGGGTTCTTCACTTCACTTTGTAGTAATCTCTCTCACACAATAAACTTCCTTTCTCCATTAATCCAAACCCTAGACAAAGAGTTTGGTGGTTAGTGATTGCTTCTTGATTAATTTATGATATTTTAAACTAAGATCCGCTGAGGAACCTGTGAGTTATATGAACCTGTAAATTAGTCTCAACAATGGCAAAGAGAAGTTTTTCCTCAATCCATGTAGATGGAGGAAGGCCATCGTATTCATCATCCTTTCCATTCTTCCTACGACTGACCCGCGAATGAGGCTGAAGCGTTTTTTATGGTATAGCAGGTAAGTCATGGTGCCCTTTCTTTCTCCACCAAATAAGGAGGTATAAATCCTCAATACCTGCCAAATAAGGGTGCAAGGGTGATTAAGGGACTGAAAATAGAATCCCCTTTCTTTTTCAATCTCCTGTCATTTCTTGGTGTCTTAGGCAACCACAACTAGTTATCTCAATGAGATATTGTCCATACATATAGTGGCTAAGTCCCCATAGGTGCTTGCAGATATACCTATCTCCTAAGACCTGTGAAAATCATTCGATTGACAACTAATCCTACTAGAAGATGCAAACGTGTATTTTTTCTAAAAGGAAGGAAGGAAGTGAAGAATGGAGTTAAGAATGAGAACGAGGAAGGCGATCAGTTTCTCCACTAGAAAGGGGTAAAACCACTCGACTGAAAGGCATCACGGGCAATGAGAAGCTGCGGGGAAGCGATGATACTAGATCAAGTAATGGATCGAAGATAACGCATCAAGGGCAACAAGCATAGAGTGAGGTGTCTGGTATAGGGTTATTTCTATCCCTTCATGCCTACCTTCCTATTTGAATCTATCTAAATGAGAACGGAGTTAAGTCCATCACTTTTTCTATTCCCCTCTATCTTATCTGGTTCAATTTCAGTCGAACGGAAAGATGCCCTGCTTTTTCTGATCTGGCACTTGAAAAACCATGATATTCGAAGGATCCCTACTTTGGAATACCCTCTTTATCGAAGAAGCCCCTGATCCTTGCAAACCCTTTCCAACCCCTGTTCATCTAATGTCATGGATCATTGCAAACCCTGTTCATATAATGGCGCTAATCGGTTGCAAATCCGGTTTCTTGCAAACCCACCTACAAGTGTTTCTTGCAAACCCAACCCACCTACAAGTGGTTGCACTATCCTGCACCTCCAACCTCTTTGCATGACAATATAGATACGTGGCAGTCATCATAATTTAATCAACGACCAGTTGATCTAGTTGATCCGAATTTAATGAGAGGAGCAGCCAAACATCTAACGCTAGTCAAGTAATGCTAGCATTAGTCGACCATGAATTTCTATAACATTATTTTTAGCACCTATTCCCTTTTAACCTAAGAAATTGAATCCCTATTCGGCTCTCTTCCTCGGGAAGAGTCCAATAAGACCTCAAAAACAATCATTGGCTAAAAATCACGGTCCGAGTCATTGATAGGATATTCGAAAAATAGAAAGGTAAATTCTGGCAAAAAAATAGGGTTTACTACTAAAAATTTCTGAGGCCACTAATACTAGCTAAAAATCCGACTACTATAGTCCCTTTCCTCTTGGCAGGGACTAATAATAACAGTTTGTTTAGCCACATAGCTCCAGGAACAACTTACATGATAGTTCTTCTTCACCAATAATTAATGAGTTTATCATCTTCATCCAGTAATGAGACAACGTTTCTTATCTTGGATTAGGAAGAAATAGGGCCTGGTATTTGCCTTCGAGTCAATTTTAACCTAACCCTCATCTACAAGTTGATTTTTTTGAGTAATTTACATAATACCAAATCATCCCAAGCTTTAAATTGTTACTTTTATGTTGAATATAGATTCTAGAATATTTTAAATATAACTATACAAAAAAAATATTTTAATTTTCTTGTAATTGAAAATTTCATTTTTTTCTAAATTTATTAATAAATCTTATATAAATAAAATTAAATACATTGCTAAAACACTCATAAATTTTAAGTCTATGATTTACTCCTAAATATTAAATCATTAATCAATTCCCTACCGTATTCCAATGGTATTCTTTACACACTCTTTAACTCCACTCATTATCATCAGAATTTTACTTGCACAATAAGACACTTTAAACCTCCCTCGTGCTGATCACATTTTTTAAATAAGTCGCACTATAGCTTCATATGTTTTAAACAACTATCAGAATGCCACATCAAGAATTTCAGATACCTGGTTAAACTGAGCCCATCATTTTCCAATTTTCAGTGATACGCATGATATGCACTTGGACAACTCACCAATTTTGGATTTGACTCCATAGGACTGTTATCCTTGGAATATTATAGTACATACACATTTAATATTCGTTATCCTTGGAATATTATACTAAGCCTAGTCTAAAATTTTGCGTAGTCTATTAGAGTATTGACACATTTTAGTATTCCTTGTCAATGCGCATGCGAATTATAAATCATATACAGTCGAAGTTGTACTCCCTTCTTCGCCCTTTACCTACTCGAGTACGGTGTCAACGAAACAATAGTGTTCATATTACTTGGCCACAAATTCCACCGCATAGAATCCAACACATTCAATCAGTGATTTCAGGCCGTGATTAATAAATTCAATCAAATATAATTTACAGTAGTTTAAACTAGGCTATAATTTTGTTGGGAAAATAATTAAAATTTGAGTAAGATTTTGATAAAATTTGGTAAAATTTTTGAAAAATTATAATTATAATTATTTATTTAAGTGTTTTTGATAAAGCTAAATTTATTTTCATTTTTTTATTTAAACATTCATATGGTTAAATTTTTTGGAGTTGTCTTTAGTGCTACTTTTTGAAGGCTTTTCTGGTGGATTTTTTGGGTATAATTTCTTTAAAATCCAGCAAGAATTTATTGAAAACAGAAATTTGATCGGTAACTTGCACAATCCAAGTGTCCTAGAGGTTTTTTAGGATGCTGAATCTATATATACAGTAAAAAAACTAGTTTAAATAGCAGAAATCAAGATTTTACCTAATTTTTTTCATCAAATTCCAGCACCAAAAACTCCAAAAAATCACACTAAAAACTACTTTATTTACTTAAGTATTTTTGATAAAACTAAATCTATTTTCATCTTTTCTATTTAAACACTGGTATGGTTAGATTTTTTGAAATGAATAATAACACATGAGAGAAAAAAAAAACTTTGTGAACAAAATGATAACAAAAACTATAACATCGGTAGACACGCCATCAATTTCTTCATTCTTAATTAGTAATAATCGGAAACTTTAATATGCAACCGGCTGAGATTTTTTTGTTGAATTACGTACCCAATATTTTCAATTTTACATCATCGAATACTAAAACATACCAAGTAATATAAATTTATCTCACTCAATCGAGACAAAAAGAGGACACTTTAAAAGCAAATATTTCTAATTTTTAGTTCTTACCAAATCACGTCTTCCTTTGCATTTGGATACGCTATGAGACGGTCGCCAACACGTCACTCCGCAAAACATATTAAACTTATCATTTTAAGTGCATCTTCACCATGTATCTATGAAGGCCCTAAAGCGTAAAATTTATGGCAGATATATTAACCGTCCGAAGTTATAGAAGTCAATGGCAGAGATTAAAGTCAATGGTTTAGTTTAATGAAACACATATTTGAAATTTGGTAATTTGATTTTTTTTGGGTGAGATAACAATATTTTCTTATTTAGACCATATGATTTTTAGAATAATGTATAAAATTGTATTAATACTAAAAACAATTATATATATATATATATATATATATATATATATATATATATATATATATATATATATATATATATATATATATATATTATAATTTAAAATTATAAAAGTTTATAGTGTAAATAGGTACTCCATTGTGTAAAAATCATTAATTTGAAATTTTGTGAGAAAAAATCTAGCTATGTTAAGGACAAAGTGAGTATGATTTCTAGGTGATTTTCATAAGGTTTAGATGTCTAACTCTTTGGTGATTTTGACATAGCAATTATGATTACTCAAACCACAAGTTAATCATACATTCATCTCAAAACTCACATAAACAAGCAAAAAAAAAATCTAAATTATAAAAAATTATATTAAAAAATTTTCATTAATTAAACTAAGCCAAAATGAACCTATTTTAAAAGGAAATGATCAATGTATTATTATTATTAATGTCCTTCCCACCTTAGCACAACAAACACATGATCTTAACCATTACACCCACTCACTATATATATATATATATATATATATATATATAATTTTCCATTACAAAAAAATATTAAAAAAGTCAATTTAAGATATTTACTATTGTATTTATATAAATTAAATCTTTTATTAACTTTAATAATTTTATTATCCAGCAATTACCATTGTTTACTTACAAAAAATACTACAGTTAAGAAATAATATCTATCCAGATTTCCACATAAAACACACACGAAAATGAAATTTTGAAAAAAATCAATAACGATAATATAATATAACACAAAACCACATCTAACCACCAAACTTATTCCTAAAATTTGTTACAAAAGCGATTGCTTCTACATCTCTATTCCCCTTAACTCCCACCTCTAATTTTCAGTTTCCTAAACCTAAGTGATTTCGTAGGGACTTCACAAGTTATGTTCCCCTTATCCCTAACTTTCCAACTCTCTCTTGGAATTCTCTAACTATTATATGCTTTGGATTTTTTTAGCCAAAATCCAAGAACTACACATGGCCCAAAACTTAAGAAATAATAATAGATCATAGAATTTAAAAGAAAATTATTATAACAAAAATATTACTCAAAGATGATGTTTGGTGTCTAAAGACAGCTTTATAATACTAAATCATAGTGCATTGTGATCCTGCATGAGTATCATTTCTTTTATAATCGCAATGCATGATAATGAATCTATACTTTTTTATACCTATTTGACATATAGGTTACTTTATTCATACTGTACAAATCCAAAAAATTTCATTTAATTTTTGAAAATTTGGTCCATAAACTACTATTAATCGTTGCAATTGTTTTCTGAAGTCCACACAATTTAATTTTCTAGTTAATTATTCTAGTCAACTACTCAACTACCCAAGTCAACACAACCTTCTATTTGATTCCTCTGACCACATTCATTCCTCCCACCACTTATTCAGCAGTCACACTAGTCGACCACTTGAATGATTGTCCAATGATTGGTTATACAACCAACTAAATGACCACTAATTGGATGATAGAGTTGGCTTCTCATATAGTCCACCAACCCAATGACCATTTATTTGACTACATAGTTGATTTTTTGGTTATTTAATCACTTGAATGGCTATTGGATGTTAGTTCATCATTCAACTAAATGTCTTTATAGGTTCCATAGATGTAATGAACCAACATAACCTTAGCTTCCAATATATATAACCCACCATTTTAACTCTATCTTACATGTTTCTCACTATCTCCCCCTCTTTTCCTCTTCCTCTCTCTCTAGCTTTCTTTCTATGCCCATCCCCAATCCCACTCTTTATATTTATTCCTCTCTCTCCTTATCTCCATATCCTTCCCTCCTACTCTATATCCATCCCTCCATCCCTCTTATCCCTAGTCAGTTTTCCCTTACTCTCTTCCCCTTCCTCTCATCCCTACTCATTTTTTGATTTCTCTCTCTCTCTCCAACTCTCTCCAACTCTCTCCCTCAATTACCTTCCTCCTTGTCCCTCACTCTCTTTTCTCTCTCACACTCCATTCATTATGATTTCTCCCTTTAACTCTCCACCTCTCTACCACCCTAGTTCCCAAACTTATCTCTCACTCCCCCTCCACCACGCTTTATGGAAACCTCTCTTTATCTCCTATCGTCACACCTCTCTCTATATATCCACCTTACCTTTTGTATTATATAAAGGGAGAGAGTGCTAGAGAGGGGAGAGAGAGGGAGATGGGGGGAAGGGAAGAACAAGATACCGAGAGAGAGAGCGTGATGGAAGAGAGAGAAAGAGTGCACCAATGAATATGCATGAGTGAGACAGAGAGATAGTGATTGTTTGAGTGTGTGAGTGAGTGAGTGTGAAAAATAAAAAAAGGGTAGGAGTAAGAGAGTAGGGAAAAGGAGAGAGGTAGGGAGAAGGAGAGAGAGAGAGAGAGGCAATGGGGAGAGATAGAATGAAGGATGGAGGAAAAGAGAGAGAAAGAAGGAGGATAGATGGGTAGAGAGAGATAGAGAGGGAGGGATGAGAGGGGGAGAGAGGTGGGTGAGAGAGAAGGAGAGAGGGGGTGACAGAACATAAGAACCATATCCCTCCTTAGCATAGAAATTTAAATAAAATAAAAAATTCATTATTTTTGTTGGTTAGGGGCCTTATTATACATGCAAATTCTCTCGGTTTGAGTAGAGGTCAAAGGTTGGGATTTTTATTTTCATTTTATCCTTCTTAGTGTGATTTATTTGAGGCTTAATTAGGTCATTCCTAAGGTTTTGGTTCGATGCTTCTTGGTTGTAAATATTATATGTTTACTGTGAGGTCAATAGAGTCATGGTATTTGGAGTTTTTCAAACTTGGTCGAGGCTGACCCCACTCTTCCATGCCAGAAAATTAAGTGGCATGAATTTTTTCATGCTGGCAGGTTCATGGTATTTCCTTTTTAAATAAATTAACTTTTGGTTGTGACTCCTCTTCCAAGCATCGCAGATTCTTCAGTTTCCAATGAAAGATCCTTCCTCAAGAAACAACTCCAAGTCAGTCACGTAACAACTCAAGGAAATTCCACTCTTGTAATGAAATTCAACCTTCTCTCTAGGGAATAAAAACTCCTAACTCATTGAATTGATTTTGTTGAGTTTACAACATATCTCTACAGTTGGTTTTTTAAAAACCTATGTGGACAGGTTACAAATAATTCTGCTACCACTCAAGCCCTTCTTACACACAAATGAATAAAATCTTCTCTCCTAGAAAATTAATCCTTTTCCTTTAGTTTTCTCCTCTATTATACCAACGGATATTCTCTCTAGCTTGCAAAATAATATCTTCCACATGCAAAAACACTTAAATATATTCAAATATAAACATGAGACACAAAAAAAATTTATTCAGTATATGTACCATACACAAAACACATAATAAAACTCTCTTTATATTTTCATGTTAGAATAGTGATTTCATTTATAATGGGAATGGTGTCTCTACATAAATTTCAAAGTCCCTTGTGCTCCTACTGAGTTGTGCTTTCAAACACTAGAAAGCTCTTCTAACTTCCTCTCACAGGTGTAAATTCACATACCAAAATCAGACCAACCCTTTACAATATTTACTCCTCTCTCCCCTTAGCCAACAACAACAACCTTCTTCTTTCTCTATAACACACATATACACATATACATTTATAGGAGATATTTCCTAGAAACATGAGAGATATTTCCTAGCATAAGTTCCTCTTAAATGTCATGCTTGGCCTATTTTAGAATCTATTATAACAATAAAAATTATATCTTCCGCAATAAACAATATAAAATTGTAGCAAGAAAATGCTTCATTTGACTTGTTCCTTAGTTAAATGAGGAGATTCGAATTCAACTTCAAGCAGGATGAGTTGATAGGTAGTTATAATGAGTGACATGGCCCAATCACTTAGTTAAGTCAGTCAATTCGAGTTTGTGGGAAAGTAGTAGAGTTGTGTACAAGTTGATGTCTAATTTCCAGTTGTCTAGTGGTGTTATATTTAGTGTTTGGTAATTGAATGACCTCTAGTATATAATAGAGTTAGTTAGGATTTCACTTTAATAGTGGAACTATTTTAAACCCAACTGGCTCTCACTTAATTAGTTCATTTACTAAAAGTATTCCTAGTCATTCATGCAACTCAAATTTCCTAGTGACATTGGAGGGGAAAATGAAAATTATAATCATTATTGTATATGAGGGAGTGTGAATTTTTTTTTTTCATGTAGGTGAGATATTTTCCTTGAAAATTGTGCAAGGAAATAGTATCATTACCTATTCTTTAGGATTTTAATTTCAAGAGGAAATAGGAGGAAGGAGGAAGACCTATTTTTTCTACGTATTGGGCAGAGAAGATTCAAGAAGAGGGATCAATATTGCAGTGTTGAAGGAGATTGAAGCATTGAAGTTGTCAATGTAATATATCATTGTTCTCATCTAATATAATAATAAAACTGGAGGGTTTTTTCCCAGTTGGTTTCTCCAATAAAAATTGTGCTCATGTGATTGAATGTTGAATTTTTTTATACTGTATGCTTTCCCTTCTCCAACTTGAATAGATATTTTTTGTGTCTTTTGATTTCAGTTCAATTCATTAGAAGCTACTAAAATTTGATATTTTTCTACATGGTATGAGGTCTATTGAAAACTACATAAAAATGAGGTTCTTGATCATCTCTCAAAGAAATTTTGAATAACAGAGTTTGTGGTGCAGGTGTTTCCTTAGTGTAGGAACAATGTCTTTCAATGGATTGAGGATTGAGTATGCATTGGATGGAACTTCGAATTTATGTTCTTAGAAAGAAAAAATGAAAGTTGTGCTGGATGAAAATGGAGTATTAGAGTACGCAAAAACAAACATTCCAAAGCTAACAACAAAAGAGGCACAACAATTGGCTCAATGGAAGAAAGATACTACAAAAGCCATGGGTATTATCTTGGAGGGAGTTAGAGACCATGTGGTTTCAAATTTGCAAGGAAAGGAGGCCTATTATGAAATTCGGAAAACCCTCAGAGAGATATTTGAAAGTAGTAGTGATTCTAGGAAGTTTGCATTGAATGATAACCTCAGGAAAATTTGAATTAAAAACAAATGAAAATGTTGTTCAATAGCTATCAATATTCACTCAGGTGCGAGATGAACTTGCAAGAGTTGCAGAAACTATGCAACCATTTGAACTTGTAATCTTACCACTCTTTGGCCTTTAATATTCCTAACACAACTATCACGATGCATTTAATGGAAGATAGAATCTCTCATATTGGGAGATACTTTGATCCGACTTACTGCAAGAGGATATTAGAAGAAACAATAGATATGGAGTCTATCCAGAACTGATGAGGAAGAAAAATATACTTTAGATGGAAAAGGAGATAAATCCAAAGGAAAGAAGGCCCAAGGAAAGGAAAATTCCATACAGAACCATGGAAAAAAGGAAGACATCAGTAAAATTAAATGATTTCATGGCCATGAGTATGGACATTATGCAACCCAGTGTCGACATAATAAATACAGTAAGAAGTTTGCATCACTAGCATGAGGAGATGCTTTCACATCACAATTCGAGTTAAATTTCACCCTCATTTCTTGTATGGAAATATCTGTTTGAGCTAGTCTGTGGTACTTAAACTCTGGTGCTTCATTCCATATGAAAAGAAATACAAATTTCTTTAGTAGCTTAGAGGATAGAGACCTACAATTACACATAAAGCTTGGAGACAATGGGATATATAGTACCGAAGGGATTCACATGTCACCTTTAAAAGGGATTCGGGCTTTCATATTCACCTAAAGAATGTAATGTTTTTTCTTGGTCCAAATAAAAATATAGTTTCTATCGTTTTACTTTAACATAGAGGGCATTATGTGGTGTTCAACAAAGGGAAGGCCTATATGATGCATGTTGCTTATGGATAGGCTAAGAATATTTATGTTAGAATTAAAAATATCTAGAAGATGGAGGTTGACGCATGTGCTAATTTGAGTAGTAAGGCATAACATATTCATGGAAGAGATGTTGGAGAGCTCTCGAATAGGTGCATGGGACACCTACACCATGGGGCTTTGAAAATAGTGCAACAAATCACCACTAGACTTCCAAAATTCATTGTTGATTAGCATGACGTTTGCATGGGATGCACCCTTAGTAAATATGTTAAATACTCCTTCGAGGGTCGAGATAGAAGAACTGGAGCCATCTTGGAGCAATTTCACTAAGATATGTGTGGACCACCTTCCAGAGTCTCAAATAGAAATCATCGATATTATGTGATCTGAATAGATGATTCCCCCCCAAATATTGGATCTATTTCATGATGAATAGAGATTATGTTTATTCAAAGTTTGTTTAATTTAAAGCCTTAGTTGAAAATGAGAGTGGAAATTAAATTAAATCCCCAAGAAGTGACAATGGAGGAGATTATGTGTCTAATGCCTTCAAATAATTATATGTTGAAGATGGTCCTATAAGGGAGTTGATTTCACCCCAAAACATACATAAAAATGGGGTTGTAGAGAGGAAAAAATGAAGTATTGTAGGAGATGCTAGAGAAATGTTGCATCACTAGGGTTTTACACTATCCCTGTGGGCAAATCTTGAAATAAAATTATTTTTTTGAGGAAAAGATCCCTCACAAAATTATTAGAATGATTACACATGAAGATGCTTTCATTGGGAGGAAGAAAAATGTATTTCATTTTTTCATTTTCGGATATATAATATATTTTCATGTCTTCAAAGATAGCGGGAAAAGGTTAGATCCCATTTCAGAGAGGGGGATATTTGTGGAATATTTTGAGACACCTCATATTTACCTGGCATACATGCCCCCACTCAGGTTGACTGTCATGAGGAAATATGTGATATTTTATGAGGAGAAAACCATGAGGATCTCTCTAGAGAAAGATCTAAGCATGCCATGAGAGGTAGACCTTCTAGCTCTGAAGGAGGATCCACAGTCATATCCATAGAGTCATATATTTCTCAAAGGCAAGATGATATTCTAGCACAATGATGTGGATCAGTCACATGTGGAGGATTAGTGAGCAGGTCGAGTGGTGGCATCCACTCACAAAGAGCCTTCTAGAGAAGGGAAGAAGAGGAGTAAGATTAATAATAGGTTGGCGTAGGAAGCTCAGGAAAATGTTGGATCTCCTAGCTCCTTCTGTAGATAAAATATATCATTAGAAAAATATACAATATATCTGGAACTCATGTCAAATTTGATTGATTATGAGACACCTTCTTTCGAAGGGCCAAATTCCAAACAATTTTGGTTGAATTACATGGTGGAGGTGTATAAATCCATGATGAAAAATAATCTTTGGGAGGTGGTGCACATACCTAAGAACAAGTGAGTTGTTGGTTCCAGGTGGTTGTATAAGGTGAAACATGCAATTGATGGAAGTGTTAAGAAGTACACGGCCATATTTTTGGCCAGAGGCTTCTCACAGGTGCATGATACTGATTATGAGTATACATCTACCCCTGTGGAAATATACTCATATATCACAACCATACTTTCATTAGTAGCATAGTTGGGGTGGAGGATACACCAAATGGATGTTAAGACTACATTAATCAATGGAGTGGTTGAGGAAGAGATCTACATTGAGCAGAAAGAGGGGTTAGAGACCTTTAGTAGGGAGACACATGTGTGTAGGCTCAATAGATACCTCTATGGATGAAGAATACACCGAATTCTTGGTACACTCACATAGATTTTTATCTTAGTGGATTGGGCTTCACTAAGAGAAAATCAAATTCCAATCTATACTACATTATGGTAGATGACATATTTCTCATATTAGTTCTATTTGTGGATGATTTTATTGTTGTGAAACCATCTCCAAAAATAGAAGAAAAGAGATGTCAACGCCTTAGAAATAAGCCACTTCGAGGGGGCAACCTCCAATACATTACATAAATGAACAATTCTTGGATGACACAAATGAAAAAACCTCCTTTCTATATATAGGAGTCCATGGGGCCACAATGTAATCCTAATGGGGCCACATTGTATCCTAGCCGACCTAACAATAATAATGTAAGGGCACAAAAATAAAAATATGGGGGTTACAGGGGTACAACAATAACAATAAGGGAGGATACACTAGCATAATAAGGGACTACACTATTAATATAGGGACTTAACATGCCCGTCTTCTTCAAACAAGTGTTGTCCTCAACGCTCTGATACCAAATGTTGTGAAACCAGCTCCAAAGATAGAAGAAAAGAGATATCAATGCCTTATAAATAAGCCACTTCGAGGGGGCAACCTCCAACACGTTACATAAATGAACAATTTTTGGATGATACAAATGACAAAACCTCCTTTCTATATATAGGAGTCCATGGGGCCACAATTTAATCCTAATGGGGACATATTGTAATCCTAGCCGACCTAAAAATAAAAATGTAAGGGCACAATAATGAAAATATGGGGGTTACGGGGGTACAACGATAACAATAATGGGGGATACACTAACATAATAAGGGACTACACTATTAATATAGGGACTTCACATTTATACTGATAGGATATGACAGGTTGATCCAGTCTTGTAAGGAGTACCTTATAAGAGAGTTGAAGATGAAGGATATGGGTTTCATGCACTAATTCCTTATCTTGGAGGTGTGGTAGGGAGATGGAGAGATATTTGGTGGATAGGGGAAGTACACCCCTAAAATCCTTTAGAGATTCCATATGTAGGATTGCAAATCCATGGAGAATAATTTAGGTACTAACTGGAGGAAAGATGATTATTATAAATGAGAGGTAGTAGATGGAACTATCTACACATAGTTGTTGGGGTTCTTGATGTTCTTGGTGAACAAATGACCTTATATTTGTTTCACAGTGAACCAACTGAGTTAGTTCATGGTGGAGCCTACCAAGATTCCCTGGAAAGTAGAAAACATGTTCTAAAATACCTCATAGGCATAAAATGATTTCTTTTTTTATGGTACAAGCATACAAATGGAGTGAATCTTAAAGGATTCAAAGATTCATATTGGTTAGGGAGTCCATCAAATAGGAAGAGCACATCAAGAGCAGCCTTCAGTGTTGGGTCAGCAACAATTTCTTAGTACAACAGGAAACACATATATGTAACACTCATCTCAGCAGAGGCCAAGTATATGGCTACTAATAAACCAAAATGAGCGACAATTTGGATGACAAATTTCTTGGTTGGTCTCTTTAGTAAGGGGATATATCATATATTGATCCATTGTGGCAATAATATTTTTTATAAAACTCTCCTAAAATATATAATGTTTCATGATATATCTAAGAATATAGAAATAAGGTACCATCACTCGAGAGATTGTGTGCAGAGGGAGATTGTTATGTTAACTAATTCCTACAGAGGAGTAGGATGCAAACATATTCACAAAGGCCTTCTCAAGAGGCAAGTTCGAGTTCCATTGAGAAGGATTGGGATTTTTCAAATCCTTTTATTTCAAAGAGGGAGTGTTAAATTCAAGAAAACTATTCATTTAACTTGCTTTAGTGAAATGAGGAAATTCAAATTCTAATTCAAGCAAGATGACTTGGCATGTAATAGTACAAGTCAAAGAAGATGGATTTGAGCTTCGGGTATCATCAAATTGTGTACAAGTTGATGGCTAAGTTATAGTTGTCTCAGTTATAGTTGTCTAGTGGTGTTATCTTTAGTGTTTGATAGTTGACTAAGCTCTAGTCTATAATAGAGTGAGTATAAATTTAGTTGAGTAGTGGAATTTTTGTAAACTCAACTTACTCTCAGTTAACTATTTCATTTACTAAAAATGGCCGTAGTAATGCATGCAATTCGAATCTCCTAGCGAAGTTGGAGGGAAAAGGAAAATTGTAGTAATTATTGTATACTTGTTAGTGTACAAAGTTTTTTTCATGCATGTGAGATATTTTCCTTAGTAATTGCGCAAGGAAGAGGGGTTTCCCCTATTATTTAGGATCCAAATTGCATAATGAAATAGGAGGAAGAATAAGGGCTTATTTTTTCTAAGTATTGGGCATAGTAGACTCAAGGAGAGAGATACATATTGTAGTGTAGAGGGAGATTCAAGCATTGAAGTTTTCATTGTAATAGATCATTATTGTCATCTGATATAATGCAAATAGAGGAGGGGTTTTTCCCAGTTCGTTTCTCCAATTAAAATTATGTTCATGTGATTGAGTGTTGATTGTGTTTCTATTGTACATTTTCCCTACCACATATTGAGTATATAAAGTCCTATGTCATTTGATTTCAGTTGAATTCAATAGTAGCTACAAAAATTCAAGATTTTTCTACAAAGACAGGCACATAGGAACACTAAAGGGTTACACCTATCCCTTTAATATCTTCCTAAAAGCTCGAATGTCACTGATTATAATTGGAAAGGCTCAATTGAACGATCTCATCAAGGAACCAACAACCCATAAACCCATAATCAAAACACTTGCCTTAACACTAAGATTTTCCTTAAGCTAGAAATAAATATGTTATATCCCAAAAATTCACATCGCCATTTCTTGAATCTAGAGAAAATGAATTTGTAGGGTTTCTCCTACATCATAACCCTCAGGTGAAAAAAAATTATTGAGGCCTCCTAGATCCCAAATGAAATGATGTTGTTGTTTGTATTCCTAGCTGTATTTCTTGCTTAGTCTCCTAGTATCCCATGTCTGTCTTTTCTTATGTACAATCATCTTGCTCCAATGTTATTTCTTAGCCATATACCTCTTATTGTGGTTGATCCATCTCGACTTGAGAAACTTTTCCTTTATCCCTACCATTTTCAATTTTCTAGATGCTGACTATTCCTTCTTTGAATTGTGTATATTCCCCCCTCATAAGAAAACTTACAATTGTACCAAGGTTCCCTTAGGGTTACAAGGAATTTAAAATTTTTCTCCATATATTTTCTATCTGTTGTGCCTTATGCCTCCACCATTCTTATCATCTGTGGAATCCACCTCATATGGTATTTTTCATCAATCTCTAGTTTCTTAACTTTATGATTTATAAACGTTATAATACATAACTCCTTAGCTACTTCCATTACCCATATGTCCACTGGGTTACATGGAACTCTTAAATATTCAAATACATTCACCTCCTTTCTTGTTTCGTAAGAATAAATACAATATTTTATATAATGTCCTATCACTATAATAATTTTTCCTTGATCCCTTGAACCTTATCAACTTCTTCTGGCACTTAAGAAATCTCCAATTGTATTTCCAATTTTTCTATTTTTCCAAGAAATCCTTCAGCCCTCATTTCTTCTCAGTTTTAAAGACAAAATTTTCTTGCATTCCACAGCCTTATATTATTTTTAGCCCTTATTTATCTTAAGTGCTTTCTTTGTAAAAATTATAACTCTTTCATTCCAAGGCTCATCTTCCTGAAGATATTGCTTGCTGGTCATAGTCAACCAAAAATATGTACATCTACTTAGTCTCCACAATCCATAAAGCTTGTCAATAAAACCATCTCCTTTGACTTTAAAAAAATGAAAAATAATAGATAAATTGTATTCCTTGCGATCAGACACCTATGGGAATTTACATCAGTGCTTCCATGGTTATAAACTATCTTCTCCTCTTCACTAGGCTCCATACTTGCATCAATGTAGATCTACAGCAGCAATTTCATAATTGTACAATTTCAGTCACCTTCAAGAAAGATAGATTTCATTATGTCTTCACTCCTTTAGGTATTATTTTTTCTCTATTTGACCTTTTATTATTCTTGTGTCTCTCTTGTCTTTAATCTGTTCCCTTGATATCTGTAAATCAGTACGAAATTCTTCTTTTCATCAAACCTTAAGTTATATTGATCATTTGATGCATTTCCCTTGTCACAACTTTTGTCCCTTTGAAGCACTTTATTCCTATTAGCTAACAACATCTCAGCAATAAATTGCATGAGAGTTATAATATATCTCTCCCACTTTGTTTCACAATTCTCTAGGGAATATGGTTTCCATGTCCAACCTTTCACTAGTTTTATGGAATATTGTTTATTTCCATTTCCAAAATTCCCAATTTTTGTTACACCTGCACATGCAACTAACATATTACACAAAACAATCTCTTCCAAACATCCCTTGAGTTTAGTATTAACTAGAAATATATCTTGTCCTTATCTCAGGCTATCCTTGGAAATTATATAGGTTTTAGTCCCTCCATGCATATGAGCTCCTCCTTAAACTCTTTTCTCATTCCCTATAACTCCCTGAATGCAACTATTGTCATTTTTCCACATAAAAAATTCTTCCTTTGCATAAACCCTCTCATATTTTCTCTAGACTATGCTTTGGTCTTCCCTTCCTTGAGGTACTTCAATATACCCTAGTTTATAACTATCTTAATAATTCATTATTTCTCTTTTCCTAAATGAATGAGGAAATTATGTCTCTTCCTTCATTCATCACCATCATAATCCTCTCCTAGGATTGATCCTTTCTTGGGTTCACAAAAGTTAATAACCTTTCCTTCACACTTAGTCCTCCTAAGTTCATTCTCCTTTATTGAACAATTTAAACTATGATTCGGCCTATTTTGCAACAAAGGCCATTTTACCTTCTTCTTCCTTAACACCCAACCTTATTTATAGTATTATTACCTAATTTCTAGCAGTTGTATCACTATACAGAATATGTCCTTTAAATCAATAGTTTCCATGTGAAATTCCTCCTACGTCATTGTTCTCCCCATGCCATTTTCTTTGGCATGCTTCTTTCTCTTATTATTGCTTGTGCTTGGACCTTCCTCCTAATCAACAATGGTAATTTTCTCTTCCCTATCAATGATATTCTCCTTGATCATTGTGAGTTACAACCTAGCCTTGTTACAAGTATCACCTCGCTTGTTACCCAAACATCTCATCTCACCCTAGCTATTGGTTTTTCCTTGTTCTCTCTTATGGAACCTCTTGATCACTATTTCTTCCTTTCTTATTATCACACTCTTCTCACTTCTTGAGAACTCCTCTATTTCTATTCTCTGCGAAAACTTCCTCCTCCTCCTTCTTCTTTCCAACCTTAGCTAGAATTATTTAGATGTAGCCTCTCTACTGCAAGGTCCTCCTGCAACAATCCTGGAGAACACTATTGGTTCTCTCTTCAACAATTATCACAACCTATATAGTTTTAATTGTTGCTACCTACACCTATCAAATATATAAAAAAAATGAAGACGATATTACCCCTTGGCCCTTCCTCTTTTGATATATTTTTACCTTAGATATTTTCACACTTTTCACTCAGTTTGGTTTTCTTCCTTTCTTTCCATCTCTTCTCCTTTCATGAATTTCCTCCTCTATTCTTGTTTTGGGCCTAGTTCAATATGCTTGAGCCCTCTTTCATGTTATTATACCATCATTTTTCCTCAGTTTAAATATTTTTTCCTTCAATACTTTCTTGGTCTCATACACGAACAAATCTCTTTTTATCTTCTCCCTAGATGGATGCAATTCCTCTTAAGTCGATTTCTAAAACCCAAAAATTAAAATTGGGGCATGCTTACCTTTATCAGGTATTCCAACTTAGAATATATGCCACTCTTAGCATTTATTCAATGAGTCAATCCCACTCTGACTTCATTTCCAAAGAGTGTAACCATGCTCTGATAACACTTCATATAGAAGAAGTTTCATATCCCTCGTTAGATTATAAAATTTAAATCAAATTATTTTCTAGTTCTTCATGTTGATTATGGGACTTATTGTACATGCAAGTTTTTTTCATGTAACTAGAGGTTTGAGGCCGGGATTTTTCTTTTTCATTATCTCCATACTGGTTTGACTTATCTTGGACCTAACTGGGCCAAATAAGTCCCACCTGAGGTTGTGGTTAGGGACTTCTGGGACGTTGGGAGTCATGGTTTATGACGCGGTCAGAATAGTCATGGTCTTCGATGTTTTTAAAACGTGGTTTGGGTTGACCTCACTCTTCGATGCTAGAAAATGGAGTAACACAGCTTTATTTGCATTAAAAAATTCCTTGTATTTCATTTTTAAATCAATTAATTGTTTCCCATAACTCCTATTCCATGCATTGCATATTCTTAAGCTTCCAATGAAATATCCTGCATCACGTAATATCTCCAAGTAACACATGTAATAGATATATAGGTGGTTCCACTCTTGTAATGACATTCAACATTTTTTCTAGAGAATAAAAAATCTCTTCATAGGGAATGACTCAATATCTTAACTCACCATATTGGTTCTACTGACATTGAAGAGTGTCTCTATAGTTTTTTTTGTTTAAACCTCTGTGCACAGGTGACAGAGACTTTCGTTACCACTAAAGAAATTATTATACACAAATGAACATGCTCTTCTCTCCTATACCTTTAGGCATTTTCCTTTGGTTGTCTCCTTTATTATACCGATGAATATTCTCTGTAGCTCGCAAAGAATATCTTTCACATGCACAAACATTTACATATATCCAAATAGAAACAAGGGACACACAAAACATTTACTCAGTATATGTACCACACACAGAACACAAAATGAAACTACCTTTATGTTTACATGTTAGAACAATTATTTCATTTAAAATTGGGATGGTCACTCAAAAAAAAGTTCAAAGTCCCTTGTGCTCCTTCGGAGTTGTGGTTTCAAACACTCACAGGATCTTCCATCTTCCTTTCATGTGTAAATTCACATATAAAAATCATACCATCCCTTTCGAGATTTACTCCTCTCTCCTCTCAACCAACGTTAACAATCCTATTCTCTCTACAGAACACATATATGTATGTATACATTTACACACGATATTTCATAACAACCGGAGAGAGATTTATTTCTAGCAATGTGTACCAAATTCCATGCTTTTCCTATTATAGAATCTACCGTAACAATCAAAATTATAGTTTCCCCAACAAACAATGGCACATATACACACTGAAAGGCTTACACATGTATCTATATTAACACCCTAACATCTCAACTATGACTGATTACAATTGGAAAGGCCCAATTAGCCTATTTCATCAACCAAAAGATAACCCATAAGCCGGGAATCAAGCGGATTATATCAACACTAATATTTTACAAATATGAAGGAAATATGCTATCCCCTAGAAAGTTACATGGTCATTTCATGAATCTAGGGAAAATGAATTCCTAAGAGTTGATACTCCTGCATCAAACCTGGTAGAAAGAGAGATGGATAAAGAGAGAGGGGGGAGGGGGGAGAGAGATAGAGAAAAGTATGAATAGGTGAGAGGGGGAAGTAGGGAGAGGAAAAGATAATGAGAAAGGGTAGAGGTGGCATAGATATTGATCTATGGGATATAAATATGCTTAAAAACAAAAGTGCCCAAAATCACCTGAAACTAGTGCCAATCGTAGATCTCGTCATTCTGATTCCAAAGACGTTTGAATTTCCTCAATCTAGCATTGTATGTGAAAGTTATCGCTTTCAGAATTTTTTGGCAAACAACTAAAAAACCAACTTGCATGATTTACTAGGTTTTTAATAGGGCAAGTCATATAGATGATGTGGTTCTGACATTAGAAAGTGACTATGCAAGTATGGTGGATAGGTGGACCAATCACGTGTTGACATGTGGCCTAGTCGTACATGTAAATTTAGAAAAAAATTATTGGTTGCTTGGTTTTAGGTGGCCTAATCATGATTAAATATGTGCACCAATGGGAGGGCACCATGTGGCTCTTATTTTTTGTGGAAAAAATTTGTGGGTTGGTCGACCAACGAAGCGAGGGTTCGACCCCATGACCTCCATCGAACAAACTAAACACTTGACCATTACACCACATGCTGGTTCTTGAACTATATGGTGGGATGATTTAATTTCAATACAATATATTTTAGTGATTTGCGGAGGTGGAGGGGAACATGGCCCCACTCCTTGAGGTGGCGGGGTAAGGCGGTTAACCTAGCCCCTGGACCCATTCAACACCATATAACCACAACGGGGGATATGGAGTAGGAGAGGTGGCCCATGGCCTAGCCCACCTCTTGATGGCCTCCAATGTGACCAAGGGCATAGTTCCTGTGGGCACGTGGCCTCTGGTCCATGCCCTTGGCTACATGGGAGCCATATGACTATGAAAATGGATGGTAGTTGGTACCATTTTTCCCAACTAAGTATATGACATTTTTCATCCAGTTTCGACTGGATTCACACTAAAAACACACGAAATTTTCACCCGATGATTCTGTCAAACAACTAGTTTGTTGTCTAGTTAGCTAGTTTTGTCAATTGACAAGACAAATAGTAGAGAAAGGAAAAAGGAGGCCTATCTTGCCCATTTCTCAGCCTTTTTAGCCTAAGAAGATATTACACATGGGGTTTTGGGTGTTATGGACCTAATGGCCATATTATTTTTGTGATTTGAGCATTGTATGTTGAACAATTTGCAGAGCCAAGTACTTTTTTGTTGTATATAGAGACAATTTGGAGGCCATATTGAGATCATTTTTAGCATGGAAAGAACATATATAAGGGTTTTTGAGCCTTCCAGTCGCATCTACAATATATTTTATCATTAGATAAGTTAGTTTCAATCTATTCTCAGTTTTATTATGAGAAAATACCATTTCGACACCTCATTATGAAGCAGTTGAATTTGTGTTTTTTGATCTCAAAATGTGTACCAGGACTTGTTGCCACATTCAGTGAGAGAGTCCTTTCCTTTTGACACCATTATTTATTTTCTAAAGGGATTCAGCTTGTGAGTGATATTTTTTTGAAGGAGAACATTTCTTTGAAGGAGAAACAATGCCACTCTAGAAGGAAGTTTAATCTATGAGTTAAAATATTGGTAATGTACTATTTTTCGTTGTTGACACCAATAAAGAAACTTAGACACTTTCGCAGGGCCCAAATACCTAGTCCACACTGGATGAAATCCATTATCATTCGGTTGTTCTCCCCTTTATTTTCATCATGTTGGGTTTTATATGATTTTGTTTCGTCTTTAAGTCATTTAAAAATTTAACTATTCACTTTTGGATAAGTTATGATATAAGTTACCATTTGAATACCCAAAATTATCACAAATTTTAAAGTGTCAGAGGACATTCAATTTTTAGATCAATGGTATCATAGCAGGTTCTAAACAGATTGGAAGCGTGGGAAAAATTTTCAACATGCAAGGTTCCTAGAACTAGAACAGATGAATTATTATGTTCAAGTGGAGAGCATGGAATTAAGAGTATTGATCTAAGAAACAAAGGATAAGAAGAAGACATTGTGCCTGATGTTGTAGAATGTAATTGAAGAGAAAATTGAGAAATTTTCAGCTATCGAAGCTTCCCCTAGGACTGTACAAGTATGTGTTCATGGCATGACTGATGTTTGTACTTTTTTTTAGTTGAATAACACTTATTATATGTTAAATAACAAGAGTGGTTTTCTTGAATGTTCATCTACCACTTCGTCTACAAAATGGAAGAAGGAGGAGCTGGCTAAGATTTAGGAAGATGACCAAGCATCGCAAGTAAAAAAGGTAGGTAAAATATACTTCATGTTCAATTAATTATCTTAACAATGATAATTCTTCTTTTCCATCTTTTGAGAAAGATACCAAGGGTATTGGTATGAAAATTTTGACCAAAATGGGATACAATGGTAATGTTCTTGGAATTCATAGTCATAGAATCATTAATCTTATTGAGGTGAGAACACAACCTCAACATGAAGGATTGGGATATGTTCAAGAAGAAGTTGGAGAATGCTCCAAAAATGAAAAGTTGAGGAATTATCCAAGTGTGAAATTCCTGAATAAATTAAACCTACAAGTTGAAGGATTATCATATGATGATGATGAAGTTGATAGAAAAAATATCCAAAGAGAGATGAGCACTTCAAAGGAAGAACTAAGTCAAGTTATCCTCATTAGTCAATTTCTCCTCATTAGACTCATAATCCAAAGGAAAATCATAAAAGGTATAAACATCATGATTATTGAAAGGATTTTATGACTATAAACAATGTGATGATTTTAATAAAATTTTGTGGAATGTGTTCCCTTGTAATTTTTTTCATGCACCTAATCATTGTGCATCCAAGTGCCAAAAAAAGGATGGCATTGGTCCAGAAAATGAATATGTCGATTAGAAGGGAGACTAGGAAGGAAGGCCCTATTCCAAGTTCAAAGACATTCTTTCCAACAAATTCTCACAAAAAATTTTGTACTTATTGAAATATAAGTGGCCATTGGATCAAAAAGTGTTGGAAGCTGTGTCACATATTCATCCAAACAAGGAAAAACAAGTCATGAAATCACCTAAGAAATAAAAGGTAGAGGAATGTGTGAGGCACACGATAACCATCCCCGAAGTAGGCTGCTCCAGAAAAAATTGAAACATAGAAAAAAAAATTCCCTAGCCTGGCTGGGTAAGAAATTTTTGGACTATTTTTCTAGTTAATTATTATAATTTTTTGTATTCCACATGTTCTATATCCCCATAGCTGGCTATTTTGTAAAAGCGTTAGGGGAATTTTGAGGTCTGAAATGGGTCTCCTAAGGAAATTATAAAATAATAGTGAAAATTATAAAATAGTAGTGGAAATAATAAAATAATATTTGATTACATCATCAAATTTTAGAGAGAAAAAAGAAAATAATATTTGTTCAACTCGTATTTTCCACTTATCTCCCAAATTCTTTACTCAAATTTCGAGCGGGAGTACTTGTTGCATGAAAAATTCAATTCTTCATGCAAACAGTACCCATATTGCATACTTTCGATGGATCATGCTACAAGAAAAATGAGAAATACATTAAAAATGTGATTGCATTCACATTTTTTCATGTAATTCTCATTTGTAGTGTAGCAACATCCATCAAAAGTATGCAACATGAGTACTCCTTGGATGGAGAAATAAATTTTGCATCCAATGAGTACTCCGACTTGAAATTTGAGTAAAAACTTTGGGAGATAAGTTAAAAATACTAGTTGAAAAAGTACTTTTATTATTTTATTATGTTTTAATATTTTTACCCTTTTACTTAACAAATGGTGAATCATCCCCCGTGGTTGAAATCATAATCTTGAATCCTATTGGTCCTTATAAAGTTTATTTTGGTTGTACATTTTTTTTAGGAGGCCCATTTCAGACCTCAAAATTCCCCTAATGGTGATGTTGTGAATAAATCACTTATATGCAATAGTGTTTTCTTTGGAATTTGATGTTATTCTAGCTTGTTGATGAGTCAATTTGTATGGGAATTTGAGCATTGAATTTATTACATATTTTATAAAATGTATCTCCTTCACGGACATTGTGGTAAGCATCCTATATCAAACATGCATACAACTATGTCAAGCACACGTCTACGCAAGAATCTCCATTTTAAGCTTGTTTGGGTTATTTTCCAAAGTCTCTTTTGGATTTCATATTTGGTAAATATATTGCAGTAAATGGACATAGTGATGTGGATAAAGCCAAGAATTTCATTGAATAAATTCGTCTCGTGCATCAAAGAGTACAAGAGTCTCTTAGGGAAAGCAAAGAAAAGTACAAAGAAAGACATGATAAGCACTAAGCTGATCATGATTTCCAGGATGGAGACCAGTTTTGGTTGTATATCAACAAGGAAAGACTTCAAGTTGAAGGTAAAGAGCTCAAGCCAATCAAATATGGTCATTTCAAAATTTTGGAGAAGATTGTAACAATTCTTTCTGATTAGGTTTGCCACCTCTTATGAAAATTTATTTTGTTGTGAATGTCGAAAACTTCAGATTGTATGAGCCTCCAATGATTTAAAAATAAGAAGAGAATGTTTAGATTTCATGTGTTCAAGGATCTTCTCCTGAATATTTAGATAAATTGCAGGAAGACACTATTCTTGACAAGAGAATCAAGACATCACATAGAGGTAATTTGGATTATCTTAAAGTGAGGCTCAAAGTTACCAATGGTGGATTGAGTTTATTAAATTGGAGTTGTACTCCCACTTACTTGCTGAGGATTTTTGGGTGTCAAAAATCTTCTAGTGGGGAGGAATGATCTAGGGGATCAAAATATGCTAAAAAATAAAAGTGCTCTAAATCACCCAAAAACAATGCGAAATTCTCTATCTCATTGTCCTAATTCCAATGATGCTTGAATCACCTCAATCTAATACCATATACAAAATTTATCGTGTTCTGAAAATTTTTCCAAACAATGAAAATGTCAACTTGTAGGGTTGACTGGGCTGTTGATTGGGCAGTTCGTACAAGTGAAGTGGCGCTGATGTTAGCAGGTGACTATGAAGGTAAGGTGGATAGGTGGATCAATCACATGCTAACATGTGGGCCATTATTACAGGTCAATTTGGCAGAATTTTATTGATTTATTGGTTTTAGGTGGCCCAATCAAGATGCACCACATGGCCCAATGAGAGGGAACTATGTGGCCCTCGATTTTCATGGAAAAATTTTATTAGGTCGGCCGACTGACCTGATGGAGATTAGACCCCACGACCTTTGTCAAAAAAAATAACTTGTCCACCATCAGATCACACATTTATTTTTGAACTATATGGTGGACCGATTTCATTTCATTACAACATATTTTGGTGATCAATGGAGGGGGTGGGAACATGGCACCAACCCTAGTTTATGGCATAACATATGACCGAGTGTCAAGGTGGTGGGAGTGAGTGGTTATATTGTCCCCCCACCACGTTCAAACCATACAACCATGATGCAGCCTATGGAGTAGGAGTGTTGGCGTGTGGCCCAACCCACGACAACATGACCCCCAGTGTAACCAAGGTCGGAGTGTCGAAAAATACATGGCCTCTAGCACGTGGCCCTGGCCACATGGAATACATATGACTATGAAAAGGGGTGGTATTTGGGCTCATGCCATCGAACTAATTGTCTTACATTTTGCACCAGCTACAATGGGATTCATGCCAAAAACACGTGAAATTGTTGCCTGACGATTCTGTCAAAGAATGAATTTGTTACCTGGTTAGCCAATTTTGTTAATTTGTAGGAAAATTAGTAGAGAAAGAAGCAAGGAGTCCTACCTTGGCCTTTTTCAGCCTTTTTTAGCCCAAGAAGAGCCTACATATGGTTGTTCTGGAATCAATTGCAGTATTATTTTTGTGATTTGAGCACTGTATGTTGAAAAATTTACATAGACAAGTCCTTTGTGTTGCAAATAGAGATTGTTTTGAGGCCATATGGAAACCATTTTTAACACAGAAAGAGCCTAGATAGTGGTTTTCGAGCTTTCCAGTCACATCTACAATAATTTTTTCTTCATTAGAGCAACCACTTTTAGTCTATTTTCAATTTTATTGCAGGAGAATATCATTTCGACACATCATTATGAAGGATTTGAACTTGAGTTTTTTTAATCCTAGAAGGAGTATGAGGACCTGTTGCTACATTCAGTGAGAGATTCCTTCAATTTTGACATCATTATTTCTTTACTAAAGGGAGTCAACTTGTGAGTAAGAGTTCTATGAATGATAATTTTTCTTTGAAGGAGAAACAATGCCACTCTCGAAAGAATTTTAATCTATGAATCAAATATTTGAAATGTACTCTTTTTTTATTGAGGTAAATAAAATGCCTTTTGTGTATGACCCAAAGATGTAGTCCATACTGGAGGAACTTCATTATCATTTGGTTGTTATGTTATTCATTTTCATCATGTTGGGTTTTATATATTTTTTTTTAATCTTTAAGTCATTTAAGAACTTAACTATTTTCTTCTGGATAAGTTATGATCTAAGTAACCATTTGAAGACTATAATTTATCACAACTTTCCTAGTGTGAAAGGATGATCAATTTTCAAATCATATATATATATATATGGATATATGGGTGGTTGACTGATATAGGGGGCGACAGGGAGAGAGAGAGAGAGGAGGAGAGTGTGGAAGAAAGAGAGAAATGGAGAGTCACGATTATATTGAGAGGGGGAGAGAGGTAAAGGGGGGAATAATAAGGGGAGTGTGAGAGAAAATTATGGAGATAGGGGTAGATAGTGTGGGAGGGGGAGACGATATATGGGCTATAATTATATAATGTGATAAAGGGTAGATGTAGGGGGGATATATATATATATATATATATATATATATATATAGAGAGAGAGAGAGAGAGAGAGAGAGAGAGAGAGAGAGAGAGAGAGGGAAGGGGATAGAAAGAGGTAAAGAGAGAGAGAGGTGGAGAAGAGAGTGTTTGAGTAAGAGATAAAAGGGGAGGGAGGGAGGGGGAGAGAAGGGGTAATAAGGAGCAAGTGAGGGTGAGAGTGAGAACAAAAACAAGGAGAGGGAGAGAGAAGGGGGATATATAGGAGGGATTGGAAGGGAGAGACAAAATGAGATATACTTGGACGAAGGGGAGAGTTAAAGGGAGGGAGAGGGAGGAGAGAGATTTAAATAGATGGAGTGAGATAAAGAGTGGTGGGAGAGTCGTATAGGGGGTAGAGAGAGGAAAATGGAGAGAAGGGGGTAGATAGAGAGAAAGTGAGTGAGTATGGGGAAATATAATAAGGGGGGTAGAGGTAGGGATATGGAGAGATAAGGAGTGGGAAGAGAGATAGAGGGGGGGATGGGGTGACAGGGAAGATAAAGGTATATAGTGAAGGGTGAGAAAGAAAGAGAGAAGGAGGAACAAGGATAGAGAGATGGAGTGTGAGATAGGGTAGAGATAGTGGGGTAGAGGGGAGATAGTTGTGCAAGAGAGAGAGTGAGTAAAAGAGAGAGGGAGGGAGGGTGTAACACTCCCTCCCCACCCCTTTCTCTTCCTAGGATGATGTGAGGTGTTACTTTTAAATAACCCAACCTCCATGGTCTGACCATGGAAATGGGGTTACAAAATCCTTCCCTACCCAATTTTGTGGAATCAACTTTGGACAACACTATCACAACCATCTCGTGAAGAGCCTTTTGATGATATAAATTTTACCTCAATCCAACTCAAAGATTGAATTTCATGCCATTTTAAATATTAACCACTTAAATCTTGTCACATTAACAAGATGTTTTCACGTGGCGCTCACATGTATCCCACATAGACTTGCCATGTCTTTTGTGACACCTATGTGGCACTCACTTGTATACCACATATACTTCCCATTTATTTTGTGACACCTATGTGGCACATACATGGCCTCAAAAATAAAATCACAATGCTTGCCACATCATCTTGGATCGTAGGTACAATTAGGCCCGACCTATTCATGTTAATTATGAATTTCCTTTGTATCCAATTCTAATTATTATCTGGATATACACATAATTTGCATTGTTGAAAACTCCCCGGATCTTCAAATTCTCAGATTTTCACACTTCACAAATATATCTAATTGTAGCTGATATTTTTCCTCGGTAGAATATGTCCCTTTCACACATCTATGATTTTATGCACTCGCACATTTCCCTCATCCCCGGATGTCCTCGACTCCCAGATACATCAGCCACTTGCAACGTGACATTAATTTATGCCTAAATTCCACCTAACGAGCCCCATTCTAGATTTCATATGAAATTTGGCTTGTATTTAAATATGGTTGAAAGCCTTGAGGCACCCATGGGACCCACCATGGATATTACCTTTTACTTACATTATCTATGATATATCCATAGTATTTCAAATATGGTGATTCCACAAAGGAGATAAGTTCAAACTAGTCAAATGCTCAGAATCCGAGATAAATTTGTCAGCCTTAAAGAAAATTTGTCCCGAATGAAAAATCCCACCAAAGACTCATCTGGTCTTGAATACAAATATAATTTATGTAATGTTTCATACTTTAAATTATAATATATTTTAAGGAGTTTTCCTAGGATTTCTGAAAGGACAATTGTTTCTCGGGACACTAGTAACTATATGAATTAAATTCTCATTCCTCTCTTATACTCTTGACATTATAAATGACCATAATATGAAAAATGGATTTATTAGAATTCCCACCATCAAGCATCAAAACCAGCTAAACCATATCTAAAAATGTATTTTAAATTCTAACACAACAACACTATATTAAACCCTAAAATGGAACCCACACAATAATAGTATATATGTTGATGTATCATTCAGTCTGTCATTCACATTCCTTTACCACGAAAGATAATCAAAAATATTTAAGTATAGAGACCCATGATATACATATCATATCAAACAATGGAATCCACACATATGAAAACATTTAGTTGATTATATAATCCATTCATACAAGATCATGCGAAAAGATCTAGAGTTCAAGAATATATCAACCAACATATATTGTGGAAGCCATTCAAAATGATGAGAAAAATCATATCAATATTTATTTATGAACAAAAAATAATGCCACATTCCTCCAATTACTATACTCATACACTCATTTCCATACCCCATAACAACATCATTCACCATTCAAAGTGCAACATGTATACAAGTGAATATACTTATCAGATTAAATCAAATACTGGAAACTAATGGAGGGAGTTCATCTCTCCACCAAAAAATAGGCCAAATACACTACAATATTTCCTATAGCTGATTATCCCTAAGTCATATTCAAATACTATGAAGTTAAGCGCCCCATGGAAATCACACTAGTACAAGTGAAAAAGATCACACAATAATCCATAGCACACAATGTTTCCACCTAACAACTACGAGTCTATAACACACGATTTCTCCACTTTCTAAAAACATCAGTGGTCCAGATCACATGGTGTTCCACCTACAAAACCTTGCATGTCTCTAGAACACATAACGTCTCCACCAATTAACCACTACAAGAATCGTGAGTCCATAATATCTCCATATAATTCACACTATAAGAATCGAGAGCAAACAATGTATCCACTTGTTGTCCCATAAGAATCCAAAGCACACCATGTGTCCAATTGTTAGGATTCACGAGAATCTAAAGTCCACAATTAGGGTCTCCAACTATAAAAAAAAAGCATTATTGATATACTAGAGTACACAATGTCTACACCTGCTAGATAGGGATCTAGAGTCCACCATGACTCCACCATCTCAATATAACAATTGTCTATTCACACCATGCTCCTTAACATTCTTCCAAGCATTTGCATGCAATGCATCTTCTTTCCTCTTCATCAACAAATCCTCTTGCTTTGATATCACTTTATTTGTATGTGTTTACGAGTGTGTTCACTCTTTATATATTTTTGCACACCCCCACTGTCCATACTCATTCACATATCATTAAATGTCGAATTGTCACCCCTTCTTTCACATAATCCCTTACCTTTTCCTCCCATCTTCCACATACGTGTTGACTGCCACAACACCTCCCCATGGGGTAGGAACCATATGTGATCTCATCCCTTACTAGAGACTTCCCATACCTTTCATGGTTTCACCAACAACTCTATTAATTCATTATGTAGATAGATGATCAAATAAATAGAGTGTCTTGGGTCTACAGTCAACTCCTCCTCATACTTCTGAATCTGTTTCCATTCCTCTAGCCAATCATTTTTTACATTTCTATAATATTAAAATGAATTAAAATTCATAGTGAAATCTACAAGACAGGTAGCAAAAATGGTTTTCATAGAAGGAGGTAGAGAAATAAGGGGGGATAAGTAGGGAGTGTAAGGGTAAAAACTAGGGGCATGGAGAGAGATAATGGGAAGAGACAGAGAGAAAGGGATGGATGGAGATAGAGAGAGATATATATATATTGGGGGAGGGAGGGGGAGAGATAGAGAGATAGAGAGGATGTGGGGAGAGATTAACATTTCTTGTAGTAAAAAATATATCATACTCTTGGTAATTTCATTTCTAGAGAGAGAGAGAGAGAGTTCAAGAAGGATATGGGCAAATATTTACATTTGTGATAGTGAGAAGATATATCATACTCTTGGTCTTTTCAATTCTAGGGAGAGAGAGAGAGAGAGAGAGAGAGAGAGAGAGAGATAAAGAAGGATATGGGGAGAGATTGACATTTTTCATAGTCAAAATATATATCACAGTCTTGATCTTTTTAATTATAACAATTAGTTTCCTATGAAGTAATTTGTCCAATATTGTATGAGTATTCCAATTGAAAATAACTTTACAACCATTTTTAGTAATTTGAGTAACGCTCATATAGTTAATCTATGGGCCAAACAAAGATATCGAATGTTTTTTATTTTCTCCTTTTTTAGTAAGGACACCTATTGTAGCATTATCAACATTATTAACAATATTATCATCGCTTCTTATTGGGATTTGACTATGGTATTGTCCTTGATGGAAAAATACATTGAACTCTACACTATCTTGATGCCTTTATGGATTAGAGAAGGATTGTATGGTTAGTGGAAGATGTGACTTTTTTCAATAGTATGATGGTCTGATGATGATGATGGATATGTGCTTCAGTGTGGTACATATGTGTTGCGGCTTGGGAAGACGTTAGAGGTGAGCAGAGGACTTGTTGGCAGTCATGCCAACCCTTATCTGTTGGTCTTTAGGCCAACTTGACTGTGGCACATAGGAGAAAATTTTGATCCATTTGCATAGGTGTCAAAGGTTGTGTTAGAGGTTTGGAGGCATGTACAAGAGCTGGATAAGGTGATCATTAGGTGGCATAGGTTCTAATTTGAGGGTTTGTGTTTTTTCCTTATGTTATGCCCCAACCACAGGAATGTTGGGATACAAGAATTTGTGTGCAGTTGTAGCTAGGATTAGGTGGTTTTCTGGGTATGACTAGACCTGTATAGGAAAACAAAAATCATGTGCATGAAACCATGCGGTTTTAGCCAGGATCGAGTAGTTATGTGGGTGCGTTGGGCATGTAGAGGCAAAAACAACAGTGTTGTGCATGAAACCGAGGTTTTTCTCATTTATTTTTTTGCGCGGGGTCATGTTGATTTGGTAAAAAAAATTCATTGGTTTGTTTTACCTTTGGTAATGGAAAACATTGGTATTTTCCTTTGGTATTCAGAGGAGCAGACCAAGGAATGAATAGATCATTTATGAAGGGTCTGAATATGGTTTGAAAAGATAAAAAGAAAATTTATTGGAGAGAGGATGTATTGGATTTTTCTAGAGAATAGATACATAACAATGAAGTCTCCAGAGAACTAATCATGATGAGAAAAACTTGCTTTATGTACTAGGCGTGTGTATGTAGTGATTTGTATATGTTTTGTTTGCAAATGTTACTGAAAGTATTTGTGTGAAATTTCTCTATCAATTAAGGTGTAGCTGCAAGCATTTTTTTACTACTATTTTTCTTATTTTATGTAGAGTTCAGGGTATATTATTTGAGAGATGTGTTTGTGCACAAATTTGGATCCATATGCTTGAGTGTGGACATATATGAATTTTTTTGCAAAGGTTAACGAATTTTTTTCATTTGATTTTCAGATTTGGATGGGTTTGTTGTATAACCAACTTGATGATATGAGTATGATGACATAGAGCCGAATGAGAGAAAATACGATTGTTTTTATAGGGATCTTATTTTTTTTTTTTGCATAGGTCATTATCAAGAGTATGTGGTTTAGCAACAATTTTTCCTATGGTAAAGTATGTGTACCTTGTGTGGGGAAAGGTATATTACAATGAAAGAGAGATTTCTTGGCTTATCTTATATGATGAATGCTTACTCTTTTTGAAATGTGAAGTTCTCATAATTTGCATTGAAAAACTATCATCTATGTCCACCTGTTACGCTATGGCTTGATGAAGAATGGTGAATCTTGGTAGATATATGAAGTTATATTGTGAATTGTTTATCCTTAGTATTGGAGTGATTATCATATGCAAAGATCTATTGGTTTGTTGGGAAAAATGATCATATGTTGTTTCTTGTCTTCTGAAGTTCATTATCCTCCACATAGTTGGTAAAACTTGTTGGATGTGTAATAGAATTATGGAAAATCTCCTCATGAAAAATTATAAGTTATTGAGACATGCTGCTCACATTTAGATTAGGGTTTGGCTTAACATTGCACAGTTCTTCAGGCTCGGTATAGTTGTCGATATTCAGATTGCAAAGGCATATTGATATTGGGTACTTGGTCTTGATAGATTGGTTAGCATTAATGTTTGGCTATGAAAAATATGATGAACGTTTAATTGAAGAAGAACTTGCTTCTTCTATCAGTAATGTCTTATTAAACCTATTGTTTGTTGATTTGAGTATGGTGTGGTATTTCATATTTAGCTGAAGGAATTGACATGACTTAGGAAGTATTGTTTTGGGCCGACAGGGTTGATGGTTGATCAAGTATATTGGCTTGAGCAGTTTTGGATTGAAATTTTTTTTTATAGTGACTTGTTGAGACAAATAATTGATTGCACCTTTTGATGAACTTATTTCTAAACATATTGAATAGATCTACTTGGTATTCAGTGGTGGTTCATATTTCGTACAGAGTGATTCATTTTTTGACATTGTTATGACTTAGTATGTGTTGATCTAATGAGTACAGTGGTACTTAGTGACACATAATTTAGTGATTTATATTTATTTAATGATTGGTTGCTTCAATAGATATACACTAGTTTGTGTTTGGAATATTGGTATTAGCTTAATGGTTGGCACGGTGTTGATTCAATTTTGTATTTGATATTCAATGGTTCTCTAGTGACTCAATAGTCATTGACTTGGTATATTTAGTGATTTAGTTTGATCAGTGTTTGGTTTTGGCATATTGGTTTGATCTTATTGCAGGGTGTGGGTCGAGTTTCAAAATGGATGAAAGGTGGCCTATAGGTTTTGTTAATTTTTTGAAACATGTGGATCTAGTGTGAAAGATTGTAAAAAAAATTCCACAAGGTGTTGAGGGTTGTAGCCTTTTGTGAGCGAGTCGTCGCTTCCTTTCAGTAGAATTCAAAGATCAATATCAAGGGGTTGTAGCTACCTTCAAGTGGGTGCTGGAGAACGTGTGGAGGTTGTAGCTTATTGTACGTAAGAGCCTGCGTGTTGGAAAGAGTCTACGACAGTACAAGACCATAATGTAATGAAATATTTTTCATTAATAAAAGAAAAATACAGATATGACAACACCAGTGGGTTTATCCCACATTGGGTTTGCACTTAAAATCTTGGTGGCCATATGTGAGTGATTTCTTTATGTGTTTATTTTTTACATGTTCTTTCACTTAATGATGTTCACAGTTTACTCAATACACCATAATCTATAACACTATGATTTGCTAATGATGTAATGGATCAAATGAACTGAAATTAATTCATAAATTAAGTAAATATTAATTTGGGAATAAAATACTGAATCACTCCTGGGGGCCCCCCCCCCCCCCCCCCCACCTCTTGCGTATTTCTAACACTTGATTTACGTTTACTCTTAATATAGTTAACTAGACTTGCAAATAGAATCCTAATTCAAGTCATATGGTTGCTACAACCACTATCTAATAATCAAATATCTTTGGTACTGTCATATGCAATATCAAAAGTAATAAAAAAGGACTACAAAGTAATTTTAAAGTTAAATTAGCTTTTCTTTTATTCAAATATTCAACGTCCACATATTTTCCACATTCATTATCATAATGTTGTGAAAAATACCGAGAGGGGGGGTGAATAAGTATTTACCGCATATTCAAACTTTTACTTTTTCATGCTCTAAGACCCATACGCTACTTTTCTGAAGCCAACTAGCGTATACACGCGGATACCCTTTATGAAACTCGCGTATATACAGATATCTACTTATGTCATTAGTTCTTTACTTAAATCATTCCATCATTCATTCATTAGATGTTCTATAAACAGTAAAAATATGCAGTAAGAACAGAATAAACCATCACACAAAGCATCACACATGAACACCAGGATTTTTAGGTGGAAACCCAAGTCGGGAGAAAACCACCGCTGCAGTTGCTCAGCCTTCAATATTTTATTATAGAGAAAACATCTTACAACATATGTGATGGCGCAGACTCCTACCAGCACGCAGGCACCCACCTGCGCTCGTTTACCAGCCTCTCCTGGAAGGGAGCTCCAACCCCCTGACTCGTTTACCAGCCTCTCCAGGAAGGGAGCTACGACCCCCTGATCTCGTTTACCAGCCTCTCCTGGAAGGGAGCTACAACCCCCTGACTGAAGGCTACAACCCTCAGCACCACCTTGGACCACGTTTCATCAATTTTCACACTGGATCCAACAACTTCAATCGAACACCACTTGCAGGCCACTTTTCATCATATTTTCAGACTGGACCCTTTCCATACTTTTAAGCACAAACATACATCACCAACAGATACATATCAACACAGATCAGATAGCAGAAACACAACAGAACAGATCAAATATTTCATAACCCTTGCTTCAGCAAACCCTAGTTTGCATACGCGCTTTCCCTTTACTGATGTCGCGTATATACGCGCTTCCGTCCACACAAACCAGCGTATACCTCAATGTATATTTCATTGCGCATACACGCTTTTACTTCAGCGAAGCCGCGTATATACGCGCTTCCCTCGCGGCTAAGTAAATACATCCTCAATCATTACGTAGCAAAGATACTCTTATCGATCGTATGTTCAATTCGCATTTACCTCTTTTTACTTCGGTATGATGTCTTCAGATGTTCACTTCCTATGCTGCATCTAAGCCTTCCATAAGCAGATCTAGTAGATACAAGTACATTTCAGATCTAGATCCCCTTCTTCATCATTGGTGCATCATACCTTCAGATTTTTCTTCAAGTGTAACCCTTCCATTCAGATCTACTTCAGAGAGAAGTATTCATTCAAGCTCAGACATCTTGCACCCACACCCATGTTTTGCACAATGAATTTCTTCTCCTTATATAGGTTTATCCTTTTTCAATACCATGAGCCCCTTTTTCAATACCATGGGCCAAAACAATACCATGAGCCCAAAACTACCTGGACGGGGTCAATTAGGCGCATCATTACCCAATACAATGGGTCAATACCATGGTGGTTACCCTTGGTTTTGCACTTTTTGAGCGCTTTTGCCCATACGCGACTTGGCACGTTATTTTCCGCGTGCATACGCGACTTCCCCTAGGCAAATCCGCGTATACAAAGAGACATACTCTTTTCATCATATTTTGAGCACATTCTGAATTCCTTTCTTCATTGCCTTTTGTACACACTGTAGATACATTATATTTTCTTCATCAGGAACATATTCTCTCAAGCACAACTTCATCAAGTAAGTTGTCATCATCTTCATCAAGTGGGTTGCCTTTCAAGGACAAAACTCAGCATCATATTGTCAACAAACATCATATCACATCAGATTTACATCATTTACCAAGTCCATCAAGTCAAGAATAACTTCATCAGGTGGATTTCCATCAAGGACAACACATGTCAACAGTCACATGTCTTCATCTTCATTCAGTGGGTTGCCATCAAGGACAACACTTTGCATCATATTTCCAACACATAATACCCATAACATAGTTACCAATCAAATGAGAAAATTACCTGCTACTCGTTTTTTTGAGGTAGCAAAAAAAACACATGATTTTGAAAAGTGGTGATGCATAATCACCTTTTTTTTAGCATAGTTTTGGAACTTTAAATTTTCTTATAACTTTTTTTCTTTAAATGTCATAATTTTCATGTCGATTTCAAAAAGTGGTAATGTAGAATAACATGTTTTCTTTTTGGAGATATTTTTAGAACTTTAAATTTTCTTTGATTTTTTTTTAAAATGTCATGTCGAATTAGAAAAATGGTCATTTGTTTTAAAATGTATGAACATTTGTTTTAAAATGTTAATGATTTTCATGCTAATTTTAAAAAGTGTTGATGCAACATCAATGTTTTTTGTTTACAGTGGTGATTTTCATCTTCGTAATAAGACATAAAAATCAAATAAAAAAACATGACAAAAAAAGTTCAAATATAAAAAAATATTAAAAAATATGAAAAAAACCAATAAATGTGTAAAAAAACAAAAAATTCAAAAAATAAATAAAAAAAGAAAAAGAAAAACTCAAAATTTCAAGACAAAAAAGTTCAAATAACAAAAAAATAAAAATAAAAATTTAAAAATAATTCACATTAAAAAAAATTCAAATAATCAAAATACTAAAATCACAAATAATTAAAATTTGGGAATTTAAATTTATATATATATATATATATATAAAACATTAAAATAAAAATAAAAATTTAATTTAAAAAGAAAATTAATACTAAAAAAATTAATAATAATAATTTTTAAATTTAAAAAATAAAAAAATTAAAAAATATATAAATAAAAACCAAATTTTAAAATTAAAATTTTATATATATATATATATATATATATGTATATATATATATATATATATATATATATATATATATATATATATAATTTAAAATTAAAAATAAAATTAAAGACTAAAATTTAAAAATGAATTAGAAAAGATAATAATAAAAAAACAAAATTTTTAATTAAAAAAAAATAAAAAGATAAGAAATTATATTTAAAAACAAAGAAAATAAAATAAAAAATAAAAAATGAAAAATAATAAAAAATAATAAAAATTATTAAAAATATTTATTAAAATTTGTATCGCCGCCATGGGGGCCATGGGGCTCGGTTGACGGGTGGTGGAGAGCTCGCAGCTCTCAGTCGCCTGTAGGCCGAACCCTGTGATCCCTAGGGCGGCGGAGGTGAATTTCAGGAATTGACCCACGCCACCCCGGGGCCTGCGAGGCTCCCTTACGGTGATGGGGCTCTACCAATGGGCGACAAAAAGATGCAAGCTCTCCGCCGCCCTTCGGCCAAGCCCTGAGGCCCGAAGGAGGCGATGCAAATTTTAGATTATTTTTTTATTAATTATTATTTTATTTTTATTATTTAATTTATTTTTTATATTTTTTTATATTTTAATTTATTTTATTTTGTGATTTCATTTTTATCTAATTTTTCTTGTTATTTATATATTTATATATTTTTTTAAATTGTTTTTTATTTTATATTTTTTAATATATTTTATGTTTTTTTATTTTTTTTATTTTAATTTTAGTTTTTAGTTTTATTTTTTAATTTAATTAATTAATTAATTAATTTATTTTTAAATAAAAAATTTGAATTTTGTTAATTTTTTTAATTTAAAGATGTATTTTCCATATATTTGTATGCATTTTTTTTTTTTAATTTTTTTTTTAATTTAAATATTTATTGTTTTAAAATTTTTTTTTTCATTTGGCTTTAAAATTAAATTTTTTTTTTCCAATTTAAATTTCAAAATTTTAAATATTTTTTGTTTTATTATTTTTTTTAATTTTAACTAATTTTAAACTTTTTATTTTTATTATTTTATTTTATCATTTTTTTAATTACAGTTTTTATTATTATTAATTTTTCTATAACTTTAAAAAAAAAAAAAAAGTTGTTTTTGTTTTTTTTTTTTTTTGGTTTTCGGTTGATTTTTAATTTTTTCCTATAATGTTTTTGCATTTTTTTCCTTTTTTTTAATTTTTTAAAACTTTTTTGTGTGTTTGTTTTTTTATTTTATTTATTTTTATTTTTTATTTTTTTTATAAGTGATATTTTATCTTTAGTATCATGCCTAAAAATCATTGGAATTTTATTTTCATAAAGGTAATATTTTATCTTGAATGTCAGCCTTGGATTTTCAAGGCTTTTCAAGGACACAATAATAGATTATCTTTAATACCATGCGTAAAAATTGTTGTAATTTTAAGACTTTTGATATTTTATCTTTAATGTCATGTTTATCACTGAAATTTTAAGGTTTTTCAGAGTCATGAAATTTTACATGAAAGTCATTATTAAGAATTGTTGACAATTTACCCTGAAAAGAAAAAGGTGTTATTCCAACATTAACACTTTTCGTTTTCAAGGTGTTTTTGGCACACAAAAAATTGATGACATGATTCTAGCAACAACACTTTTCTTTTTTAGTCTGCTTTTTGCACACACAAAATTGGCGACATTATTCCAGCATCAACACTTTTCGTTTTCAAGTTTCTTTTTTCACACAAAAAATTGGCGATGTTATTCCACCATCAACACTTTTCATTTCGAGGGTGTTTCTTCAATCCTTTTTTCAAGAAAAAATTTGTTTTTACCATATTTTAAAAAAAATGTTGAAATTGGACCCTAAAAAAAATAATTGCATTCTTGAAGACACACTTTTCATTTTTGGGTTGTTTTTTCATGTATTTTGAGTTTTTTTGGGTCTAGATCCATTTTGGGGTAATATTTCCCATTTGATCGGTAATTATGTTCCATAGTTTTCAAAATAATAGCATTGAGCTTTGGATTTTCCATTTGTCTTCTTTGATGATGACCTTTGCCATTCCCTCTTAAGCTCTAAGGGCTATGCTATGGAGACTCTCCTTCTTGTAATATTAAATTTCCATTTTTTTGTAATTTGATTGCACTATATCTATCCCTACCTATGTTTTTCCTTCTAATTCTATTAACATATGCCTATGATTTTGAGGAGTTCTTAAAGGATTCATCAACCATATTCATACATGTCCCATGGGAAAGTAAGGATCCGATCAGCTCTTTTATGGAAAGTTGTATTAGATTCTTTAATTTTTCAATGGAAGTGACATAACATTAAATTTGATTTGTAGGCTCCCTAAAACCTTCTCAATAATCCTATGGTTTAATATATCTTTGTTTTGGTACTTGGTTTACTAGATTCATCATCCGAGTCCTAAATTAGTCTACAAAATCGAAATACTTAACCTTCACATTCTCAAAACTCATCCTAAGAGATATGTAAGTTTGTTAATTTTAGCTAATATGTGCCTTAACATGCAATCTCTAAAGGGTCCCATGATTTCTTGGAATAATTTATTGCTACAACTTTTGGAATAGTTGAGTTTTATTATCATTTTTGAATAAATCATAGTTCCTTTGAGAAATTATTTCTAAGATTTTTTCATAGCCTAGATGGTTCCTGGATCTAGTTCTTTGAACTCATTTACAACTACATTCTAACAATACTAAGAACGAAGGAGGCTTTTCATCTTAATTAAACAAATTTCATAAATTTTACCTGTCATAATTGATCTGTGAGGCTATCTGAGGTTGTCGTTAGATATTATTTGTTTTTTTTCTAGGCTTAAAGGATGGAACAAGTAAGCACTTATATTGACAATGATAGGAATCTCCAATGGACAATGGTTTTCCCTGTGCTATAACTCTCTAATATACCAACAAGTTCCAAAACTAGTACTCAACCTAATATCTCAGAGCTATAACTAAGGGAGATAAAACATGACCTTAGTTGTACTACAAGATTATTGTAATACATGAGGTCATATTCTCGATCATAGTTCTTAATGGAACTATAATACTCATCCAGACGAGTGATTAATCTAGGGTTGGTTTTAAGATTCATACACGACTTGCAATATACTTAATGGTATGTGGAAGTGAGATTCCATTTATAGGATTGTTTGATGTTGTACTACTTGAAGTAGTACTGGGTTATATGGGTTTCTAAATATATGAAACGATGTGTTTCTAACCATGCAAAACCATGTGTAGTTCCTACATGTCTCCTCCTAAAATTAATGATAGATCATTGTGATTTTTATAGATTTTAGAACACATCTCTATCATAGAAACTTTCTAAAAATTGTAGAAGAATATATTTTCACGGAGTGATAAAGTGCAAACAAATTCCCTTCATGCAAGAAATAAAACCAAGACCTTAAACCCTTATACTAACTTATATGCGAGATCATGCACCTTCCTATATACATTACCTGTTAACCTCCCTTAGGCTCTATAACATCTTCAATATGTGGTTTTACTCTCTAACCTATCACTCTAAACCTTAGCTCTAACACAACTTTGATGTCTAGATGTAGTTTTTCTAACCTATCACTCTAAACCTTAGCTCTAACACAACTTTGATGAAATAGACATCAAAATAGCTAGAACTACATTTATATATTTGAAGAGAAATAAAAACATAATCACATCAATAAAATACAACTCATAAAATGTAATAATAAACTTCATTGATTACATTTCTTTACAAATGGTATACCCATACAATTTATTCTAGAATTATTCTCCAAGAAAAATCTAAAAAATAAAAATAAAACATGATTTGTCACATTCTAAATAGTTAAACTTTTTAAAAACTATCTATCATAGAAAATATAAATTTACACTCATATCACTAAGACCTTAAAACTTTTTACAACACAATGGAGATATTACAATATTCCAAAAAGATAGCTTAGCAAACAATTAACTATTCTATTACCACTTAAACATTGAAGCTTTAAATTGAACCTTTATAATTCAAAGATGTGCAGAATTTAAAGTTCCTAGCCTTTAGATCAACATCATTCGAAACCACCAAACCCTACTGAGTGTAGGGTTTTTGTGAATTATTTCAAACATGACGACATCATTGTTTTTTTTGTGGTAACTAAACAAATGGGAACTTCGCACAATGGTATCGGTTTGATTCCTACACCCATAGCCTTGCCTTGTAAAGGTCAAGCCTTTACGTGAGAATCTTCAAAGCCAGCGATGGGAAAAACAAATGCAAGTAAAGGTAAAATTGAAGTACAAGTAAAAGTAAAGGTCAAGAAAAAGTTGAATGAGAAAATTATGGCTTCAAGCACGACATTGGCTTCTTAGAATGTGTCTATGGTGTAGTTATTTACCTACTCGAAGTATTTACGGTTTATTCAACAGCTGCATGTATCCAAGATAAATACTATTATCAATGGGCTTTCCATAAACAGTTGTCCAGGAAAATTGATGTCAGTCCCCCCACTACTTCAAAGAAAAAGTAGAAACCGACAGTAAACTTATCCCTAGACTAACTATCTCCACCACTTTTGATCCCTGACTGAATTTTTCAAACTTTGAAAGTTGCTAAAGTTTTTCTATTTTATTTGGATAATCTACTCTTTTGTAAGACTCTTCATAGAAGTGAATCTTTTGAATGTCCTCTATAAGTCTATCAATCACTTCTCTAACGGTCTTGTCTCAACTCTTCATAGAAGTGAATCTTTTGAATGTCCTCTATAAGTCTATCAATCACTTCTCTAACGGTCTTGTCTCAACTGAAGGGAATCTCAAACCATCCAAAGTTTGGTTCTGCATCTCTTGGAAAAGACGAATCAAGGTCTGTAGTTGATATCAGTGACCAGTAGCTCAACAACCTTGAGTGTTACAACAATTAGCCTATGTAATAGTCAATATACATAACTCGTTTTTTTTTAATGAAGTATCAGGGAAATGCACTGAAAGAAAATACAAAATAAGGAGGGAACACCAACTTTGCAATTATTTCCTTTGTTTCTTTTTTAAACTTGTTAATTTTTTATTTGTTCATGTTGTAAATCTAGTACATACTTTTTCATATTCTAAATTCTGTACAGGCTAATCGCAACAATTTTCTTACAGGAACAAAGAGAGAAACTAAAAATAATAATAGACAGAACCAGAAATCAATAAATACATAGTAAACAAAATTAAATTTAACTAGTTCATTGGCTAGTTCCAATAAATCAAAATGGTCATGCCTTTTATTATGTCATTGACAAAATATATGGTCTCCCCACTGAGTTTTAGTTTTATCATGTCGTTATAATGGCCCAACGACCACTTACAATGCAGTCATCGTGTGTTTAAATAGGCAAGACTATATGAAAATACCATAGGTTACTCAAACCCAAATCCTGTAAACTACTCCAATTTCAGACCATCTTAGTGGTACTCATGTGAAGAGTTATTACTAGAAAATATTAGAGGATAGTAGAAGCATGACAATGCAAAAAAGTGGAACCTGTCACGACCAATGTAAATGTAAATGTAAATGTGAAATATCTCCCAGTACAGAAGAGTTACTAACTAATAGGATTCGATAAGGTGCCTCCTTAGAAACCCATTTGCAATGGCAGGGGAAAGAAAAATTCACACTTCATCGCGTTATAGAATATATGTGATGTTTGTATTATCTTTCTTAAATCAATGCTAAGAATAATTAGCTCGATATTTTATTTGTAATATCTCAAAAAAATACATTTTAGAAGTTTATAAAGTTAAATATTGTAAAATTTTGAAGTACTTTTTAAAATAACATAGTGTCATAGATCGTGCAAAGTTAGAAGGTGTCTAATGAACGTAATTAAAATACCATTCAGAGATCAACATAATAACGAATTCATATATTTGTAGTCCATCGGTCAATATACTGATAGTGAAATTTGGAGAAAGGGTGCAGCACATGAAGTTCAAGGTTGAAGATTCGCACCTCTGATATTCAAACATTCTCCATTGAATGCAGAACTCTTAAGAGTCTAAAATTGAGATTAGGGTGGATACTTCATCAATATTACCCATTTGTTTGGCCACATAGCTCTAGGAACAGCCACAGGGAAATTCTCTTTCACAAATAATTATATTGATGAGTTTATCATCTTCATCTGGTAACCAGAGACGTTTGTTATGGTTTGTTATGATGCGTTGGGAAAAAATAAGGGTTTTTCTATGCACTTCTTTCATTTTTAAATCTTACCTACAATTTGATATTCTGTGCTAGTAACTGGTCTTCTCTGCTAGTAACGTGTATCGTGTCAGTCTGTTGTCAGTTTGTTGTAATTTTAAATTGTGATCCTCATATACAATGCAAATTTTAGAATATTCTAAAAATTGGATGAGCCCTACCCAGAAATTACTTTCTTCATAATCATCAATTTTTACAATATATATTCTAAAATCTACAGTAAAAAAACTTTCAGATAACAATTTCTACAATAAAACACTGTTTAACTTTCCTTACATACATCCAAATTTTAAAATATTCCAAAATCTAGTTACTCCATACCACACTGTTTAACTTCCCTCATCATCATCAAATTTTTATACGTGTTAAACAAGTCACAAAATACCTTCAGCTGTTTTAAACAACTAACACAATAAACATTGAAAATTTGAGATACCTGCCCGTTATTCTCCAATATTCAGCGATATGGACGTGGACAACTCACCAGTTCTTGATTTGACTCCATACCCTGACTCCTCTCCTTCTATATAGGAATATTATAGCCCTTACACATTTAATATTCTTTATCATTGTATATTGGAATATTATACTATTTACACATTTTGTATTCCTTATCACTACAGATGCTAATGATAAATCATATACAGTCTGGACTTGTACTCCCTCCTCGTCCCTTTACCTACTCAAAGACGGCGTCAACTAAACGATAGTGTTCCATACTACTTGGCGTCAAATTCTACCACATGCATTCGAACACTCATTCAATCATTACTTGCAGGCTGTGATTAAAAAATTCTATCAAATCAATTTCGTACTCCACATTTTACTTAAACAGCAATATTTGGAGACTTTAATCAGAAACGAATTAAAAAATCTAATCTAATCAATTTCTTCCTCGACATTTTACATAATCAGCAATAATGGAATACTTAATCAGCAACGAACTGAGACATTTTGTTGAATTGCGTGCCCAATATTTTCAATTTTCCATCATCAACAACCAAAAACGTAGGAAGGCAGTAATACAAATTTCTCCCTCAAGAGAGAGAAAAAAGGAAACTTTAAATGAAAATATCTATTTTATTTATTTAATTGTCAAATAACCACTATTTTAAAATGTGCACTTAATTTTTAAAATGATGAAATTAATTTTTAAAATCATCATTTTAATATATGCGTTACACGCATAAAAGCGATTCCAAATAGTGTGGTGGAAAATAAAGTAAGAAAGAAATGTTATGGTTGGTGGAGACTCCACTTTTTAAGATAGGTGTTTATTTATTTCGTGCTTATAATACTAACATTTGAGATTTAAAAATAAGCACAAAATACCTTACTGTGCCTAGACTCCAAAATAAGTACAAAAGAGCCATTGAATTTGTTAACAAAATCTTGTCTTTATCTAGAGCCACATAATATAATCATGCATGGTACACAATGAAACCTAGAGATTAAATGTTGAGACTCAAGTGATAGATGAGCATAGAATAATCAAATTTAAGGTTTTTTTAAAGTGGTTTCATAGATATAATATTAATTTTCATTGTTGTTTTAGTGGTTTCATAGATATAATACTAACTTTCCTGGTTTGTATAGTGGTTTCATAGATATAATACTAACTTTCCTTGTTTGTATAGGTGAAGTAACAATTTTTTATTTGGAATTGAGAATTTTTATGAACTTTATTTAGTATAGGTATATCAGTGATAGATCTTATTTTTTTATAAAACTAATTTATGTATTAGCTTTGATTAAATATCAATTGTATAGTTATCATGTCTCTCATGCATTTGTTATATTCATACTTGAATTTCAAAGAAACTAGGTTTCCGTCTTTAAGGTGTGCAAGCATAGTGAAGGTGCTTTATCCTTTCTATTAGCTAAAAGATTATGAATTTCTTCAAAATGTTTGCATCCTACATACTCTTAGTGCTTGAAATATTAGAATCTATCCAAATTCCTATTTAAAATTGGGTTCAATCATTTTTTATTGTTTTAAGATCATTCTTTAGTCTAACTCATCATGTTGAAAGTTGAGATTGATTGTTACTCAAATACATTATAGTTAATAGGTTCGACCAAATTACTCGATAACTTTTAGAGAATGATTCAACATTATTTATAAAATTCTTGAAATTACATAAATCACACATAATTACACCAAATCATTAGATAATTTAACCCTAAAAATAAATATAATTAAATATACTTAACCTTCCCCAATAATACTTACATCCATGACATTACTTTTTTTAACTATATTTTATGGTCAAACTAAATTTTCAATTTAGTAATAAAACAGAACATAACTTATATTCACAACGTGGAGATGTACTAACCATCCCAATGACATAAAAGTCAATGTCGTATCTCTACATATATTTGAAATTTAATAATAGGATTGTTCGTGAGATTATAATATTTTATTATCAGATTCTAATCTTCATTCATTTAAATCATATTTTTAAATATGAAAATAAATTTAATATTAATACTTTTAAATTATAAAAATTTAACAAATTATTTAAATCGAAAGAAAAAAAAAAAAATTGATTAAAAAAATTCGATTAATTAAACTATACTAAAGTAAATCTGTCTACCAACTTCACACCACGTAATCGTGTGTTTGTTTTTCAACGCAACATCATTTTTTTAACGGTTTTTAAATGTAAGAAATAGATTGTATGTAAAGTCGGTTTCTTTAAATAATTAAATAATAACGTAATATTAGTTATTAATTAATTTTAATTCTATATTACTTAAAAATATTAAATTTAAAATATTAACTATTTTATTTATATAAATTAGATATTGATAAATTTCCATATTTTATTGTTAAACATTTATTAACATCTACATCCGAAACAATTACATTTCCAAAAACATATCTAATTATACCTTTTCACAAAACACATACAAAAATTAATTAAAATATTCAACGACTTATTCTTAAAATTTATTGCAAAAGCTATGGGTCCACCATCTCCATTCCCTGGAACATCCACGGCCAAATGTTTATTTTCCTAAACCTAAAGTAATTCCCTAGTTCCCTAGGGAATTCAAACACTATCTTCGCCTTATTTTCTAAGTTGGAAACTTTCTCTTACCGTTGCCCCCACTTAGATTTGTTCCTATTCCTATATAGGTAATTCCCTAGGGACTTCCAAACGTGGAAGACAAGCATGTATTCTTTGTGAATTGATAAAGGCCCATTAACTATTTATGTGGTAGGTGGTGGGCCGAAGGACACGCCCCACTACCGGGGACAATGGAGGTCACCAACGGCTGCAAGATCAAGCCTTCCTCCATCGGCCCAAATTGCAGATAGTCGGTCACCGATTCAACGTCAACAAGCTCTTCACTATGGTAATACGCGCATAAAAGGATGCCATTAAATGAAAATATTTTTTATTTAACATAAATGGTTCAGTTAAATACCTGTGATAGGGGATGATAGATCTAGACACCCCCAAACCCAGCGAGCCCAATATTTCACAATGTCTTGAGTGTTAACCTAATATGTTATTCAGTTTATTTAAAAACTTTTATACATTAAGTAATGGAATTATCTTTCAATTGAATTGGTTGGGAGGGTTTAATGATAACCTTCCTACCCATCTTCAAGTCTCATTGACATGGTTATGAATGGTTATCCTGAAATATGTGTTATCCTTAAATATATTGTACTATGTACCTATTTCTTAAATTAGGTAGGAAGGGGAATTTCCTCACTCAAAAGCTAGGTGTTCTCAACACCTTCTAATGAAAACCACTTCGAAGAAGAAAAAACTGATGCAGGAGCATCAAGCTAAATTTTCATTATTCAATTATGTAATTAGGGGGGTGATGAATTTTAATTATTGTATTAATTAATTTTCTCATTTTTAATTAATTAAGAGAGAAAATATAAATGTGAGGATTATTATAAATATTCCTTAAATAATTAAGGATATGAGTGGAGTTGAATTAGGTAGATAATCTAGGGATTAGGGATTCCATAAATGGGACTTAGTTGAGTCCAAAATAAGATAAATCTAAATTAGATTTTAAGTTAAGATTTGTGTAGAGGAAATTATGGAGTGGAATAAATTCATATTTATGTATAAATATATAGCTTGTGAGAGTGTGAAAAGACACGGAGAGAAATGAGGAAGTGATGAATACATAGAGTAAGAGAAATGGTTTGAAGGGCCGAGAGCCAAGAGGCCGCCCATTGTAATATTTGGCCAAAGAGTTTTTATGTTTTAACATCAGCATTTTTTTGTTGTATGGTTCTCTTTCCCTTTATGTATATCTTGTGCAAGCACCAATTCTATTTGTTTAATGAAGAATTAGATGAGGTTTGTAATCAAGAAGGAAGCACTCGAGTTTTTATATGCTAGGATCTGAGTTAACCCAGTATCCTGGCATCATTTGGTACCAGAGCTTCTGAAAGATGCCTGTTATACTTTTCTTGAATTTTCAAACTGTACGTATATGTTTTCTATAAGTGTGTGATTGCAGGAAAATGATTTTTCGTTGTTGAGGGTGATGCACAGTTTAAAATGCTGTAGTAGAGTGCGGCCATTGGGTGAACGCAGCCACAAGGGAACGAAGGATTGAAGACATTAACGCAGTGTTAACACCTGCCAATGATGTTTTAGACATATGCGTTGGCATATACAAAGGGATTGCCAGTGTCCAGTGAGTTGACCGTGATGCAGAGAAGCATTGCCAATGACTAAATAGAACCACTTCCAGATCTGCAACGTAATGGTTCAGTCATACTGAATTTATTACAGATGAAATCATTTGCTTTTGTTAGTAATGACTATGTTTGTTTTTTACTGTGTAAACATTCACGGTGGGATAAAAATTGGGTCGATTGATGCCATGTGATAACTGTGTTGAATTGTATGAATCGTGGTTCAAGAATAAGTCTGCATTGAGGAATTGCGTAGAGGTTGGTGTATGCTCTAATTCAAATTCCAAATTATAGAGTTGGAACCATATTTTTTTGCTTGATCGCGTGGAGGTTGTGAAGCCGTGGACATAAACAACTTGCGGTGTTTATGTTTTATTTGCTTTGAGATCAGTACAATCACAAAGTGATTAAGAATTGTAGAATTGAGCAATCGATATCATTGGTTTATCATTGTTTCATGTTTAAGTGTAATATCATTACTGTGTGGACCGTAGGCTCAAATAAAAAAATATGGCAGCGCTTTGTTTTGAAGAACGGATTCCACATAATGGGAAGGCTTGGGATAATTTTATTGAACGAAAGACTACATTAAAATCTAATAAATACTATGGTAAGAGGATCATAAAGCACAATGGGCGCATACTCAGCACAATCTTCATCCACGCATTTATTCAATGGAAGGAGCAGCTACCGAGAGTTGTCAGAAATCGCTGAATAAGAAAAGAGGCATTTCTAAAGCGTGGTCTGTGGAGCCGTGGTGGCTGTGCGATAGCATGTTGGTGTGTGGTACCAGAAGCATTAGCAACACATTACCATTTTGCACGTTTTGTAATGTCAATTCAAGTAAAATTTGAGCATCCTTGGAGCTGTGAGTAGTAACACATCACTGTGGTTTGGTGTGCGTGAATGCGTGAGGAACTAACACAGTTCCCGTGGAATTGTGATAATGAGTAGTATGCATCGTGTTCCAATATGAATACACCCAATTTGACATTGTATTACTTCATCATGTTTTCTTTGATTTTGGTGGAATGGTTGTGTAGGCAGCGGTCTCAAAACAAAATGCAACGCTTTGTTTTGATATGCTTCTGTGAATGGCTTGTGTTGTCAGCAGTGCAGCATTTTTTTCTTTCAATTGCATGGATTTATTGATTGTGTGAATGGCTTCGTTATGCGACGGGGTAGGTGTGGTGGAAACTGTGAGATATGAGAATGTAGGGGCGAGTGAGTCCAAGCAGAGAACAGTGATTTCAAGTGGAATTGAAAAGTAGACGAATGATATTCCTGTGAAGTGTGGAACCATGAATCAATAGTGAAGATGGAACAGTGGAGACGGTTTCAAAAAACCAACAAAATCATTGTGAAGTAAGCGGTGGATAAGGAAAGGTGTGTGTAATCGCTAGTGTAAAGGTACATTAAAACAAATTGTGTGCTTGATACATTTTGTTGATATTTTTTAGTTAAATATTAAGAGAATAATGATAAAAGGTGTAGGTCCGGGTATTTTTAGATGTTAACACTTTGGGTATTTAACTAAAGCCAAAGTCTGGAATAAGGAATACTATTGATATATACCAGAAAAAAATTTAACCAAAGATCATGATTGAATTAAGTAAGGTTCCGTTCAGAAATTTATAAAGGTCCAGTTGTTTAATAGAAAATGGAAATGCTTCCAAATGAGGATTTAAAATATAGTAAAATCTCCAATTGAATTTTTAAGAGATCATATTCCGTGTGATAAATTGGGTTGATATGCATGTGGATATGCATAACAAAAATTTATTATGCATAGAGTGGGTTCTTCGTAGTTTTGGCTAAATCATTTTGGACCAAATATTGTAGTTGGAAAAAGGTGAATTCTTTTGATTTGTGATTGACAACATAATTCCGTGATGTTTTAAAATATTTTTTTACCATCATATGGCGGCAGCTAAGGAGGAATTATTCAGGATGGACACAATGTACAAGTTGTACATTATTCATCAAAGAAGCTGAAAACATGTTCTTTGTACACAGGTGAAGAGATGTGAATTGATGTTGTATGGTGCATAAAAGTGCAAGGAAAATGTTTGCACTAAAATGATGAGCTTATGGTATGAAGAGCATGCAAATGTTAAGAGTGACGAAGACATCACAGAAGAGTGGAATCCAGAGAATTGAGTTTTTGAAGAAAAAGGTTTGTTACTAACCTTAATGGAAGCATAAGGTATGTTTCATCATTTTGAGAAGATATTTTTGAATGCTGGAAATTGAATGGTTTATTTATTTTCACCATAAAATAAATATTGGGAAAGTGAAATGCATTTCAAGTTAAATACCTCGCATCATGAGAAAGAGGACACTAATGATCTTTTCATAAAAATGAAGTATGAGAGAGAGTGAAGATTTTACATCCGAAAAATGTATCAGGAGTGTATGTTTGTTGGAGGATTGTATAACTTGAATTAAGTCAAAATATCCACTATCATAATTATTGGGTCAAACCTTGAAGTCAAAAAAGATGTTAGAATCAAATTAAAGTTTGGATAGTTTGAGTTAAGATTGAGTATTTTCATCCAAGATGAAGAATTGGTGTAAGTCTGAAGTCAAAGAGTCATAAGCTAAGTAAAAATTCTGAATGTAATGGGCTGCATGATCGACGGATCCCAACACCCAAAGAATTGGTTATTATAATACATGAATTACTAAAGCATTGTTTGTAGCAAAGTGAAGCAAGAGAATTGCCCAGAGACTGATTCCAAGACAGAGAACCGAAAGAGGTCAAGTGCCGAAAGAAATCTTGCATTGTTGAATGGCAAGTGCGAAGGATTGTTGATAAGAGGATTGAATGAAATCCACACGTGAACACATGAAGTCTGCAAGGAGGAGAATATGACTGTCGATAGTCATTTCCAAAGATCTAATGAAGACAACAATAGAAGGAAGAAGAAGGAAAATTCGAAGGTAAGTGGCATATGTGAACAGTTGACTGATGAAGATTATGAGTGAGAGAAGGTTGAGATAACAGTTCTCCTTGAATTGTTAATGGAATTGTTGCAGGAAAATGTGAAAGACCAGACACATGGTTGGACCATGAGGAATAAATTGAAGTGGCAGAGACTACACGCAAAGAGGGAAAAGTAGGTAAACATACATTTGGCAGAAGAGCCAAGGAAGCTCGAGCAGATGTTGAGGTGTGAATAACTCAGAGAGGCTGAGTTAAAAATGGATGTTTCCATTTGTAACCTGGAATAGGGTGAAATTATGGGTGAAGAGATAAATGAGGAAGATCTCATGAAGTATTGAGATAGTTTGGAAGAATCTGAAGATGTGTTGGCGAGAGAAGCAGATGAGGCTATGAAGCCTTGTATTTTTAAATCTCACAGTTTATGTATGTTTGCAGGATGTGTGAAAGATGGTGAACAGTCTGGTGAAACTGTCACAGAGAAGAATGAAACTCTTGAGGTAAAGTCTGATGGAGAATGCCTTTCAGAGAAGGAAGGTATTGATTTGTTACATAAGAAGAAATCATAAATGAATTCCGGTTTGGGGAAAGACAACAAGTTGAAGTTGTTATGGAGAAGAAGCATAATGGAAATGTCGAAGAGATATTCCAAGGAGGTAAACAAATGTATTTGTTTAGTGAATTTGCTGACAGAATTTTACAATGTGATAATGCTAAAACCGGAACAACTTAGGAAGATTGTCTGAAGAAGAATGAAGATGGGAATGAAGGTTGTAATGAATTTTTTGAAAGATTTCATATGGAAATAGAGTTCTTGGAACGATAGCTTAAGGAACCTGATGGAGAAGTAAAGCTTGTAAAACTTGATCTAGAAGGTATTGCAGTTATTATGTGTGATAGGGATGAAATATTCTTAACATTTATAGATTTGAACGAATTTTATAACTTTTCAGAAACCGACATTAACACATATGATGTCGAAATCAGAGAAATTGAGCGAAAATTATTTGTAGTTGAGATGAAAGATCAGGAGCAACAAGGAAGTTATGTCCGTAGGGACATAAAGGAAACAATGAACCAGGAGGATAACGATGAAAGCAGCCAGCAGTTAAAAACAAGATCTACTAAAATCCAGAAAGTCGATGATGGGATATTGGTGCTTGAAGCATCAAAAGAGACCGAAAGGTCTTATCTTTTTAAAAATAATAGTTTTCTGGTGAATGCAAATACGTTACTGAATGAGAAAGTTGTTGCTATAAAAGATATCAAAGAATATAGTTGTAATCAAGAAAGAGTTCTTGATTATTATTCATTGTAGAAAGTTAAGTGTTAAGCACAATTGGAGATGAAAGAATTCGACAAAGAGGAATTACTCCGAGTCATTGGAAAAATAAAATATTGGAGAAGCCGATGGAATCTGATCGATAGAATTAGTGATGAGTTACCAAATCAAGTTGATACTTCGAAGGACTAGCGACAGAACAGAGTTTGGATTCCTGGAGGGAGCAAGTCATCAGAACTTGTGGCTATCGCATTATTACAGAAAAGAGACAGACCTCATAGACAAGAGTCTATGGAAAGTTCTCTACATGGTGACTCTGATGTAGAAGCATCAAAGTTAAATTTCCATTATTCAATTATTTAACTAGGGGGGTAATGATTTTGAATTATTTTATTAATTAATTTGCTCATTTTTAATTAATTAAGAGGGAAAATACAGATATGAGGATTATTATAAATATTCCTTAAATAATTAAGTATATGAGTGGAGTTGAATTAGGTAGATAATCTAGGGATTAGGAATTCCATAAATGGGACTTAGTTGAGTCTCAAATAAGATAAACCTAAATTAGATTTTAAGTTGAGATTTGTGTGGAGGAAATTATGAAGTGTAATAAATTCATATTTACGTATAAATATGTAGCTTGTAAGAGTGTGAAAAGACATGGAGAGAAGTGAGGAAGTGAGGAATACAGAGAGTAAGATAAATGGTTTGAAGGGCCGAGAGCCAATAGGCCACCCATTGTAATATTTGGCCAAAGATTTTTTATGTTTTAATATCAGTATTTTTTTGTTATATGGATCTCTTTCTCTTTATGTATATCTTGTGGAAGTATCAATTGTATTTTTTTAATGAAGAATTAGATGAGGTTTGCACTCGAGTTTTTATATGCTAGGATCTGAGTTAACCCAGTATTGTGGCATCAAAAACCCACCTACATAATGTTTACTAGGTGTTGTCAACACCTTAGCCACTCGAGAGTTACCCAAGAGTTTAGAGTTTTTGATGAAAACCACCTCGAAGAAGAAAAACACACCTCCTTAGTGTTTTTAATAAGACTAGTTATAGCGTGCACCAATTTCTGAGAGATTTCTTTAAGGTTGAAAAATGTCCTAAGAATAAAAAAGATCTTAAAGATCGGTTTTTTGGAGTGCATATTTTGTTTATTTAAGGGACCACAAATAAGATTGCAAGGATCCTAAAAAATCATATGGTCCCTTCGAATTTTAGGCTTCTTAAGACTATTCAAAGCTATCTAAGATCATTAAAGAACCCTATGAACCCCAGAGATGGTAAATGTGTTTACATCATTCCTTGCTCCTATGAGAATCCATACATTGGTGAAACTGGTCAATCAATAAATCAAAATATTTATGATCATCTAACTGACATCAAATATGCAAGGTCTCACTCCTCCAGTTTGGCAGAACATGTGGAAAATACAAATCATCACATTTGCATTGAAATGGCTAGGGTTATTGGTAGGATTGACCATTTTCATCACCGCAAGTTTAAGGAGGCCTTGGAAATTGAAAAAAGACCGTTCAATTTGGAAAGAGAGGATGGTTAGAGCATTAGAAGGTGTTGGTTCTCTGCCCTATATTCCTAGATTATATTATTATTATTATTATTATTATTATTATTATTATTATTAATTAATTTTATTAATTTTTCATTTCATTGAGTTTGACTATATTAAACAATTTCAAATCAACAAACTTTTTTTTTGGTTTAATTAGTAATAAATTTGATTTTAGTTATTATTTATTTATGATTATAGAATTAATATATTTTAGTTTAAAATTTAACTACAATTTTGTTTATACCAATTAAATTTGACTTTTTTAAATTAAAAAAATTTATTATTAATATTAAATTTATTATTTTTAACAGCTAATTTTATATATTTAGGCCGATAGGCCTTCTCTTTTGAAAGAGAACCAGTTTTTCATCGTCAACATTTTTAATCTCTCGCTAACACGTGTTCCCTGACAGTTTTAATCTCTGGCTGACAGCTGTTGTCTAACAACTGTCCCGATTTGTTGGCAAAAACCGGGCGCCTCCAATTTTCGTCCCCGCAGAATCTGGAAATGCCTCTTCTCAGCCTGTATCTGATGTTTACCTAAAAGCATCCCTTCTCAGCCTTCGCAGCAGTGGAGATTAGTCGCTTGGTTATAGTTTGTTCCCTTGTGTTTTATGGTATCAAATTAGTGCTGGTGTTTAAGTGGTTCTCAGTGCCGACAAAGAATTTTTAAAAGGGGAATTGAAATTAGTTTTCTCAGTCTCTCTAGAGGTTGGAATGCATGGAAAACAATAACCGTCCCGACTGTTACCCTTTGTATGAGATTATGGACATATGTCGCATCTTACAAAGACAAGTGGCCCTTATAGCAGACAATAGGACTTCTATTTTCTCTGCTACAGGTAGAATTCATGTTCAGAGGGAAAATCATACCAATAAATTTTGCAATCATAATGGAGACTCTGTCACGGTATAAGAGGCAAATTGAAAGTTAGAGGCACACCGCTATGTGTTATATCACCAGGTTTCAGGTTTGGCTAGGAGTTCTCAGTCAGCCATCACTAACTTCAGAATGTCTGTTGGCTCAGGTAGTGAAGAAACCAATGAGGACCAGCCTGTTCACCAGATGCCCTAAGATGTTGGCGTGGACCAGGATTCCCGACCTTCTCTTGTAGAACAAGAGAAAGCATTCAGCAAGTATGTTTTAAATTAATTGCAGGTTTTATCAAGTTTTACTTTCAGATCAAATCTAACTGATCAATGCATTAGTGATTCCTTAGTTTGGTCATTTTTTGTACTGGTGGTGAGCACTGATTTGCATAAACTTCTTGTGATTTTTTTTCCCTCATTCAGAGAAGATCATTTGATCATGTCTTGTGCTTGGCTGTGAGACCTGGACTATATGTGTTGCAGTACTCTATTTTTTTTTTTTTCGCGGGTATTGCTTTTCGTTATTTCCTGTAATGGGTTTTACCGTTTTCAGCTAAGTTCAGCATACAAGGATTGTGTAGGATTTATTTGCTTGTGGGAAGGAAGGCTCATTTTCTCATTTATTGTAATGGGCTATGGAAACGAATCATCATAAGCTAGCCGTGCACTCTTAATTTCCTATGGGTATATCCCTTTTGATTATTCTGTGTACCACTCCTATCCGTCTCTTGATGAACCTCCCGCCTGTGACACTTCCAGCTCCAGGTGGTGAAGGCCTAAGAGTATTCTGACGGATCACCACATCATTTTATGAATTGGTCACCAAAATTTCTCCATTTTAAACAGGGTTTGTTTCTGACGGCAAAATTTCTCCATTTCAAACAGCGTTTGTTTCTGACAGAGACTTGCTGAGAATTTTAGAGTAGGGTTTGAACGTCCCGCCTGTGACATTTCCAGCTCCAGGTGATGAAGGCTTGAGAACGTTCTGACGGATTCCCTCATTTTATGATTTGATCGCCAAAATTTCTCCATTTTAAACAGGGCTTGTTTCTGACGGAGACTTGCTGAGAATTTTAGAGGAGGGTTTATCGTTTGATGGTTAGCATTGTTGTACCTTTATCATTTCTACCCGCTTATTCCATTGGTGAATCGATCCTCTACTTCTCTCCCTCTCCATGACAAGGAGGTTTGTTGGGAATTACTGGAACACTGACAATTCTTCTCGGCCTGTACAAGTATTTCTGGTGTTTTCTTATTCCATTTTTTTAAAGTTCTTAATATGCATTATTATGAACCTGCTTCTCCATTTGCTTCTCAATATGGTATAACTGAATTTGCTTCTCCAAAGAGTAAAACACAACACCACCGAGGAGAGAGTACCAACAGAAACTATTGTACATGTAATCACTTATTGAAATATATGGGTGGATGCTTTGATCTGTAACGTACTTTGCACTGTGTGCAAAAACCATGGATGTTTGCGAGCGATTGCTTAAATGGTTTAATTCAAAACTACCATTATATTAATTCAAAACGATTTATTGCTCCATGATTTTGGGGCATCCCTCCCCAAATGTTCATGATCAAATTTAAACAGAAGTTCATGGCAACCAAATGCTCATGATCAGTTTTAAACATATTCTCACACAGTATGCAAAATACATAGAGTTCCATGACACAAAGTATCATTGATTTTGCATATTCTTAAACAACAATAGAGCACTTATATTTTAATAGGAAGCTTTTTCATGTTCTTAAACAACAATAGAGCACTTATCTTTTAATAGGAATTGCTTCCTGAATGCATATGAGAATTTTCACCCAACTGTAGGTCTCTAATGTAACTGCCACTCTCGAGCCAGGCTATGAGAGTACTAGGATGAGAGAATTGAGCTACAAGCAGCAATCTTTCTCAACCCAACCCATTTGCTTTCATGCTCAGCAAATTTTCTCCTTATATAGCACTCTAGGAATCTCGATTCTCATCTGGCCGTCAGTGATCAGCTCTGGCACTCTGTTCCAAGTGCAATGTTTGCCTTTGTTATAAATCTTTTCTTTGGCAACGCCTCTCAGTGCAATACTACATTTCAAAGTGATTTTCACTTTGTTCTCACAAATTTTATGATTGCTATTCTTCCCTTTCAGTTTCTGGATGATGTATCTATGATCTATTTTCCACAGTCATGGCCTAGTTTTTTGAGTTAAATACTAAATCTAGCTCTGTCCATGCAAAAATTGATATTGTAGTAAATTAACATAATATATTTTCTATTGCATAGGAACTGCTCCCAGTTCAATACCAATGTTTTGGCATTTCTGGGAGTTTCATGACTTCTAATTTTTTTTGTGAAAAATTGTAATAGGGTGGGTCTAGAAACCTTGTCTTCAACATTTTGTGTTCGGGAGAAAGAGGAAGTACCCTTCTAGCTATAAGTATCTAGTGTTGAGAGCACCCCTATATGTGGCCTGCAATAAGCCGGCTGTAACTGTTTTATAATAAATAGCTATAGGCAGGAGGTTACCTGCAATATAACATTTAGCTATAATAAATAGCTATAGGCAGAAGGTAACCAGCAATATAACATATAGCCAGGAGGCAGCTTGCAATATCTCACAAAAGCATGCTATAAGTTTCTTAGCTGTGCTATAAACTTCAGAGTGAAATTTCAATTGTGTTTTGAACTTTTTGTACTATGTAAGAGCCAAATCTATTGTTCAAGTCGTAACCTGTCGTAGTGTTGATCTTTTCCATAGAAAAAGACATAATTTTATTGGTCATAGGAAATATAAAATTGCATTAATGCCTCTTGACATTGAGCTAGAAAGAAAAGCAACTTTGAAAAACATACAACAAAAAGATGGAAATTAAGTCTGACAATTTTTGTTTATTTTTATCCTTTGCACTTTTTTCCAACCATATGAATTTGGTTTTGGTTCAACGAGAACTTCCATACCCATCTGAAACTTGTAGACCTTCAGGTTTAGAATCTTTCTAAAGAAGGGTGATGGTTCTCGACTGTGGTCTGTTGTCCCTATCCATTTTGATTTCAACTTGAGCTTGAGCATCTGTATTGAATTGGACAGGATGGCTCTCCTTGACGTCTTCTTCTTGGTCATCTGAAAGGTGGTGTTTTGAAAACTGTCAGCCTTTTGGCCTGTTGGATTGCTTTTTTTTTCTTTTTTGGATTTTTTTTTCTCGTGGGCAGGGGTTTTGTTTGAAAACAAACTCGACATAGAAATGTTGTGTTTTCATAATCTAAAACTTGATACCATAAGTTTTTGTGTTTCAATATTATGTGCGCTGGTAGCCCTTTTACTAAGATCTATATCTCTGTTATTTCCAAATCCATTTTTAAAATTTTGCTCAGAGTATTTCCAATATACTCTGACTTTGTGATGTCAGAGTATTTCCAATATCTTCCAAGGACTTTGTGATGCCAAAAAAAGAGAGTGAGGTTTGTAAGCCTCACCCAGACTAGTATAGTTGAGGCCATCATAGTTGTGGCATCAAATTCTGGGAATATAGTTGAGGCCATCATAGTTGTTGCATCAAATTCTATGAAGTATGGAGTGATAAATAGCTTAGCTCTCCCTAAAAACCAAGGTCCTTCATTTAGAACAAAATCCAGGCCTATTGTTTGGACTATATGAAAAAACCTTTTGGAATATAAAAATAATATCTACTGGAATAAAGCTTCAGGTTTTGGCCAAAATCCATTAAATTTGCAAATAATAAGCTTTTGAATGGAAGACAGAAAAGAGGGAAGATACTTCAGAATGATTTGACTTCCATAGTTGGTTATTGCCCCATTTGGTCCTATGTGGGGCCTGTGTTGTTTTGACGCAGATATGCTGTGGCTGAAGTCTTCCTTTGCACGGCTTCTTCGAAAGAAACAGAAGTTCTGGTTGGTGTCATAGCACCTTGAACACCCCAACGTAGCCTCGAGGTTAGAATTATGGTGGAGTTTTTTTATGATGCTGATTTTGAAGAACTTTCTCTTCATATTGCAGATATTGAAGATTTGCAGGCAAACCCCAATTATTCTCAATAGACTGCTTCAGAGATAAGATAGAGTCAGAGCTTCTTGTCCAAAAAATCGAAGTCTTTCCTTTGATGCCTTTGACAAAAATCTGAAAAAAATTATCCTGATTCCTGTGTCTGGGAGGTGAAATGCTCTGACCTGGAAAGAGAGGGAAGACTTCGTAAAGGGCAAATTGAACTCAGCCTAGTTGAGCATTCTTGCCACATCCTTCTCAGGGAATGAAGCGCAACCGATGATGAAGGATTTGTGGCCCATAGGCTGATTTACAGACTTTGTATTGAATGACCTCTAGACCATGTTAGACAACTAATCCTTGAGTTAGTTTGTGTTAGGTAATTGGTTATTAGAGTCCAAGAAACTTGGGGAACTGATTTAGCAGTTTCTTGATGTATCTATATGTGTACACATTGTACATCATTCTTTGAAACATTCATTAATATATTGTTGAGTTTGTTTCCAGTTTGTGTGTTGTGTGTCTTACAGTGGTGTCAGAGCGGGTAAGATTGCTCTGTTGATTGAGAGTGTGACAGATTGTTTATCCGCCTATTGATTGAGGTGAGCCACTAGTTTTTTTGTGGATGGAGATTTGGCGGAGTCAAAAGGATTGCAAATTTATTATTCAGGATGGACCACGTCTCAAGCGAGCAGGAGAATGCCACACCTTCTTAACTGCATCGTGAACATGCGTTTGAAGTGGTCCTTGCCGGGAACTCCTGCTTGAAAGATGTGAGCATGCATTTTTTTGTATGGTATGAATTGTACATCCCAACAAAACTTATTGTTGTTATCATGAACTTGCTAATGTTGTTCATTGGTTTCCTGTTACTGTTGGTGTGAGAGCGTGGATCCAGTGGAAGGAAGAACATGAACTAAAATCTATGTCGAGAAAGCGAGACGTTATAGTTAAAAGTTTGCCGATTTGCCAAATTTGCTTTTTGCTCAATGGTTACGCTCTCCCAGCTCTACTCAATCAGATTTCTTTTACATATATTTATTTAAGCTTGCTCGATATTAAAGAAAATTTTCCAAAGATATTGGCACTGTGTAAGTGCTTTTTTTTGGTGCTCACGAAGTTGGGATTGGCAATTTCGTTAACGAAGGATGGGTCTGACTTACTGTGACTTAACCATCGACTTCAAAACAGATTGTGGTTAGGCCAAAGGGCTTTTATGATTGAGCGAACGAGCATTCAACTGAGCCTTCAACCAAGGAGGCCAAGATCGGTCGTGTGAAGTTATTTATTAAGAATGAACGAGATAGACTGCATTGACTGTAATAATTATTGAGAACCGGAAAAGGTGAAGGCAGAGATTGGTGTTCTGGCAGCAGAGTGGGAGCCTCTCAAACGATTTCACTGAATCTTCAGTTAAGAATTTTTATTCTCTGGCCTAGAATTGCAGGACATAAGACTGAATTGCAGAAAATTTCAAGGTGTATTTCTATATATTTTGGAAAATCATTTATTTCCACTGTTCGCTAAATGAAAAAAACAAGTGTGGACTTGAGAATAGTTCTTGTGATCTTTAGAAGGAAAATTGTTGCTCCATTATGAGATGACCTTAATAGCGTGTTCAGAAGACAATATTTTGGCTACTTTGGAATAAGGTTGCAGTGTATAGCAATTGAGATAGGAAACTGAAGGAATTCTTTAATGTGTTGTGCGCTTGGAGAGGTTGCTGCAGAAAGCAACGGATTGTGTGTTGCTACCATAATAAATTTTGAATCGTTGACGAGGCTCCCATTGTTGACTTATTTAAAGTAATATTTGGTTGATGTTTTTAAAATTGGTTTAACTCTTTCAGAGTTGGTGGGAACCTTGAAGTAAATATGTGGCCCATGAGATGAGTGATGTTTGAATTTGAATACCATATAGTAACCTCTGTCTTGCCAAGTTACTTACAGCAGTAAGAAATGTTGACCAGTTATAAATAATCAGCTCCATGGCTCCAAGGGTATTGTAGTAACCTCTGTCTTGCCAAGTTACTTACAGCAGTAAGAAATGTTGACCAGTTATAAATAATCAGCCCCATGGCTCCAAGGGTATTGTCAAAAAGGTTCTCGGATAGTTTGTGAAAAACTATTAATGAACGAGTCTCGTTGTCAAAGTGATCCTTTAGGGAGGACCATCCAGATACTCCTATCGGCCTCTCCTTGCACCTCCTGGGGCAACTGCTAGTTTATTAATAATAATTCTTGAGTCAAACTAGTTGTTATATTTTAGCAGTTAACTATCAATTCTCTTAGTCTATTTATTTTGTTTCCATGATCTGGTTCCTCATATTATCCTGAAAATAAACCACAGTGATTAATTCAAATTTTAACGATTTATTATCTTAATCGAATTCTCTCTTCGTCGATATCAATTCGTCATTGATATCCCGGGCATTGCAATTACCTCCCGTGGTACATGACTAAGCATTTGTTATTACTATCATGAAATTTCTCTATGCTTTTATAGCATTAAATGTAATGAGTAAATTGTTTTGCTGGGTGTGGGATCGTTCCATACATGAGTCATCCCCTCATTAGTGCATCCCCCATTGGCTTCCACAAATACATGTTCGTGATGTTCATACACTAGAATATTCACACACTAGAAAGCACTTGGTCATCTTTTGAAGTAAATTTGAAACACTTCTAAAGTGTTGTATAACGAGGCCACAATTTTGTCCAACCTGCAAATTTCTTGCCAAAGCGACAAGTAGTTTGATAATATGCACTAAATTTTGATCTGCAAAAATCTCAATAGCACAAAAATGGGAACGGTTTGGTAGAGGTGTCATCATTATTGCATACCATGAACTTTCTTCCGCTTAACGTTGAAGAGTGGACATTAAAAAGAAGGATGATCATTAAGCCTATTTCGTTTTTTAATTTCAAAATATACAAGTCTATTGGCCTGATTACAAGGTTAATAAAACAAATTTATAATATTTTTAAATATTATAAATTTTTTTAATTAATTGGTGTGATATCATTATAATTTTAACTTTCAAGGTTTTGATATTGTATTATGTAGATTACGTGATCCAAAGATCAAATATTTTTTTTTAACCACAAAAAATTCACATTCCAATTTTTGGGATCTTTCTCAATATGTATTAAATTTAAAAATTAAAATGAATTTATGTTAATGGTACTAAATTATGATTTTACTTCTTATGAAAACAATACAACAATTATATTCACAATACTTTGCTTATTGAGGAAATTTTTATTTTCTAAATTGAAATTTAAAAGATAGTGATAAAAATTTAAAAGAGAGTGATAAAAACAAGGGTGATATTTCAATTGATTTTTTTGTCGTAAAAGTTAAAAAATATATAATGAATAATCAAATTTAATATAATTAAATATATAAATAACTTAGATTATCTTTTAAAAGATAATTAAAATAAAAAAAATTATTATTTATTTATAATTAAACCATTTATCTTTAAAATAAATAGACTGAGATTTAAATATTTTAAATACAATTCTATATATACTAGCCATTGATATTGTACTAAAAAGTAATATATGTGTGTTGTCAAAGAAAAACTTCACAAGGTCATTAGTGTTAGTGACAAAAATAAATAAATTAAAAAGACATTTTCTATAAGTTGTAGTTTTTGTGTTTTTTTTTTTTCATTGCGGTTATATGATATTTTTCCTATTTCCAATTTAGAAGCTTCCACTTTGTAACAATAATTCAATTCAATTATTTCCACATAGAAAATGAAATAATGTTTATTTCTATTTATTTTTATTTTTAATTTCTTTAATATTTACCAAAAAAGTGGTCCAATATTTATGACATCAAATAGGTAATATATATACAAAATGTAATTAATATAATTGAATGATTAAGCAATCATGAATCTTCAAAAGGGATTATTGATAAGAAGATAAAAATTTAAACTAATACACTTATATTATCAAATTAGTTTATATATGCTAATAGGAATTATTTTCCACTTATAATAGCATCGATTGATATATAAAAGGTGGAAAATGATGTTGATTGGCACACATAAACCACTTTATTGTGTTATTGATGGAAAATGTGTATGGGGAAGATTAGCAGATCACATTTGACTATGGATGACATTGTCTAAATATGGCTAAAATTTGTTGATGAGGCTTCACCATGGTTGACAATGGTTAACAATAATTTTTGAGGGTCGTTGATTATTGATGATGGTTGAATATGGTTGAAGAGGGTTGACGAGGTTGACAATGGTTGGCTTAGGTTGACCTTCATTGACCATTAATTTAATAATGTATTTATGTTGCATTAAAGTTGAGCATAATTACCTTAATATTTTTAACCTTAGTTGAAAATGGTTGATGTTACATTGGTGTTAATGTTAATATTACATTAATGTTAAATTAAAAGTTGAAGAGGGTTGATCATGATTGACCATGGTTAACCATTAATACAATAATCTTTCGTTGTTACATTGTTGAAGGTTAACCATGACCAACTTGATGATCATGTATAACTATGTTTAAGCTTGCTTGGCCATGTTTGAACATCGTTTACTAAGGTTAAATATGGTCAAGTCATGGTTGACCATGAACATGGTAGACCATATTGCATTGAATATCCATGGACTGACAAGTTTGACCATGATTGACCAGGTTGTCTATGGTTAATTACAATTTACTCTGGTTGGGAATGGATGAACGTAATTGAGTCTAGTTGTACTTGGTGAGCATGTTCGATCTACACGGTCTCCACCTAGTTACCCTATGTCATAATACCCACATTCTTGGGATATTAAAGAATGTCGTAATGTCACTAGATATTGATAAATTCCTCCCAAAATCCTTTTTTTCAACTCCCTCCCAATATAAATTTATAATTAAAGTAACCCGTATTCTTAATAGATATTTCCTATTTTTACTAAATGCACCTTTTATGCCCCCAAATATCTATAATTTCAGCTATGCCAAATCTCTTCTACAGCCCAATTCCTAAAATATATTGACTCTAATTTTCACAATTGAGAAACTACTTTATGAATTAACAACGTAATACATTGGCCAACAAGGTGAATTCCCTCATGGTTTTACCATTTTTGAGCTTTTTTGGAGTGAATATTTTCATAGTTAGTGATATTGTGGTTGCTAATTTTGGATTGGACTATGCGTATTGCTTTGAAACGTACAACTTTTCGAGTGGAAAAACTACCCATTATCAAAGACAAAGAAATATGAATGATAGAAATGAGTCTAGAAACAAATTTATAAAAAAAAATGTTTTGAGGCTAACCACTGGAGAGGGGAGGAGGCTTAAATTGAAATTATATTATAAAGTAATCAAATAATGGTTCGATATTTAAAAAAAATATATGTAAAATGATAGAGATAGAAGGTTAACAATTAATATAGGAAATTAAATAATAATAAATTTTAATAAGAAAATAATTAGGAATTCGAAAAGTACACTATAAGGAAAATACCTTCTAGTGGAGGTTATAATGGAGGATTTTAGTGTTATAAAATTTGCAAATATTTATAAAAAAAACATCTGTTAAAACATCTATTTTCAATACCATATGTTTTAGCATAGATGATAACACAACTTCATCACAACTGAAAAAATCTTGATGGCCGAAGATTTTAGTATATGTTTCTATAGTGGCGTGCTTCATGTAAAAATAAGATTGATGCGCTAAATATATAAAAGTTATAGGGTTGCATATATAACTAAAAACACTAATGCATTGAATTCAAAGAAGACCGGTTCTTGAAATGTATACTACCCCAGTGAATATATATTAAAAAAGTGCCCCGACGCATTATTTTCAAGAACGGTGTTAGGGCAAGCAAAAATATACCATACAACATGTCCTTTATTTAAAGTCCCAATGTCGATGTGTATGATTTTCACAAAAGAACTAGTGCACTACTAATATAAAAGAACCAATGTTGTTAACTTTAATAATGCATCTGGGCTGTAAATAATATTTTCCAAGACTGGAGCATTAGTTCTATGAAAGCATTGGTGCTTTGATAATTACAATGCACCAAGGCATTAATTGCAAACAATACTGGTGCTTGAAGACTTAAATTCCATGGTGTTTCCATTATTAGAAAAACCATCGGTTATACAAAAAAAATTTCATAATGTTGCTTTTATATAACATAACACACTGGTGAGTGTTTATGTTATGGATGCACCAATTTTTTATATGATATTTTCTCTTTTTTGGAAACATTTGCTTGTGACAATGCAATTATTGTGATTTTTTAAATCTGTTATTAAAAAAAAAATCAAAATATATGTTATAACATTCATTTAAATTAAAATTTGATTATTTCATTTATATATTATGTTTGGATTAATTTTTTATATTATCAAATTTTGCATCTCTTCATTATAATACTTAATCATCCATATATTTAATTAGTGGTGTAACATTTCACAACCACATTGGATAACATAATAAAATAAAATAAAATGTATTTTATTATGAATGAATAAGAGGGTTTTTTTCGTACAAAAATGGGTTGTTATTAGTAACCCCTTCTCTTTCAATTGGGACACCATGTCCATTATATTAAATAAAATGTTTGATTTTCACATGAAATTATTTTAAAAGATACAATAGCTTGCATTGATATCCATGTAGATCATGATTCTTCGTTGGAATTGTTGTCAGTGCTCAAGCTACTTCCTTGAATTGGGTTATTCGGATGAATTTTTAGTTGATTACATCGATTGTGTTCATCTTCTTGATCTTGTTACATCTACAAACATAAAACTGAAGTGGAATGAGTGTATCTGCTTTTTTGAGAAAAATGAGAATTGAAATAAATAATATGTATAAATGTATACCTAATAGCAATGTACCATAGCAAGAAGTAACTCATGAACTGTACAGATTGTTTCAAAACTCAGTCTCATGCCTTGTTGCAATAGCTCTTCTGTTAGCATAGTTCCATACTTTGATTCCTGCAAGTTTTAGACCTCATTCTAAACCATAGATTTAATGTAAAGGAATGTTTTTTTATACTAATTAGAGACTCAAATAAGTAAAACAACATAGATATTTACAAATCCCACAGTTAATTTTGAATTTCCAACATATATTCACAAGCCATATTTAACCCAATGTCAATCAATTCTATTGATTTCTCTTCTATTTATGTTAGCACCTAATGGAAGATGTTCAAGGATCGTTGATGTAAAAAAAAAAAATATATAAAAAAAATGAAACCTTGAGTTGTTATAAAGGAATATTAACAATTACTCAAAAAAAATGATATTAACTCTTTTCATTCTTGTCATCTTGTTTTATGTCTTGAATGAGTTGCATTTTGTTTTATATTCTCTCATAAAATACTTGAAAAATAGTATTTATTGATAAAATATTTGTTTATATGTACAAATTAAATCAAGAATACATACATTTGAAGCACATTGTTTTTGAGATGGCTCCTCCCGTGATGCAATTATGTTCATTTGTTTGACTGTCTCCCTGTACAATGTTTTGGACATTTCTACTAGCATGTTTCCCATATCATGTTGTTGATCCTTTGGGATTTTCATAATCTTCCTAAGAAGTAATAATCTATTTTAATATTTATATATGAAAACTAAATATAACAAAATAATATTAATAAATGAATGAATTGTAGTAATGTGTACATAAAATTCTATAAAAAAAAATGAAAAATTCAGAATATTACCCTTTGAATGATTATTTTGTGTTGTTTTATGTTTTTTCTATTGCAAGTCTCAGAGGTCTCATTAACCATTGCTTCAGAACACTTTCTATAGTTTAGATATAATTTGGTTCTTAGAATCATTGGATTATTTTGTATTGTAAGTGGATTATTTTCCATACATTCGTCCCATGATATCCCTCATAGTTTTGTTAAAAAAATCCCCTTTTCATTAACCTCTAACACCACTCTAAGTGAGCTAACGACTAATAAATTATTATTTACGTGTTCTATAATTTTTCTTTTCTCAGAATGACATTTATTTTCCTTCGTTGTTGCTCCCTGTAGAACATTAAGAATATATGAATTAATATATCGTTTGAAACATGTTATATGATATTCTTAAGTATATTATCAATGAAAATTCAAAAAAAAAACTCATATTGAATAGTATTGTTTCATTCACCTCAGTCATCCTTCTATAATTTTTCTATCACGTCTATACGCTCTTTTACACATAGATTAGAAATAACCTTATAGAATTTTTTCATTTTGTGCCTCTGCATGACACACACTAGCCAATACATATTAATTAAACTCATATATGGTTAAAACATATTAATTTTGTAAATAATTTACAATGAACTTACATTTTCTACTTTTTTATATGTGGTATCTTTGTCTTGATCAATATTTTTGTTACGTGACAACTTCTCAGACAATTTTTTATCAATTTACAGCATGTTCCACTCACTAAAAAATCCATTAAATATATTTTATAAATAAATCAAATGTTTTTCATCCAAAAAGAGATGTTGTAACAAGTTTGTTTATTTGAATAAACATCTTGGTGCATTCAATCTACTAAATTCACTGACTATTTAATCTTTCAGCACCTACAACGAAGTTTATTTTTTTGAAATAATTTTAAATTATGACAGTGTTATTTCTAATGATAAAAGTACCAAAATTATTTAACGGTGTTATTTGGGGGATGTGTGTGAGTGTGTTATATTACACCAAGAAAACTGATAAACAATCCGGACATAGTCGATATGGCTATATTACACTAGTGCGTTGTATTGCGTAGGGCACACGAGTGTGTTATATTACATAGGGTGCAATGGAGCGTTATATTCAATGGGGTTCATTATAAAACATAATCCATTTTCATAAAAACAGACAAAGTAAATAGGGTTTGGATCCATTTCAATAACTAATCCCCCTACTTTACATGTCAAATTCCATATATATAGTAAGTACACAAACCCATTAAATATAAAATTCCACAAATGAAAAACCCTAATTTTGAAGTGGTAAAGGGATTTAAACCCTAAGGTGAAATTTTGCAGTCATAAAAGCAAGAAGAACCAAGGGTTTAAAGTACGTATTGAATTCTTCTATTTTTTTCTGAATTCTAATTAAATCTAAATAGGAATAGAGATCATAAAAAAATTGCTAGTAAACTAAAGAGTAATTTTTTTATTTTACATATTTTTTCTTCTAAATTTTCAATAAATCTAACAGAAATTGTAAAATTGTTTAGTAGAAAAATTTTAAAAATTTTCCATGCATGGTTTTGAGTTAATCACATTGTAGCATTCCAATTCTAATATCTTGGTAGTTTTAAATTATTTTTCTGCTTTACACTTATTCAAGTATGTATCTGTTGCAAATGATCTCTCTTTTAATTAAACCCTAACAAAAAATCTAAAAAAAATCAACAATAAAAAATAAAATGTTTACTATGCAAGTTTTTGAGTGAATCACCATACCTTTCATATTTTGATATTTTGAATAGTTCTACTACTCCAAAATATTATGCTTCTACACAATGCTCTTGGTATGTATGTCTTGGAAATCATTCCCTTGAAATTCTAGGAAAAATAATGAAATAGTGAACACGTTTTTACTATTTAAAAAACTTTATGAAATTAGATTTCGAAAAATCAATTTCTACTCATTTTTCAATTTATCAAAAAGTTAAAAAAATTCGTGTTTTTTCTCAATTAATTTGAACATTGATTTGTTTAATAGTAGAGAGCACACAGGCATTTAAAAGGAAAGCGCACCAAAATTTTTAAGGCGCCAAATTTTATCAATGCACCGACATCATAGATTTTGTTTATTTTTTATTTTTTTATTTTTTTATTTATTTGTTTTTGAAATCTCGAAATGGTCCGGTTAATATTTTAGTGCAATGGTCAAGTTTCTATTTAAATGTATCAGTGTTAATTTTTTTTTATGAACAACAACATGGTAGAATTCATTTTTCTTTCAATATCTCAGAAACAGATGCAGACAAGTTTTGTTTTTATTTAAATGCATCGATGTTGTTTATTATAAGAGAACTTTATTTTTTACTTCGTTCTTGCTCCCTCTAAAACATTAAACATATATGAATTAATATATTGTTTGAAACATGTTATCTAATATTCTCAAATATATTATTAATGAAAATTTAAAAACAAAAAATATCATATTGAATAATATTTTTTCATTCATCTTAGTCAACCGTCTGCAATTTTTCTATCACATTTTTCACTCTTCTACACTTAGATTATAAATAATGTTATCTACCTTCTTCATTTTGTGGCTTTGCATGACATACACTAACCTTTACAGATTAGTTAAACTTGCATATAGTTCAAACATATTAACTTTGTAAAGAATTTACAAAGAACATGTCTTCTTTGTTTTTTTAGATGCATTATCTTTGTGTCGATCAGTATTTTTATTACCTGAAAACTTCTTAGTCATAATTTATCAATATACAATCTGTAGAATTCAATACATAAGCCATTAAATATATTTTATACATAAATTAAATATTTCTCATCCAAAAATAGCTCTGGTAAATGATGCATTTATTTGAAAAATGCCCTAGGGCATTCAATCTAGTAGATGCACTAGTCATTTAATTGTTCAACACCAACAATAAAAATATATTTTTTAATCCTTTTAAATTATGATGGTGCAATTTGTACAATAAAAGGACTGAAATGACTTAACAATGTTATTGCGTAAAGGTGCGTCGATGTGCTATAAAACATCGGGAGCACTAATAAACACACTAAACATGAATGAAACCATTATATTACATCAGTGTGTTGTATTACAAATGGCGCACCATTGTGTTATATTACACAGGACATGCCAAAAAACATGCGTCATTTTTGAAAGAAATAGACATGGTTGTGAGGGTTTCGATGTAATTTAATAAGTCACCCCTACTTTCCATGTTAAATTCTCTATATATAGTAAGTACACAAACCTATTAAATCTAAAATGCCTAAAATAAGAAACCCTAACGGTGAAGTGATAAAGGGAGTTAAACCCTAAGGTGAAATTTTGCAGTGACATAAGTAAGAAGTAGGGGTTCAAGGTAACTATTGATTTTTTTTGTTTTTTTACCAATTTTAATTAAATCCAAATAGGAGTAGAGATTTAAAAAAAAAATTTACTAACAAAATCAATAGTAAATTTTTTATTATGAAGGGTTTTTAATTTTAATTATATTTTTTATATTTTTTCTAAATTTTGAATAAATCTAAAAGAAAATGTAAAAAAAATTAATGGTAAAACCATCAATAATTTTCTTTTTTTCTATGCAGAGTTTTGAGTGAATCACCATACCTTTCAAATTATGATCTTTCTATGGCTCCAAAATAATTTTCTCCTTCAGAGTGCTCCGAGCACGTCTCCCTTGAAAATGATATATTTTTTAATTAAATCCTAAAAGAAATTGTAAATTTTTTTATTAGTAGAATCAAAAATAAAATTTAAATTTTTTATTATTCAGGGCTTTGAATCAATCACCATACCTTCTAGCTTCTGATATTCAGAATGGTTCTGTTGCTCCAATTTATTATGTTGCTACACAATTCTCTTAGTATGTCACTCTTGCAAATCACTCCCTTGACTCAGAAAAAATTGAAATAATGAACAAATTTGTTTTATTTAAAATACTATGAAATTAGATTTCTAAAAATCAATTGACACTCATTTTTTAATCTAAAAAAAAGGATAAAAAACTCACGTTTTTCTTTTTGAATTAATCCGAACAACGGTGCATTCGATTGTAATGAGAATTGGCGTGTTTAAAAGTGAAGCACAGTAAAATTGTCGGGGCACCAAATTATGGTAGATTTTTTTTTTTTTTTTCAAGTCTGAAATGATGCAATTAATATTTTAGTGCAACAATGCAGTTAATATTTAAATGCATTAGTTTTGTAATTGTTATAAGCGAATTGACATTATAGAATTCATTTTTATTTCCAAAATTCTTGGAAACATGCACGGACCAATGTTTTTATTTAAATGCATTGTTGTTGTTTCTTAAAAAAGCACTGATATGATAAAATATTTTGTATTTTTGAAATTTTGGAAACTAGTGTTGTTATTAGTTGAATGCCCATGTGAAGTTATGATTTAAATGTCTTAGTGTGATTTATCCTGATAAGAGCACCGCTAGGATTTAAAAGCTATGTGAAATTTTATTTTGACATAAAATGACATATTCATTTCAAATTATCATTAAAGACACATCCACATGAATTAAATTGGTTCATAGTATACATTTTCTACTTAAAATTTCCTTATTCCTAAAAAATAGTTTGAAAAGTATCTTGAAATTCATATGTGGTTGTATGGTTCTCAAAATTAATTTTATATATGTACAGAAAATTGTATTTCTAATTTTGCTCAAATACAAGGAGAATATATCATAATATTAAATGGAAAATTCTTCAAATTCCATCTCGTTCCATATTTTTTATCAAATCCCTTCATGGATTTATCCCTTTCCATCTCCAGTGAGTTCATATTTTATTTATATTTCAATTATGTAATTGATGTTTTTTTAATCCATGTCAATTTGAATAAAAATTCTTCCAAATTTGTAGGATCTTGATTCATAATCGAGTTGAGATACATAAAATATTTCTCCATTTCAAAAACATCAAAATACCTTACCAGGAGTAGCATATCACGAACACGATGTAGATGAAAATGGATAGCCACTTCACCCTACCAATTGGAACATGGAATATTCCAACCATAATCCCAGATTAACAATGGTAATAATTGTTTGGTATAATGTAATTTTGAGCAAACTAGTTGCATTGATGTGCTTACTAATATCATCGATATTGTACTAATGTTCAATTTTTTTGAAATTAGGATTCTAGTTATGATGAGTGACCCACCTACCATATTCTGGTGCACCCCACTACAATGTAAAATCAAGAGAAGGTTTCATTAAGATTAAGAATCAGATATGGAGGATATAGAGAAGGGTTGAATCAACCACCTATTCAATTCCCATTACGTCCATATTCTCCAATTAGGAATGACTACATCAATAGTAGTTCTTCATCACAAGTTGGTAATGGGTGCAATCAAATAGAGGTTGGTGTGGATGATTACTTACGGAATACGAATACCATGGAGAATACTCACATAGGGACAATGGAATTATTTTACAACTTGAAATCAAATCTTTACACGTCGAATGCATCTATCTTGACAATATTGTGGTAATTCATCTGCATGATCGATCAACAAGTCCCTTATATTTTGAGAAATCTTGTCACACAACCAACATTAAAAATGGTCAATTTTAGGAACCTTAAATATTACATTGTACAATTATATTACCCTACAATTGGAGGCTATTCAAATCTAAGGTTCTTTTTAGTGATAATTTCTTGTCGGGTACCTACGAAGAGGAAAATCATTTTTTGAAAATGTTGGGTGTTGATTACATATCATATGATGCATGTCTAAATCATTATATTCTATATAGAGGAGAATATGTAGAGAAATAAATATGTCCAAAATTTAGTCATGAAAAGTATCATAAATAAAAAATTGGTAAATCACATGGTCCTCCTCATACAATATTGAGGGGCATTTTCTATAATCCCATGCATTCAAAGCCTCTTTCTTTGAAAAGAATTAGATATGTTGCATGCATTGCATGCCTCACACAGAAGTGATTCAAGAGTTATGCGAATCCCAAAAAAAGTAATAGCCATGAAGCATATAGAGGATACGTAGCCTAAAAAATTAAAGGATCAAGTACAAAGTCTATGACTCAGCATAGCTATGAATGACTTCAACTCATATTCCCTTCAAAACACAAACTATTATTTTTGTCTTGTAGTAGTGATCAATAGAAATATCGCCCCATAGTTCTCCATTAAGAATGAACATCTTATGTTGGCTCTCATAGTCCTTGGTAGAATAAAAGTGAAATATATGGATGTCTAATAATAAATATTTTGTATATGAATTGAAGGAATTGTGGGAAGGGATACATGTGTATGATGTATCAAGACCCATTGTGACATAGAGGAGTTTTACATTATATGGCATATGTGCTTACACCATACACGATTATCCAGGAGAAGGTTTTGAAATGGTAAATTACATTTTTTATTGATTTTTTTATATACATAATAATATTTTTTCACATATTAACTTAATTCAGTATATTTTTTCTAATCGTCATGGTTACTAACAACATAGTATATTGTATAAAATAATTTTCTAGGCCTTCTAACAAATGGGTATCATGGATGTTAATTTTTTGGACCTTCTGTGAAAGCTAGGTGGTCCAACCACCTATGAAAGCTAGTGTATGACTGCTCCAGGGTATTCCTCCCACAAGAACACCCTTACAGAAGACCAAAATCCAGTTACAATGGAAAACCAGAGAGAACATAAAGGCTTGCAATAATGACACCAGCTGAATGGATTAGAGCATATGAGAGAGAGAAGGAGAAGGATTTTACGAAAATGTCCAATTCAAATAAGGAGCCTATGCTTGATGATCCAAAATTCTTTGACACCTATGTTAAAAAACTTTCCATTGGGATGAAAAGGAAATTTATCTTTTTTGAGCTCCCATATTTGGGGCATCTTAAGATTGCTCACTTACTAGATCCCATGAATATATTTAAAAATGTTTCATATTATTTATGGAGGCACATATCATTGAATGAAAATGACACATTGGTTGTTAAGATAGATCTTGTTTCTTCAAAAACTAAAAAGAAACATTCACATGTTGGTAATATAGGAATTAATGTCATTAACCACATTTGGTTGGTGAGTTGAATGTTGAATGTTCAATTTCTGATCATTTATTCTTGAATTAAAAAGGATAAATGTGATATGAACTGAAATGGATGAAATTTAGATCTGAAGTGAAAATGATGAAATTTAGATGTGAAGTGCAAAGGTTATGATATCAAATATGAAGGTTTAACATTGTTAAAATGGGACATAAAACATTGAGAAAAAAGATAAAATATATGTGTCATTGAACAGAAAAGGTACATAATACAAATATTATTGTCTCTTGTAATTATTATTTATTGATCTATTAGTTCAAATTTATTTTATATTACAAAGATATTTTCTGAAATGAAAGTGAAAAGACAAGCTTCTGAGTAATTTTGGAAGTGCAAGAGACAATGCTTAATTTCATATTCCTACACAGAATACAAATTACCAAGATGTATTTCTTATAAAAAATACAATGTGAAATGGAAAAATAACAATTTTTGAAGTTAAGGAGTCTGTATAATCAATTGGATGAGCATCATCATAAGAGAAAGAGAGTGGAAGAGAAGAAGTAGATAAATAGTAAACGTGATAATTGAATTTTATATGAGGTAACAAATTTTTTTGACTTGATGCTATGATTGAGAAATTTATGTTCCCTTCTATGTTGCAGCTAAAAAAAGAACAAGTTGCAGCCTTTTGAGGTAGCAACCTTGTGTGGGTTATAGGCTGTAGAAATTTTGTGGGAGTTGGAGCTTCCATTGTGGTAGGAGCCTCCTGTGGGTTGTATCCTACAAAAAATTTGTGGGTGTTGGAGCTTCCTTTGAGGTAGGAGCCTCCTATGGGTTTTATTCTACAAAACATTTGCAGGATTTGGAGCCTACTTTGAGGTAGGAGCGTATTGGAGGTTGGAGCCCATAGAAATCTGATGTAATAAGGAGGACCATCTTGCTTCCACATCACATTCAGACTAAGATTCATGGTTTTATCCCTTTGTGTTTTCCACTTATATCTGCTATCTTCATGTGTATTTTTTAATGTTGTGTGAATGATCTTGAATTATTGATAAGTAAAGCTACAAATTCCTCTCTTTGACACCTGCAAAAGGAATTAAATTGAGCATTAACATAAAACTTTAGTTTCATAGTCATAAAATTAAGTTGAGAAACATAAAATAATATTAAATTAATGATTTAAATTCGCTCTTAGTAATTTCCACTCCTAAATATCAATTGGTATCAGAGGGAATTTTTTCAGTAACAGACTAACAAATGGAAGGAAGTCCTAAGTGAGTAAAATTATTATTCAAGAAGGATGCTCAAAAAATAATTCTCTTCTATTTACTGTTACAAATAATGGTTTCTAGAATTTCAAAATGAAGACATACTTAATTTTTCTTAGGATAAGAGTCTAGATTGTTGTGACTGTATGGTATGAAGAATCGAAGCAAGAGACTTGTGACAGAGATGCCAAACTATTTTTCATATCTAATGGAAAATCTATGAATGCACTCTTGGGTGGTTTATGTGAGTTTGAATTTATCAAATTAATGCATTTTCAGATAGCCAAATAAATATGGGATAAATTATAAAGTATTCATGAAGGAGATAAAAAGGTAAATATGGCCAAATTGCAAGTATATAGAACACAATTTGAGACCTTAAAAATGAATGAAGATGAAGAAATAGCTAATTTTTTCCTAAAATTTGATGAATTCATGAATATCATGATCGTTCTAGGGGATAAAATTAAATGAAGTGTCATAGTTCAAAAAATATTTAGGCCATTAGCATCTAAATTCAATCCTAAGGTTTCAACTATAGAAGAGACTACAAAATTTGAGATTTTTAATAGGGATCAACTACATGGTTTCTTGACAACATACGAGATGAGAATTCCAAAAGAGAAGTCACTCAATAGGGAGGCATAGAAGAGAAAGAATGTTCATGCTCGGGTTTTGATGAAGAAGAAGCAAAATTTGTTAGAAGGTTGAAGAAAGTCGCATGCACATACAAAGTAAAACTTCCATTTAAGTGTTTTAACTGTGGAAGAGTGAGCCATTATTCCTTTAAATGTCCCTTTAAGACAGATGAACATCATCCAAAAGGGAAATAGAAGAAAAATTCTAATAAAATGCAGAAACAAAAACGTTTAAAAGAAAAATCTTGTATGTTGAAGAAGATAACATTGTATTTGAAAGCTCCAATGAATCGTCTAGTGAATATGGAACTTTTGAATTCAGGTTGATGATCTTGGAAGAACTTCAAAAATATATCCAGAAATACGAAGAAGAAGAGGAATTTGAGGTAGATCTTGAGGGGGATTTGATTAGTTCCCTAGATGAAATAGAAAGGCTTAAACTCAAGAATAGAAAAGAGAAAGAGATATTATTGAAATATGTAAAAGAAGAATCAAATTAAAAATAAATTATTAATATGAATGTTGAACTTGAGAAGAAAACAAGGCGGAAGACATTTTTATGCAACAAATAAAGAATAAAAATCATGAGTCTGAAATATTGGAAGAAGAAGTGGTAAGTGTAAAGAAAAGACTAGATAATGCACAAATTGAAATAAACATGAACATTCTACAGATAAAGGTTATGAAAAACTGAATGAGATATTAAATGTTCAAAGGTCTCCACTTGTAAATATTGGGTTAGGCTATGAAGTAGAGTCTAGTGAATCTAAGGGAGAGAATAATAGGAAAATCCATTTTGTAAAATATGTCATTGGAGACAATGATAGTTCTCATTAATCCGAGAACAACAATTTGGGCAACACTTCAACAACAAATGAACCATTGCAAAGAAACACTATCAGAAAATTCCACGAGACAAAATGAATGAAAAATTGAACAATAAACGATCATAGACCAGACTTTAATAAGACAAGACTTTCAAATGTCTAGATGGTTATATCCTGCAATGACATATACAGATACCAGGTATAGATACTTTTTCTACAAATATTATTACTGATGTAAAAAAATTGGACATAAAGCCATAAATTGTAAATTATATTTCAGATAATTTGATTTTGGAAATTCTAAAAGAAGGATAATAATGGATTCACATACATGAAAAGAAACATGAATCTAGATAAAAATGAATATGCTCATGTCTGTGATATTGTTGAATGTTTCAGTTGTCACAAATTTCGATACAAGTCATATGAATTTCACCTTTAGGAGAATAGGCGTTCATCTCAGAATAATTATAGAACAGATGGCTTCACGCAATGGAGAAAGAAGGAGGAAGAGAAAAAAAATTCTAAGTGTGACCTAGTACTATATGTTCAAGATAAAAACAGTAAATGGTATGTGGACAATTTTTCCTATAGATATATAACATGACACAAAAGTAAGTTTGTATCTCTGGATGAATGTAAAACATGAAATGTCACATTCAACAATGAAAAAGCAGGAAAAATTAGATGAAAAGTGACAGTGAGTCTGAACAATGGAAGAGGAAAGGCTCAAGATGTATTGTTCATAGATGGTCTAAAACATAATTTGTTGAGTGTAAGTAAGATGTGTGAAAAAGGTTTTGAGGTTATCTTTAGGGCGGAATATTGTGAATTTAGGTCCATATATATAGGAAAGTCTCTAGTCAAATGAGTTTGTGCAAATAATAATGTATATATCTTGAAGGAAGAGAGTGAGGAATGCTAAATCAACAAATGTGATGAATCTTGGCTATGGCATAGGAGATTGGGGCATCTCAACTTTGATCACGTCAACAAACTTAGCAAGAGGAGAGAAATTATAGATCTACCAACAACAAATAATTCTCAAAACACGATATGTAAGTTATGTCAAATGGGTAAAAAAAAATGAGAATCATTCAAAGTCAAAGATAAACTATCAGGTAGCAAGCTTTTGCAACTAGTTCACATGGATATGTACGTACCTTCTAGAACATATGAAATAGGAGGAGAAAAATATTCCATGTTGATAATTGATGAATTTTTGAGATTGACGTGGGCGAAATTTCTCATAAATAAGTCATAAGCATTTGAAAAGTTCAAAATATTCAAGGCACTAATGAAAACCAAGCATCGTGTAAGATAAAGTGCATAAGGTCAGAGAGAGGAGGTGAATTTAAATTAGATGACTTTGCAGACATGTGTAATGAATATGGGATAAAACAATAATATTCTATTGTAGATATACCGTAATAGAATGGAATTTCAAAGATACAAAACAAGTATTTTCAGCAAATAACCATAGCCATGATGCAAGAAAGAAACATTTCTGAAACCTATTGGGAAGAAGAAGTGCATACAATAGTATGTATTCCCAATTAGGAATATCTCATACCAAAATGTGATAAGACACCATATGAATAGTGGCACAAAAAACCAACAATAATTAAGCATTTTAAAGTATTTGGGAGTAAATTATATATGAAAAATAATGATGAAAAACTAGGAAAGTTTGATGCTCGTTTTGATGAAGTAATATTTTTGGGATGTTTAGCAAAAAGTAAGGGATATAGGTGCTATAAGAAGAGGTTGCACAATATTTTGGAATGCATAGATGTAAGTTTTGATGAAGAGCTACCTGATAAGAACAAAATCACGGTTTCTATTAATCATCCATATTATCACTATTATTAAAATAAAGAGAATTAAGTGCAAGATGAAACATTAGAAGATACATAGACGCACTCAAAATGACCCTCAAGAAACACTCAAAAGAATCATCCTAAGAAGAAAATTATTGGAGATAAAAGGAAATGAGTTCAAGCAAGGATGCAACTAGAAGAAAAATATGAGCAAGTTCATATATCTATGTCGTCAAAAATAGAACCAAGTAAATTTGATAAGGAAATTAAACACAAAAATTGGATAGATTCTATGAAAAAATATGTAGACCAAATCGAGAAAATAAGACTTGGGAACTAACACCAAGACCAATCCGAAAGAGTGTTATTGGCACAAAATGGGTATTCAAAAATAAGATGAATGAAGAGGGTGAAGTTGTTATAAACAAAGGCAGACTATTGTGTAAGGGTTAATCACAAGTGGAAGGTCTTGATTATGAATATTCTCTTTCACTAGTCACAAGAATGGAGGAAATCATGATTTTTTTTGCCTTTGCGTGCTCCAATGATTTCCAGGTGTACCAAATGGATGTTAACTTTGCCTTCCTAAATGGTGATATTGAGGAAGAAGTATATATGGAATAAACTAAAGGTTTTTCTTTAAAAATAAGCCTAAATATGTATGTCAGTTAAAGAGAAAATCATATGGTCATAAATAAGAAACACGGGTGTGGTACACTAGAATGGACAGGTACCCTTAGAAACATGGACTCAAGAGAGGAGGTGTTGATAGTAATATGTACATAAAGGATGATGAAGATAAATTATTAATTGTGGTTGTATATGTCGATGATATTATGTTTGGAAGCAATAAATATCGTGAGTAAAATTGTTTGTTAAAGAGATGAAGTCTAAGCTTGAGATGTCAATTATTAGAGATCTTACCTTCTACTTAGGACTTTAAATCTTATGAAAGTATAGAGGAATATTCTTTTATCAAGATAAATAACTAACAGATATGTTGAAAAAGTTCCAAATGGAAGAATGTAAACATGTCTCAACCCTCATGACTACTGGATGTAAGCTATGTGCATATCCTGAGTCACCTGATGTGGATCAAAAAAATATATGATCTATAATAGGAAGTCTGCTATACCTAATAACTTCTAGACCAAATATAATGTTGGCAGTTTGATTAGTAGTAAGATATCAACCAACACCCAAAAAAATTCATATGTTAGCAACAAAGAGGATATTCAGGTACTTGAAAGGGACTACCGCCTATGGGTTATGCTATTATAAAGGTAAGGACTTTACACTAGTGATATACACAAACGTGGATTGGGAAAAATATGAGTATGATAGAAAATTTACAAGCGATGATGCGTTCTACCAAGGAGAGCCCTTGGTGTCATGGAAAAGGCAGAAACAAACATCATTTTCTTTATCTACGATGGAATTTGAATACATAGCAACTGCAAATTGTTGCACAAAATTGTTGTGGATGAAGCAAACACTTCAAGATATGAAGGTAAATTTCAGTGAGCCTATCGTATTCAATTGCAATAATATGAGTGCAATAAGAATTTCAAAAATATCGTGCTTCATTCAAATACCAAACATATCCCTATAATGTACCACTTTCTCAAAGAACAAGTGGTTGAGGAAACAATGAAGATGGAGTACATACCCACAAAATAATAGATAAGAAACATATTTACAAAACCTCTTTCTAGAGAATCATTTGAGTATATGAGAATAGGGGTTGTGCCTGCAAGTGCTTCTCACTAATGTAACTTCAAAAGGGTAATCTAAAACTTGATATTGAATGCACCATCTAAGGGGGGGACTACAGGAACAAGAAGAAGTAAAGAAGAGAAATATGAGGCATATGATTTTGGCGAGAATTTGAAGTAGATAAGAAGAAACAATATTGAAATCATCATAAAATAATGAGTACAATTCATATTCTTCATGAATGCAAGAAACATCAATCTAGTGCACCAATATTAAATGCAAGGTTTTGTAGAAAAATGTACACATGTATATATCCTATATATAAGCATGCAAATAAATAAATAGAAAACGAATGTTGGCATCATTAGTTTCTAAAAAATCCTCCATTCTATGATTTTTTATATGAAATACATTGATGTACATTATGATGATCCATGCATTAACTAACAATCGATCTATGAAAATATGAGATCCATTCAAATATATTTAAATGAAAGAAAAATAATTTACATCAATTGGAGGAAAATATTCCATTATATTCAATTATATGTACATTCAATCTGAATCAAAGAGACCACTATGGAAGTAAAATGTATATTATATCTAAAAGACATCAATCACTTAAGCTATAATGCTACATTCAAAGTTTGAGATATCTTCAAACATGTATGATACCATCAAGCTAGGAGGATAATATTTTAATCATCTTTGTGGCAAGGGTTATGTGATCATCATGTAGAATCATGAGATCAAAATCTAAACCACACTATTTCAAGTTTCATAGCTCAATAAAAGTCCATGTACAACTAATAAAAAGGATTCTTTCATGCATAGATCCTTTTTATTATTACAAAGAACTGCTACTAAAGAAAATGATGAACATGCTTCTACAACCAGAAATCCAACATGTGATTAAACTACATTTGAACATGTTAGTGAAAAAATAGGATCCCTCTAAATCCTTCATCATTTCATAAACACAAAGATTTGAATGTTGTGAATTATTGAAGTCATAAAATGAAATTATCAAAAAAATACGAAATTCCTGAAGTTCTTCAACAACCGAAATTGAACAAAGTACATTTTGTTGTTCCAAAAAAAAAATCACAATCACATAGGAACTTGAGTGTGGAATCAATTCATCAGTAACTCATCACTATTCTAAAAAAAAAATTGGAGTCAAGAAATATTTTCAAAAAACTTATGTGAAAAATAAATTACAGCTTACAAAGAGATCATTCTCCGTTACAAGGAAGAAAATGCAGGTCATCAATCACATATCAAGAAACTAGAAGCATTTGAAGAAAATGAGGCTTTGAAATATCAAATACCCTAAGAGAAAATTTTTTCAAGTAAACATATTAAAGAATTCAATTCAGAAGATCGACATTCAAATTTATTATATTGCAAAATAAAATAAAAAATATGAAAATACCTCTACAATTAGAAGGCCTTGGGGATTTAAACATCATGCCTCACTCAATTGCAACACTTCAGCTCCATTATTATAGTTGTAAATATTTCCATAATAATAGTGCTACAAGATCAAAGTGAGGTTATGGAGGAAATTCTTCAAAGCATCAACATCTGAGTTGAGGAAGAAAAAATTCATACATCTGAAAGAGTAAATGAAGAGTAAATAACATTACAAAATAAGGAATAGATTATATAAATAGAGGATCCTCCATATCTATACAAGATATATAAAATGTTGGGAAACCAACTCCAAAAATAGAAGAAAAGAGATATCAACGCCTTATAAATAAGCCACTTCGAGGGGGCAACCTCCAATACATTACATGAATGAACAATTATTGGATGATACAAATTACAAAACCTCCTTTCTATGTATAGGAGTCCATGGGGCCGCAATGTAATCCTAGTGGGGCCACAATATAATCCTAGTCGACCTAAAAATAATAATTTAAGGGCACAATAATAACAATATGGGGGTTACAGGGGTACAATATTAACAATACGGGGGTTACAATAACAACAATAAGGGACTATAATAGTAATATAGGGACCTAACATGCCCCTCTCCTTCAAAAAAGTGTTGTCCTCAACGCTTGAGTAGCTCTAGGTGCTTCTGTATAAAATTCTCATTCTCCCATGTAGAATCTTTAGTGGTTAAGTTCTTCCACTTGATGAGATAATCTGAAATTGATCGATTTTGTAGTTGTTGATTTCTTGTTTCCGTGATCGCTTCAGGTTCCAATATGATTTTTCCTTCCTCATCAAGTTCTGGAAATATTGTTTGAATTGGAATATTTTCACCTGTAACCTTCTTTAAGCATGAAACATGGAAAACTGGATGCACTCATGAAGAAGAAGGAAGCTCCAATTTGTATGCCATAGTACCAATCTTTTGCAACACCTTGTAAGGACCATAGTACTTTGGCGATAATTTATTATCCTTCTTAGCTTGCTTAAGGGACATTTATTTGTATAGTTGTAGCCATAAAAATACTCAGTCTCCTACATCAAAACTTCTCTCGCTGCGATGTTGATCTGCCTATTATTTCATTTGATTTTGTGCCAAATTCAGGTTATCCTTTAAGAGTTGGAGAACTTATTGTTAAGTCTCGATGTGATCTTCAACTGCTTGAACATTCGAATTTTCTCTTAAAGATGATGTGATGGATGGTGGATGAAATCCATAAAGTGCCATAAATGGGGTCATTTTTGCTGCAATATGGAAGGAAGTTTTATACCACCATTCAGCGAGAGGTAACCACTTGACTGATTGTGTTTGTTTATCAGATAAAAAAAAATGAAGATATCCTTCCAAAAATTTATTTACTATCTCAGTTTGACCATCGGATTGAGGGTGATAAGATGAGCTATGAGCTAATTGAGTACCCAAACAAGAAAATAACTCTGTCCAAAAATTTCCAGTAAAAATGGGATTTCTGTTGCTCACAATAACCCTTGGGTTCCCATGTAGCTTTTGAAGTGTGTCCATAAATGTAGTAGCAATTGTACTTGCTTTAAATGGATGAGATAATGCAGAAAAGTGTGCATACTTGGTAAGCCTATCAACTACCACCATGATGACACTCTTTCCTTTGGAATTAGATAAACCTATGATAAAATCCATTGAAATCTCCTCCCAAGATTGACTTGTAATGGATAAAGGTTGTAGAAGACCCGGGGTATTAATTATTTCAACTTTATTCTGCTAGAAAAACAAACATTCTGCCACAAACTTTTGAATATCAGATTTAAGGCCATCCCAAAAAAATTCTTTCTTCACCCTGTGGTAAGTTTTTAAAAATCCTGAGTGTCCTCCTAAAGGAGAAGTGTGCAATTCCAAAAGAATACTATATTTTAGTTGGGAATTCTTACAAAGACATAAGTGATATTTGTACCACAAGGAATCATTTTTCCAACTAAATGTATCAGATTTACGAGGATCTTGCTGCAAATTTTGAATGAGTGTCCACACTTCTTCATCCTTCGTCCATTCACCTCTTGCTTCGGTTATCAAATCTTGTTGGATAATAGAAATGGCACAAAGTAATGCTTCCACTTCTTCAATCTTTCTTGAGAGTGCATCTGCAACAACATTTAGCTTCCATTTTTTGTAGATTTTTCAAAGTCATAACCCAGCATCTTTGTGACCCATTTTTGCTGCTCTTCTGAAGATAGTATTTGTTCCAAAAAGTGTTTAATACTATCATGATTATTTTTTACCTTGAAGTGTCTTCCCATTAGGTAAGTTTGACATTTCTTTAGTACATGCAGTATTGCTAACATTTGCTTCTCATAAATAGGTTTCTGTAAAAACTTTCCTTTGATTGGACGGCTTCCAAAAGCAATGGGTCTTCCTTCTTGCATTGAAACAACACCAATTCCATTTCATGAGGCATCACATTCCACAATAAAGGTTTTTGTGAAGTCTGGGGTAGCTAAGACCAGTGCTAGGCACATTGCCTCTTTAAGATGTTCAAAGGCCTTAGTTGCTTCAGGAGTCCATGAAAATGCATCTTTCTTCAATAATGTTGTTAGAGGTGCTGCTATTCTCCCATAATTCTTAACAAACTTGTGATATAACCCTGTTCACCCGAGAAATCCTCGTAACTTCTTAATGGTTGTGGGAACTTTCCATTCCTTAATGTCTTTAATTTTGTTAGGGTCTACCTTAACACCCTCGTGAGATACAATATGACCCAGATATTCCACCTCTTGTACTCTAAAGAAACATTTGGATGTTTTTTCATATAATTGTTTCTCCTGCAATAGTTTGAGCACCCTGTCAACATGTTCAACATGATCCTTCCAAGACCTGCTACAGATTAGTATATCATCAAAAAATACTAGCACAAATTTTCTAAGGAAGGGTTTGAAAATGGAATTCATCAACCCTTGAAATGTAGAAGGTGCATTGGTAAGGCTAAAAGGCATGACCAAAAACTCATAATGACCCTCATGAGTTCGAAATGTTGTTTTTGGAATATCTTCAGTCTTCATTCTAATTTGATGATATCCTGAATGAAGATCCAACTTGGTAAAATAAATTTCTCCGTGTAATTCATCCAATAATTCATCAATCATAGGAATGGGAAAATTATCTTTAATGGTGAGCTTATTGATCTCCCTATAATTCAGACCCATGCGCCATGATCCATCCTTCTTGTGTACCAATACTACAGGAGTAGAGAAAGAACTTTGACTAGGTTGAATTATACTCGCCTCTAACATTTCTCCAATCATACATTCAATTTCGCTCTTTTGGACATAAGGATATCTATAAAGTCTAATGTTTGGAGGAACACTTCCTGGAATCAAATGAATAGCATGATCATGATCACTAATAGCTGGGATCCCTTTGGGAGTTTCAAACACCTTGGAATGGTTGTCCAAGACTTTTTGGAGATCTGTAGAAATAGATGACTTTGATGTTGGAACTTCTAGTGAGCATAATTGTGCAATTACACCTCGTTGTTCTTTATTTAGAAGCTTTTTCATGACATTAGAGCTTATTATCATTCCCAGCTTCCATGCAATACCTTGTAATTTGACTTCATTTCCTTCTGAAAAAAATTTCAAGAAAATTTCTTGAAAATTAAAAGCTACTGCCCCCAAAGATTTTAACCATTGTACTCTTGGTACAACATCAACACCTCCCATAGGAATGGAAAGCATTGGACTATTCAATACATATTCCCCCATGGTTAGCTTGATATTATAGCATTTTCTAGAGAAATTTATAGTTCCTCCATTTGCAACCATCACTTGACATTTTGGTGCTGGGTAGAGGAAATAATTAAATTCCTTGGCTACCTTACAATGAATAAAATTATGGGTGCTACCTGAATTTGTTAGCCACCTATAAAATTTTTCATATAAAATGGTGGCTAAATCATTTTTTGAAGCCTTCAAGAAACAATTTTATTTCCAAATTGTTAGCTCTTGATGTCTTATGAATATGACTTATCCTTGAGTTAATCTTCACTGTTGTTTCCCTCTCAATTTTGAAAATATGTTGTTTTCCTAAAGACAAAGACTGCTAAAAACCCCATTTTCCCCTCATTTTACCCCTCCTTTCACTCAAAATTAACCTCCATTTTTATTCCCTTTTTCCTTATAAAAATCCTCCTTTTTCCTTTTTTTTTCCATTTCCCTTCATGAAATCCTTTTAATAAGGTTTAAAACTCCTTTTTTAAACCTTACCGAAACCCCCAAAATCCTTTGAAAATCCTTGAAAAATCATAAAAAAACCCACTTTTACATTATAGGCCTAAGCCCCTTTTGGCTAAACCCTAAACCACACTCCCACCATGCGAATTAGTGCCAGAACCAAGCATTAAGGCCCTAGGCACTTATAGCAATCGAGGAATTCACGTGAAACACATTTCTTTTGTTACATTAAATCTCCGATTGCGATTGGCTCCTTTTTTTATAACCCCGATCCTTTGCTTCCTTTGTAAAACCAAGAGCCCCGCAATCAGGTGCCAAAACACAAAAAGACTTAGCAAAAAACCTCTTTCTCCTTTGAAACTCAAAAATCCCGGCTTTCCTTTGATTTCTTCTAAACCCTACAGTTCACGATCTAAACCATTCTTAACCATTGATCTAAGACCAATCAAATATCTTCGAGATCTCGCATCGGGGTTTTTCATTGAGTGCATTTGAAAGGCTGCCCCTTTTTTCGATTCCAATGAGCCCCTTTTTGGTTAAAACCCCCAAAACACTTCCCCACCATGTAACCCATGCTCAAGACCAAGCGATTAAGTCCAGAGTGCTAATTGCATCGGTGCCTTTTATTTGTTTTTTTCCCCTTTCCCCCGCCGATCGTGATATTTCGATTGCATCTGGGCCATCCATACATCAAGATTGGACGGTCCGAATCAATCCTCATTTCCCTTTATTATTTCTCAAATATTGACAGTGTAACCTCTTCGACGAATCTTTGCTGTTGATCTTTGTAGATCAACGGCCCACATTGACCCAAACTCCGCCCAACCCTCACCTCATATTTTATTCCATTAACCCCAAGATTAAATCTGAGTCATTGATCTGTTTCATCCAACGGTCCATATTTAACCTGATAGGCCCAACTCCTAACACACAGAACTAAATCAAATTAATAGTGTATAAAGAAAAATAATAATATATATCAGTCTGAGAAGCCTCCACTACCACATCAGAGGCTAATTCAATCCTCTCAGCTACCAAAAGCTAGCTGTAGCCTCAAAGCATTCAAAAGAGGTCCATTTATTTCCAGAACAGAATATATTCACCTCAATACAACCAAACAGTTATTTCGAATCAAAGAAACTAATTTAAACTGTCAGCAGAGTTATTACAAAGATGAGAAAGAGTTCTAAAGTCAACAAACTATGCTAAGAAGATCAAACACTTAATACAAACCCATTAATACAAAGGAAATATCTAAAATCTTCTCAATTGAGCCCCTCAAAGGCCAAGAAGCATTAAACTATATTAATTGAGTGTATAGATCTTCTCTCTCATCCCACCTCCTCATTTTCCTATAAAATATTCTTGAGGAGCTCATCTTAAAGGGTTGGTTGCAGAACTTTGATATAATAATTGTGCTCGAAACTTTCTACTTGTAAATAGTGTTCAGAGGCTCTTGAAGCTCTGTTTGTAATCAAATAAGTTAGGTTGAGAAGAGAAGATGATTGATGAACTAAAACATTGGACTTGAAGAATGTAACTGGATTGACATCAATATACAAGCTGACTCTTGGGATCCTGGTCTATATCACTGGTGAAGTGCTTCTCTCTGTGTTATTGTTTTCCTTTCATGTATTCCATTTTGTCCACTTATTCTCTGATAAAGAACAACAAGCATAGAGTTAGGATTTACTGTTTACAGTACCCTTCTCTGACTGATAAGCTTTATCTTTATGTTTTCCTCCAAATTGTGTGTTTAAGAATGACTTAAGTTAAGTCTAAAAATTATCAAGGAAGGTTGTTTTGCCCCTGTCTTGATGTGAAAATCTTGAAAGGAAGTTCTTGAATGATATTTTCATTATATATTCAGTAGAGTTAGAATAGGAAAGTTTATGGTTTTCCCTGTCTTCTAGTTATTTCTTCAAAGGTAATTCTGAAAGTTTCCCTAAGAGTATGCTGAAAGCAGTTTAGATTTAAAAGTATCTTATCTGATCTTAGGCTACACTTTGTTTTCTTATCCATTTTCATCCCTTATAAAAGTAATTATGTGGATTACTGGATTGTTTTTCTGATGAGTTAGATTTAATACAAGCTTATCCAAAGAAGTCTATGGTTAGCCCTGTCCTTTGGTTGGTTTTAAACAGTTACATAAAAGGATTTTCTTGTTTGGAAAGACTGATAAATCCTAGTTGAAATTATTGTCTTTTTCCACCCCTTCAACACTTTTACTATTCCATTCCATCATTTAATCTTAAAAATTTTGTGATACAGATGACTTGCCCCTTGGATCACTCTTGAAATTGTTGCACAATTAAAACCTTTTATGACTCCATAGCCCAATGGACTAAAAACCAGTGTCATATCTATCGTATCAACCAAATCTTGTTTTGATTGCTTACACTTTAACCCCTTTGAAATGCTTTCATTTTAGGACTTTCCACTCAACTAAAAATCATGCTCAACCATCCAAAACCAAACAAAAACCCTTGTTCTTCATAACTAGCCTAATATCACAGTTAAAAAGCCTTAAAGATAAATCAATCTTTTCAGTTATAGAGATATCCATCTCTGGATTTAGGAGGGCTATATCCTAGAATCCCAAAGTGGTTCCAATTTCGTCCCTACAGCTTTAGTCTCACCAATCTGCTAAAATTACAGGAAGATAACATTTCTGGCGACTCCACTAAGGATCTCTAAGTTAGTAATAGTCTAAGTACACCTTAGGACTCCAGAAAAACCCTTGACTCAAGAATATTGTTCAGTGCAGTACAGGTAGCCCTCTTCGAGCACTACCAAGCAAATGGTAATCATGATAAATCTTATTTGAATCAGTGACAAACTAAGGAAACCTTAGGATTTTTATAAGAGCTTATCAAACCTTGAAAGATCAGCTAGCTTATCCATAAGAGTAGAATTTCTTTGTCTCATCACCGTAGCTAAGTGTTGAAACATATTCAGGACACTCTTAGAACCTACAGCATAGAAAAAACTCAGATAACCCAAAAATATTTCAGATTGGTATTTAAATAAACATGGTGGTGGACCATAAAACCTTTTACCTCCAAAAGAGCTAAAAATTTCCACCTGGTGACTCCAAAATCCTAAAAAAACCTTAAGACTCCACTAGGAAGACCCATTATCATCATAACATCATTTGAACTCAGTTAAGAGGGCTTTAGGATTAAATTTTTCTTATTTTAAGAATCAGTTAGCCTCTTAAAGATTGTCATATTTGGTTAAACTTTTCTTGTTTAGTTGGGTCCGAAAAACATAGCATAGTGGCTCCTAGAAAGATTCATACTAGAGCTTACCCTAACCCAAACCATCCTGAGATATTTGATAGCCCTAAAATAATCCTTAGGAAGTCTCCTGAGGTTAAATCCTCAACTATTTTCATATCACCCCTTAGAGCTAATTCTGTTCCTGAAAACCTTGTAGCTCTACAAAAATCACATGTTGATTTGAGAAATCCATTTAGAACTAGGTCACCTGATGATTTAGATCAGCTAGACTCAGAGTCTTCACTTTCATCCCCAGATAGAAGTGGACATCCTGGTAGCAGAGAAACTGTTCCACCTGATTTACATTTTCTACATAATTTTGGTTTCTCTCATCCTAGAACAGCTCCACAGTCTCTTTCTGTTCCATCCACTTCTGTTATCCACACATCCACTATCCAAACCAATCCATTCCAGCCCACTTTCACTCTTTTCCACCCACCACATGTAAACCCCCCACTTTTCCCACAACCTCCTATCATGGCAGCATGGTATGCTCCCTTAGTCCTTCCTTTACCTCTAGTCAATATTCCACAGGACTATCAGTCGAAGATACCTTTGTATGATGCTAGTGATGCTATTACTGCTTCCCAACATGTGGATAAGATGAATGAATACTTTGACAGAAATGAGATTGATGATGAAACTGTCAAAATTAGATTATTTTCTCAGAGTTTAGGGGGAGAAGTAAGAAAATGTTTCAAATACTTAACCCCTCACATTGTTAATGATCTCCAAGCCTTCCATCAGTTATTCTTAAACAAATGGGAAGTCAGGAAGAACCCTCTCCAAATACTTTCTAACTACAAGAATCTCCACAGAAACACTAGGGAAAGTTTACAACCTTATTGCACTAGGTTTAATAGTGTTTATAATTCCTTTCCCCCAGACTTAAAACCTCCATAAGGCTCATATTTAAATAATTTTCCTGAAGGATTTGATTCTGAGATGGCCTATCAGCTGAGAGAGAGAGATCATTTAACTCTTGAAGATATGCAAAAAGGAGCTCTTGTTGTGGAAGTTAATTTAATGGAGAAAAGAGCAAGAATGAGGAATGAGAAGAAAGTGTCCTTTAGAGAGGAATCTACCCCTTCCACATCTAGTTCAAATATGGAATGAATGATGGAGGAGATGATGAAAAATATGAGCATACTTGAGAGAGCACAACCAATTCAAAACCAAACAGCTCCTTAAAACAGAAATCAAAATCAAAATTAAAATTTTAGGAGAAACCAACCTCAAAACAGACCAAGGGGGGATGATCAACAGATCACTCCTCCTTTTCATCAAAAATATGTAAGTGAGGTTGAAGAAATAATAGAACAACCAGATGAAGATGACATAAATATTTTGGGAGTAGATAATGATGATTTTGAAGTTCATTATAATAGGAAACAAGGTCTATACACACCCTATGATGACAGAAGAGAAAAAGATGAATTTTATTATCAGGAAATGGAAAACTTCATCATAGAAACCACAAAGGAATATGACCTTAGGAGCAAAAGCAATCAGAAAAATTCCCCAATCAAAACCTCTGACAAATCTATAAAAAAAGCCCTATAAACAAACCCAAAATTGTAAAGCAGAAAAACACTCAGAACAATGAAAAATAGTGCAGATCTTAGCAGCACTAGTATCTCAGCTAGTTCTCTTGTCAAAATAATTCTAACCAATGTAAATAGAGAAAAACAGCAAGTTGATCTTGCTGATAAAATGGTGGTTAACAAAGTTGAAACAAAAATTGTAAGAAGTCAGCTACCTTTTAGTTTGGAATAGGAAATAGCCAAGATAAAATTATTTGTTCCACTTATTGAATTAGCCACCCAAAATGTGTATAGATCCCAAATTTTGAAGGCTTTTAACATAGAAGAGAATAATGACACTGTCAATCTTAATGATGACCAGCCAAAGCTCATATTTGGTCCTATGATTGAGCGTAGATATCAAGAAGGACTAGTTCCTCCTTTTTATGTTAGTTTACAGATTCATGAAAAAATTCTACACAACGCTATGCATGATTTAGGGGCCTCTCACAATTTAATGCCCAAAGCTATAATGGAAAGCCTAGGCCTTGAAATCACCAGACCTTACAAAGATATTTACTCCTTTGACTCAAGTAGAGTGAAATGTTTAGGCTTAATCAAAGACATCTGTGTAAACTTAGCACAAATTCTAGCCAAGTTTTTAGTCATGGATATTGTTATGGCTGATGTACCCCCAAAATATGGTATGTTTTTATCTATATCTTGGGGAGCTAAGTTACAAGGAACTATGCAGATGGATATGACATATGCGACCATCCCTGTGTTTTATCAAACTAGAAGACTTTATAGGGAGTCTCATATGAAATACATGGTTACTAGCCAAGAGAGATAGCAAAACTCTCCCCTTTATTCTATAAATACAGGCCTTTACTCATTTATCATTTTCAATGATGAAACATTCAGTGAACAAGTGACCTTAACTGAATTAATGGTAGATAGAGAGGAGAAGGAAGACGAACCAGAAGTGTCAAAACAGTTTGCTAAACTAGAAAACTACAGCAAACAACACACAGGTATAGAGCTACAAATCATTCATCCATTGCTTTTAAACCTTGAGAGTCAAGAAAGTAGTCCTCAATGCAATAAAAAACCTGAGGAATTAAAACAAATTCAACAAAGTGTTGACCTTCAAGAACAATCCGAAAGCACACTAGTTGAAGAGGATAGTAACCAAACTACTAAACTTGAAACTAGTCCTCTTTGGAGTATGAACTTCGATGGGTCTTTCACTAAGAGCAATGCTAGTGCAGGCGTCTGGATACATAACACTGAAAATAATCACACTAAAGGCCATTCCTACATATTAAATTTTTAGTGTTCGAATAACATAGCGAAATACGAATCCCTTCTTTTAGGCTTACACTTGTTGAAGAAATTAGGATCCAAGAGAATTAAAGTGCATGGGGATTCAGAGTTAATCATGAGGAAAGTAAATGGGGAATACATCGCCAAACACCCTAGACTTCTAGCCTATAGGAACGATGTCATGGATTTATTGAAAACTTTTGAGGAATCCCAACTTATTTTTGTCCCAAGAGAAAAGAATATCCTCACCCATAGTTTAGCTTTCGCTGCTAGAACATGTTTAACACCATTTAAAACCAAACAATGCACAACTCAAATTAAATTCAGACTAGTTTTCCCTAATAACAAGAAATATTGGCAAGTGTTTGATGGAGACAAACAAATAGAAGACTTCCTGCAGTCCAAAGATTAATTTGAACTACCCAGCTCAGATTCAGACTATGAAACAGACTGTCCTAGTGAAAAAAATATACTTGATGAAGAAGAAGAGCCTCCAGAGATGGCTGATGTAAATCTGTTGTCTAACAAACTTGAAAACAAAACAGAAATTGTTGTAGAGTTAGAAAAAGAAGACTTAGAAACTCTGCAGTCTAAAAATCAAAGTTTTCCAAAGGGACTGGTCCCTCTGGAAGAGTTGTTTGATTTCAACGATGTGGCACAAAAAATTTAGCCCATTGAATCTGAAGGTGAAGAGTGTAATATGGGCAGTGAACTGAAACCAAAGATGATCAAACTTTCTAAAACTTTACCAGCTCACATTAAACTAAAATACATAGAGTTTTTTAAAGAGTTTTCTGATGTTTTTGCATGGAGTTATGAGGATTTGAAATCCTATGACACTGAAATAATTCAGCACAAGATACCTCTCAAGGAAAACCAAAAGCCATTTAAACAAAAACTGCGTAGAATAAACCATGTTCAGTTACCTTTGGTTGAGAAGGAAATCAAGAAAATGTATGAAGCTGGTATTATTGTCCCTATTAGATATTCTAAGTAGGTGTCTAATCTAGTGTCAGTGAGGAAAAAGGTAAGAGAGATTAGGCTTTGTATTGAATTTAAAGACTTAAACAAAGCCTCAGTGAAGGACAACTACCCTTTACTCAAAATGGATCATATTTTACAAAGGGTAGTTGGTTCTAAAATAATTTCTTTGCTAGATGGCTTCTAAGGATACAATCAGATATTAGTACATCCTGATGATCAACTAAAGACAACTTTTACTACACCTTAGGGCACTTTCATGTATGTGAAAATTCCCTTTGGTTTAATGAATGCTGGTGCTACTTTTCAGAGAGCCATGGACATTGAATTTTCAGAAGACTTAGGCTACTTCATCATTATTTACCTTGATGATGTCACTGTTTTTTCCAAAATAGCTGAAGAGCACTTGGAGCACTTGAGAAAAGTATTCAAGAAATGCAGAAAGTTTGGGATATATTTAAATCCAAAGAAAACACTGTTTGGTCTCCAAGAAGGTAAACTTATTGGGCACATCATATCAGAAGAGGGGATAAATATAGACCCAAAGAGGACTGAGGCTATATTACAAATCACTCATCCTAGAAATATCAAGGAACTCCAATCTTTCATTGGAAAGATTAATTTCTTGAGAATTTTCATACCCAACTTGGATGAACTCCTTAGAAAGATTACAAAAATATTGAAAAAGGAACAAGGATTTAAATGGACCTTGGAAGCAAAAAATTATTTCGAGCTGGTAAAACAAGCATTAACCAAAACACCAGTTCTAATAAGTCCTGTTTTTTTCAAAATATTTTTACATTTTTTCATTTGCATCATAACATACAATAGCTGTTGTCCTATTGCAGAAAAATCCACAGGGACAAGAGCAGCCTATTGCATTCTTTAGTAAGGCCTTGAGCGATTCTCCTCTGAAGTACAACATTATGGAAAAAAAGCCTTTGCCTTAGTCAAAGCTTTAAAAGACTTCAGAGTTTATATTTTACACTCCCATGTAATTGCATTTGTTCCTAACTTAGTTGTAAAAGACATACTAACAGAAGACCTAGATGGTAAGAGAGGTAAGTGGATAGCTGTGATACTTGAATATGATTTAGAAATCAAGCCCACTAAACTCATTGAAGGCCAAGGTCTAGTTAGATTAATGGCTAAATCAAATTTTGAAGCTCTTGATATAAACATGATAAATGCTTTAGAAGAACAAGAGGAACTGTCAACTCCCATTGTTAAAGAACATTTTATGAATTCCTCTTGGTATGCTGATATTCTATATTTTTTGCTTAATTTGAATACACCTCCTAGTTTATCAAAAACAAAGGAAAGGTTTTTAAAGTTAAAAGCTGTAAAATATTGCATTGTATATAGATGTCTTTATTGGAAAAATGCAAGTGGGTTATTTCTTAAATGTTTTCCTGAGACTAATACAGAGAAGGTTAAGCACGAGTTCCATGAAGGAGAATGTGGAGGCCACCTCTACTAGAAGACTACAGCCAACAAATTCCTTAGAGCTGGTTACTATTGGCCCACACTCTTTCTAGATGTACACAAGATGATAATTGCCTGTCACAAATGCCAACTTTTCGAAGGCAAAAGAACATTGCTTCCCTTACCTATGCATCCAATCATGATTGAAGCTCCTTTTCAACATTGGGGACTTGAATTCATAGGATAAATCCATCCACCCTCATATGCCCAAAATAGATGGATTCTCACTGCAACAGACTACTTTACCAAATGGATTGAAGCCATCCCTTCTAGGCAAGCCAATGACTCTATCATCATAAAATTTATTGAAATTCATATCCTCTCTAGATTTGGCTGTCCTAGGACGATCATCACTGATAATGCTACTACATTTGGATCCAAGAAGATGGTTGAATTTTTTCATAAATATCAGATAACATTGGGTCATTCTACTACTTATTACCCTCAAGGTAATGGGCTGGCAGAATCCTCAAACAAAAATTTGGTGAAAATAATCCAGAAGTTTTTGGAGGAAAACAAGAAGTCTTGGCACACAGAGCTAGTACATGCACTCTGGGCTGATAGATTGACACTTAAGAAATCTATTGGAATGTCACCCTACCATCTTGTGTACGGAATAGATGCAATTTTTCCAACCAGCCTAGGTGTACCAGTTATGAAGTTGACTCAAGAAATGCAGTCTGAAGACAATGACATGATCAAAATGATTAATCAGACTATACATCTTCAACAAACCAGAGAGGAGGTTTACAATAGAGCATTACAAAAGCAAGAGAGCATCAAGAAGATTTTTGACAGAAGGAACAAAGCCAGTAATTTTACTATTGGTGAAAAATTGTTAAAGTGGGATTCAAGGAGAGAAGATAAGGGAAATAATGGGACATTTGATAACTTATGGCTTGGCCCTTATCTCATTCATTCTACTGCTGGTAACAATGCTTATTTTTTTCAAGAATTAAATGGAGCTAAAATGTTTGGGGGTCCTGTCAATGGCAAGATGCTCAAACATTATTTCTCTTGACCCTACCATGTTTGGGAACCTTTTTATCTTTTTCTCATTATAAATATTTCATCCATCATTGCATTCAAAGTTAAAAAATTAAAAAATACAAAAACAATAGAAAGAGAAAAGAGGGCAGATTGTAAAAACAAGAAAGTTATAGCCCCATACCAAAAAAGAGAAACAAAGTCTAAAAGTGTGCAAGCTCAAATGCCACTCCTGAAAAACACACTCCTAGTTAGTCATATAGCCTAATAATGACTAATTAGTTTTAAATTTACTGTTGATAGGTTAGTGAAATTAAATTTGCCAAACAGCTTAATCTTGGCTTATCAGTTAGGTAGATTAGGATAGAAAAATAAAGGTTCAAACAAGCTCAAAATCCGAACCTGTAGATTCCTAAACAAAGAATGACTCTAATCTGTTGAAATTTTGAGTCAAAAATAGAAGCAAAATGGTTCTAATAAGCCCAAAACCTAAACTAGATAACAAATAAAAACAACTCAAACAAACTCAAAAACAAAGCTGAAGAAAAAGAAGGATGTGCTTAAAAATTTCAGATCTTAAGCCTTCACCATTTTGATTTAATTTTCTGCAAAATAATAATCTATGTGCAAATTTTTTTTATGCCATAGATCAACAACAAGTTAGACTGTTCAATCCTGACTTGGCTGCTTTTTAAATTTCTTGTTTTAGAAGTTAGAGAATAAAAATCTGTTAGACAGTCTCATCCTAATAGATAGTAGATTAGGTAGAGAAGCTTATGAACTCAACTGTTTAATCTGAGTTCATGGAGAAATAAGAAGTTGAATTAGATTATTTTTATGTTTTTAAAAAGAATAAAATGTTTGTAAAAAGAGTTTTCCAATCCAAATGCACTCTTAAAAAGAAGAAAAAAAGTTAGATCAGTAGGATTGAGTAGGTAGAAAGCTTGTTTGATAGAGCTCCATTGTTTTTCATGGCTCCTAACATTTTCAAAGCAAAAGAAGACCAGTAAAGTGAATAAAGTTGAAGCCCAATGGATGAGGCATTGATACAAGTCTGAAGTTCTTGACACCTTCAAGAAGGTGCCATCCCCATGTGGAGCCACTGTTAGCCACCTATAAAAATTTTCATATCAAATGGTGGCTAAATCATTTTTTGAAGCCTTCAAGAAACAATTTTATTGCCAAATTGTTAGTTCTTGAAGTCTTATGAAGATGACTTATCCTTGAGTTAATCTTCACTACTGTTTTCTTCTCAATTCTAAAAATTTGTTGTTTTATTGAAGACAAAGACTGCTAAAAACCCCATTTTCCCCTCATTTTACCCCTCCTTTCACTCAAAATTAACCTCCATTTTTATTCCCTTTTTCCTTATAAAAATCCTCTTTTTTCCTTCTTTTTTTTCCCATTTCCCTTCATGAAATACTTTTAATAAGGTTTAAAACTCCTTTTTTAAATCTTTCCGAAACCCCCAAAATCCTTTGAAAATCCTTGAAAAATCATAAAAATGCCACTTTTACATTATAGGCCTAAGCCCTTTTTGGATAAACCCTAAACCACTTCCCCACCATGCGACCTGGCGCCAGAACCAAGCGTTAAGGCCCTAGGCGCTTATCGCAATCGAGGCGTTCATGTGAACTGCATTTCTTTTGTTACATTAAATCTGCAATTGCAATCGGCTCCTTTTTGTATAACCCCTGATCCTTTGCTTCCTTTGTAAAAGCAAGAGCCCCACAGTCGGTCACCGAAACACAAAAATACATGGAAAAAAATCTTTTTCTCCTTTGAAACTCGAAAATCTCGACTTTCCTTCAATTTCTTTTAAACCCTATAGTTCACGGTCTAAACCATTCTTAACGGTTGATATAAGACCAATCAACGATCTTCGAGATCTTGCATCGGGGTTTTTTATTGGGAGCATTTGAAAGGCTGCCCCTTTTTCTGATTTCGATGAGCCCCTTTTTGGTTAAAACCCCCAAACCACTCCCCCACCATGTAACCCATGCCCTAGACCAAGCGATTAAGTCCCAAGCACCAATCACATCGACGCTTTTTATTTATTTTTTTCCCCTTGCCCCCGCCGATCACGATCTTCCGATTGCATCTGGGTCATCCATACACCAAGATCCGACGGTCCGAATCAATCCTCACTTCCCTTTGTTATTTCTCAAATCTTGACAGTTTAACCTCTTCGGTGAATCTCCGCTGTTGATCTCTGTAGATCAATAGCCCACATTGACCCAAACTCCGCCCAATCCTCACCTCATATTTTATTCCATTAATCCCAAGATTAAATCTGAGCCGTTGATCTATTTCATCGAACGGTCCATATTTAACCTGATAGGCCCAACTCCTTTGGGTCCTACCTTTCCCCAATTTAAATCTCCACCATCCATTCCTTGATCCGACGGTCAAGATTAAAACCACCTTGACCCCGCCTCCCCCTCTTTCTATCCTTACATCTTATCGCCATTGTGCTCTCCTCACGACTATCCAATCTAATGCCCCAGATCTGATGGCCAGTGCGCAGTTTTGCGTGATTGTAAGCCTGAGCATTAATTTTTCAAAATCACGCGATGTAGGTGGTTTTAAAAGGCCACATGTCAGGCTCTAATGCATATCACGTTCAAAAAAGAAATACTTCCTTTCCCCCTTTTCATCACGTGAAACAGGTGGTTTCTTCAGCCAAAACCACCATTCTCATTCCTGTTATATTTTCTCGTAATAGATCTCCGTCGTTGACCTCGGAGATCAAATGTCTCATGTTTAACCTCGCTCTTAGTTCATTTCCCTCTCCCCTTTGCTCCACAGAACTTCATCTATCAACCTCCGTCATTGATCTCTGTGGACTAATCAAATCCAACGACCCAGGATCATTTGGAAACCCCAAATTTCATTTTAACCTTTTTCCTTCGTCAAAGGTTTTTCACCCATTTTTCTTTGCATTTCCGTCTATTTTATTATAAATTTGCCTCTCCGCATTATATATTCACGATTGATCTCAACCGTTGATCTTTGTAGATCAACGACCCAGACTTAATTTCCCCACCTTTCATCCAACAACCTCTCATTTTGTCCTCAGCATTGAATCCTCAGCGTTGAATGCTTTCATCTAACGACTACGATCTAACCTCAAACTCTAAAGCAGTTTGAACTCAACTACGTAGGAATTTCTTAACTTTTCTTGTCTTTTGTAGGTTTTCAAAGTTTCTCAACTGTTTTGAAAGAGAATTGAAGGTCGGGGATAACGATCCCCCAAGCCTTTATGCGTGAAAGAGATCATTTTGCAGGTTTTCCCATCAAGGTTTATCAGTGCCTTATGAGCACTGAAGCCATTATAAAACCTCTGTAACGCCTGAACATCAACAAGACACAACAAAACTTAATCAGCAAAGAATATCAGTGTTAAATTATCTAGTCACAGCAGAGATGGAGAATTGAAGATTGTGTATGCAGTTTTGAGCGATTACGGCCTAAATCGACTAATCAAAAGTCTAATCCTCTCAGTTAAACACAGTTTGAAGAACATAATACAGAAATTAGGCCTAATTAAACCTAACACACATAACTAAATAAAATTAACAGTGTTTAAAGAAAAATAATAATATCTATCATTCTGAGAAGCCTCCACTGCCACATCAGAGGCTAATTAAATTCTCTCAGCTACCAAAATCTAGCTACAGCCTCAAAGCATTAAAAAGAGGCCTATTTATTTCCATAACAGAAGATATTCACCTCAAGACAACCGAACAGTTATTTCGAATCAAAGAAACTAATTTAAACTGTCAGCAGAGTTATTACAAAGATGAGAAAGAGTTCTAAAGTCAACAAACTATGCTAAGAAGATCAAACACTTAATAAAAACCCATTAATACAAAGGAAATATCTAAAATATTCTTCGTTGAGCCCCTCAAAGGCCGAGAAGCATTAAAATGTATTAATTGAGTGTATAGATATTCTCTCTCATCCCACCTCCTCATTTTCCTATAAAATCTTCTTGAGGAGCTCATTGTAAAGAGTTGGTTGCAGAACATTGATATAATACTTGTGCTCAAAAATTTCTACATGTAAATAGTGTTCGAAGGCTCTTGAAGCTATGTTTGTAATCAAATAATTTAGGCTAAGAAGAGAAGATGATTGCTGAACTAAAACATTGGACTTGAAGAATGTAACTGGATTGACATCAATATACAAGCTAACTCTTGGGATCCTGGTCTATATCGCTGGTGAAGTGCTTCTTTCTGTGTTATTTTTTTCCTTTCATGTATGCCGTTTTATCCACTTATTCTCTGATAAAGAACAACAAGCATAGAATTAGTATTTACTATTTACAGTATCCTTCTCTGACTGATAAGCTTTATCTTTATGTTTTCCTCCAAATTGTGTGTTTAATAATGACTTAAGTTAAGCGTAAAAATTATCAAGGAATGTTGGTTTTCCCCCATCTTGACGTGCAAAGCTTGAAAGGAAGTTCTTGAATGATATTTTTGTTGGCAATATGATGCAATGTGTTGTCCTTGATGGCAACCTTCTTGATGAAGTTGTCCTTAATGGAAATTGACTTGTCACAAGTAGTTCAGATATAATGGAGAAGGGAATTCCTGTAAGGGCCAGAGCAATGATGAAAATGATATATCACAATGTATACGCGAGTTTGTAATGGACAATTCGCGTATGCACGCGGATTAGTACGTCCCAAGTTTTGTATGCCCTTTTGCGCTCCAAAATTATAACATCAATGGGCATTACCATGGTATTGGCACACAATATTGAGCACTGTATGGTTTATTTGATTCCTTCCAAGAATACCATCGGAAGTTGTGTGGTTTTGGCTCATGGTATTGATAAAGGCTAAATCTATATAAGGAGAAGAAGATCATTGTGCATGTGTGTGCATGAGTAAGGGTTGTTGATGAATAAATATCTCTAAGGAATATCGGCATGAATGAACTCTGTTCTTAATTGATAGATCTGAATCTATGATGCACCCATGGATCTAAGGATGGTTCAAGATCTATAGATCTGATGATGATGAATCTCTAGGATGATCTGCAGAAGAAGAAATGGTGAAGATCTGGCGCAAAGTCTGCTAAAGATAATGAAGAAATCTGGCTAATTTTATAGATCTGATCTATTAATGAAAGGCGCGTATAGGGTTTTCTGAAAAATAAAATACACAGAAGTATACGCTGGTTGGTGTGCAAGAAAGCGCGTATGTACGCGGCTTCAGTAAATAAAATTAGCGTATGAAATTTGAATTAATGAAAGATCAGGGTTGAGTTTGTATCTGCATATCTATTCTGAATTCTGGGTTAGTTCTGATATTTTGGTTATAGTGGTCTCACTGTTCTGTTTGAAGTATTGGGCAAAGTATGTTTGTTGATGTTATGAAGGGTTGTGTTGAAGCTGTTTGATCCAGTATGAAAATTGATGAAACGTGGTTTGTAGTAGGTCTGAAGGTTGAAGCCTTCAGTATGGAGGTAGAATATTTCAGCCAGTAGAAACTGGTGTTGAAATCAGGGGGTCGAAGCTCCCTTGCAGGAGAGGCTAGTAAACGAGTTCAGGGGGTTGGAGCTCCCTTCCAGTTGCAGCTGGAGAACGAGAGAAGGTTTCATCCTTCTGCAGGTGGGTGCCTGCGTGCTGGTATGAGTCTGCGCCAGTACAAAATTGTAAGAAGTTTTCTTTATAATAAATATTGAAGACAGGGACGACAGCAGCGGTTGTTTTCTCCCGAATTGGGTTTCCACCTTAAATACTGGTGTTCATGTGTGTTTCTTATGTGTGATGGTCTATTCTGTTATTGTTGCACATGCTTACTTCTTACTAAACATCTGGTGAATAAATGATGCAATGATTTAAGTAAAGAATTAAAATACATAATAAGAGCTCTGAGCATATGCGATTTTCCTTAAGAATATCCGCGTGTATACGCGAGTTGTGTTCAATAAAGTAGCGTATGGGTTTTTGAGAAGGAAAAAGAAAATATTTTATCTGTCAGCTCTAAATACTGATTCACTCTCCCCCCCTCTCTGTATTTTTCCCAACAATTGGAATCGGAGCAGGTCCTTCTTTAAAAAGCTTAACTGCTAGAAGGAAGATCAAGCAATATGAGCAATCAAGATGGAATAGCATCTATCAGGCCTCCGCTCTTTAATGGAAACAATTTAATCTTCTGGAAAACAAGGATGAGATCCTATCTTCAGTCTCTGGGAGCAGATGTATGGGCTATTGTTGAAGGAGGATATCAATATCCAGTCGCAGTACCAACAGATCCGACAGAAAGAAAGAATTATGAAACAAATGCAAAGGTGGTAAATGCTCTATTGGGAAGTCTAACTGAATTAGAATCTGTCAAATTCATGTAGCTGAATACAACAAAGGCAATATGGGACAAAATCATTCTAAGCTATGAAGGTGATGCAAAGGTAAAAAGTGCTAAACTCCAAACTCTCCGAATTCAATATGAGAATCTAAAAATGGATAAGGAGGAGAGCATTGCCAAATTATTTTTACATATTGATGATATTGTAAACCGTATGAGAAATCTGGGAGAAACAATAACCGAATCTACTTTGGTTGAGAAAATTTTAAGATCACTAATGGCAAAATTTGAGTCAAAAGTTTCTGCTCTTGAAGAAAAGCAGGATCTTCAAAATCTTACTGTGGTGCAACTTCATGGCATACTAACTGCATATGAAATGAGAAGAGGAGGACCATCTGAAGTCAAAGAAACCGTCTTTAGAGCTTCTAAAAAAGGGAAAGAAGTGCAAGAAGCAGAAGGATCAGGATATATCTCAGAATAAAATGAGGTAAATTTTGTAAAGAAACTTCAACTTGGCACATGTCGTTTCATAGGTAAGCTTCCTTTCAAATGTTTTGATTGTGGAAGAGTTGGTCATTATGCTACTAAGTGTCCTCATAAGGAAACACATGCAAAAGGAAAGGAAGTAGCAAGAAGGAATAAGAACCAGTTTAGCACTAGAAAAAGTTACTATACTCATGAAGACAGTGATGGGTTATCTGAGAGTGAGGAAGAATGTGAACAAGTTCTTAGACTTCTCATGGCATTTGAAAAAGAATATAGAGAAGAAAAGGATAATTTATGGATGCTCTGGAGGACAATGATTTTCTTGATGAAAATAATCAACTCAAAGTATGCTTAGAAGAAAGTAAAATAATCATAGAGACTCTGAAAAATCAGATTGAAGAAGAGAAGAAACACAATGAGAAATTAGAATTTGAAGTGGTAATTCTAAGAAAAGAACTTGAGAAAGTAAAGACTCTGAATCTTAGATTTTCTAAAGGATCTGAAACCTTAGATGACATTATCAAGGTACAACATTCTCCTCTTATAAAGACAAGTTTTGGATATATCGGGGAATCTTCTCAGGCTTCAACACCAAATTATCTAAAAGCAGCTACAGCTGGTATACAACATTCTGCCACTCAGCAAGGGAATAAGTAATCTTTACAGGTAAAGCATGATCATCTCAATTCAAAGAACACTAATAGGAATACCTTTCAAAGAAGCACCAATCAACAGGTAAATTCAAGTAGAAGATTTCATGATCACATAAATTTCTTCTTCAATGGACAATGTTTCTCATGTCACAATTTTGGTCATAAAGTTGTTCAATGTGTTGCATATAAAACCATCATGACTAGAGAAGCAAGAAAGAAAAGGATTGATATTGAAACAAAGAAGAGTACCTATAACAACTTTTCTCCTCTTCAAAATGAAGTTGAATGTGCTTATTGCAATAACTTTGGCCATGAAGAATCTGAATGCAGGAGCAAAATTCAGCAAAAAGAGCATTTTCCTTCAAGCTCCAAAGTATGGAAGAAGAAGGAATTATAGGTTGAAAATTGTGGCATAGCATTATTTTTAGAAGGTGAAGAAAATCAATGGTACATTGATAGTGGTTGCTCAAAACACATGACAGGTGACAAAAACAAACTTCTTGCATATAGTGCTCTAGAAAAGGAAAAGAATGTTACATTTGGAAATGATACTCCTGCTGTCATTAAGGGAAAAGGGTCTGTTTTTCTAAAAGAAAAAGTGAAAGCCAATAATGTCATGTACGTGGATGGATTAAAGCATAACCTGTTGAGTGTAAGTCAAATGTGTGATCAAGGAACTAAAGTTGTCTTTAGTTCAAAAGAATGTGTGGTACGTGATCTTGATACAGGTAAAACAATTATAAAAGGAAACAGAACTCCAAGCAACCTGTATGTATTGAAGAACTACAAAGAACAATGTTACTTGAGTAAATCTTCAGAAAACTGGCTATGGCATAGAAGGTTGGGGCATCTGAGCTTCTCTCAAATCAACAAATCAAGCAGACTTAAAGTTGTTCGTGATCTTCCCAATATTACTCTACCTGAAAATATCAGATGTAAATCTTGCCAATTCGGTAAGCAAACCAGAGTACAATTTAATGCCAAGGAAGGATCATCAATTAAGCCTCTTGAACTCATTCATACTGACATATGTGGACCTATGAGGAAAAATTCACCACGTGGTGAAGAATACTATATCTTATTCATTGATGATTTCTCTATAATGTGTTGGATTGGGTTGATTAAACACAAAGATGAAGCATTTGAGAAATTTCAGATCTTCAAAGCACTGGTTGAAAATGAATTAGATCTAAAAATCAAGTGTCTTAGATCTGATCAAGGAGGAGAATATACATCAGATGAATTCCTTGAATTTTGTGAACAACATGGCATAAAAAGACAGTTTTCTGTAGCTGGCACTCCACAACAAAATGGCATAGAAGAAAGAATGAATAGAATAGTTCAACAAATGGCTAGAGCTATGCTTGATGATTCCGGAACACCCGACACTTTTTGCAGAGAAGAAGCACATACAGCGGTAAATATTCTTAACAAGGCACATGTTCGTGTAAATAGTGATAAAACGCCATATGAACTCTGGTATGGTAATCCTCCCACTGTGAAGCATTTTAGAGTTTTTGGAAGCAAATGCTTTATAAAAAATAATGATGAAAAACTTGGCAAGTTTGAACCTAGAGCAGATGAAGGAATACTTCTTAGTTACTCCTCTAGGAGTAGAGCATATAAATGTTACAATAAAAGACTTCGGAAAATTGTTGAATGTATTGATGTTGTTATTGATGAGTCCCCTGCAGCTCCAAAAGAAGAAAAACAAATAACAGATGAAGACGATGATGACGTATATCCTTCTACATCAAATAGAAATGATATAGACAATGGACCCAATGAAGAACCCGAAGATGATTTATCTGAAAAAGCTCCATCCAGATATGTTCAAAAGAATCATCCAGAATCTCAAATTTTGGGAGAAAAGGGATCAGGTGTACAAACAAGAAGGACTCTTGTGGGATCTTCTAGCTATCTGGCATTTCTATCCACCATTGAACCACACAATGTCAATCAAGCTAGCAAAGATGAATGTTGGATTCAAGCCATGAATGAAGAGCTTGATCAAATTGAAAAGAATCACACTTGGGAATTAGTACCAAGACCTTATGATAAAAATGTCTTTAGAACTAAATGGATATTCAAAAACATGTTAAATGAGAATGGGGATGTTACAAGAAATAAAGCTAGACTTGTTTGCAAGGGGTATGCTCAACAAGAAGGTATAGACTTTGAAGAAACTTTTTCTCCTGTAGCTAGACTTGAAGACATAAGAATGTTTCTCGCTTTTTAAAGCTTCCAACAAATCAAAGTTTATCAAATTGATATTAAATCTTCTTTTCTCAATGGTGATCTAGAAGAAGAAGTTTATATAGAACAACTAGAAGGATTCATTTTGGGAAATGATGAAAATCTTGTTTGTAGACTCAAAAAGGCTCTATATGGTCTCAAACAAGCTCCAAGGGCATGGTATTATCGTCTTGACAAATATCTTCATCAACAAGGATTTTCAAAGGGGTCTGCTGATAGCAACTTATACACAAAAACTGAAAATGATAAACTATTGATTGTGGTTGTATATGTTGAAAATATCATTTTTGGAAGTAATGAAGAGTCTATGAGTCAGAAATTTTCTTCTGCTATGCAACAAGAATTTGAAATGTCTTTACTAGGGGAACTAACATTCTTTCTTGGTTTGCAAGTGCAACAAGCAACAGATGGCATATTCTTATCACAAGAAAAATATCTTAAGAAAATTCTAAAGAAGTATGGCATGGAAGATTGCAAACCTGTAAGTACACCAATGGTAACCAGATGTAATCTCAGTTCTAATGATGACTCCCCCATGGTGAATCAACCAGAATACAGATCTATGATAGGAAGTCTATTGTATCTCACTCGGACAAGACCAGACATTGTGCATGTTGTTGGGATTGTTGGACGATTCCAAGCTAATCCAAAAGAGTCTCACCTCCAGGCTGTCAAAAGAATATTCAAATATCTACAAGGAACTCAAGACTTTGGACTATGGTATCCAAAGAATGCTGATCTTACTCTTCATGCTTACACTGATGCAGATTGGGATGGAAATGTTGATGATTGGAAAAGCACTAGTGGTGGTGCATTCTATATGGGGCCCCGGTTAGTATCTTGGTTCAGCAAGAAGCAAAACTCTATTGCCTTATCTACAACAGAAGTAGAATATGTAGCTGCCGCATCATGTTGCACTCAACTTCTTTGGATGATGCAAACTTTACAAGACTTTCAAATCAAATGTTCACCTCCTATCTCCATTATGTGTGATAATACAAGCGCCATCAGTATCTCAAAGAATCTTGTTATGCATTCCAATACCAAGCACATTCCCATCAAGTATCACTTCTTACGTGAACAAGTGCTTGAACAAAAGGTGAAATTGGAGTATGTTCCTTCCAAAGAACAAGTTGCTGATATATTTACCAAACCTTTACACAAGGACGAATTCGAATATCTCAGACAGAAGCTTGGAGAAGTCTCTACCATGCAGAGGATTAGATCTTCTTAAATTCAAAATATTAAATTGGATACGCAGATTTCATGAAGGACAGTCACGTATATACGCGAGTTTATTCATAGAAAACCGTGTATGGGTATTTTCTGACAAAATTATGGTTCAGCATTCTTCAGCATAGCTGCAGTGCTGTTTGGTATCTTTGGTGGTGTTTGAGTTCTCATAATTCCTTTTCATTCTCTGATGTTTCTTGATAAAGATGTCTTGATGATTTGCTGTTGAAAGTGTTCAAGATGCACAGGCTAAGGGGGAGCATTGGTCTTATGGAAAGGATTCATTGTTGGCATTCTCATTATTTGCTGTGATCTGATCTCATGTTTGAGATTCTTTGGTCTTCATTGTATAATTAATTTTTGTAATTTGATGAAAAGGTCATGTTAAGACCTATGATGTAAAATTGTAATATTCAGTCATGTAAGGACTTCTTCAAATTTGTAAACCCACTTGGTTGGGTAATTCAGTCAAATTGTGTAAACCCACTTGGTTGGGTACTTGAGTCACATATGTAAATCCACTTGGTTGGATCATTGATGTAAGTATGAGTCCTTGGTTATAGGAAAGGTCATAGAGTCATGTACTTCATTGAAAAATATGTTTGAAAATTCAGCATGAACTCAGGGGGAGCATGGTAACTTCAGATCTGCCCTTTGCCCTTGATGTCAAAAGGGGAGAGTATCATGGTGTTTGTTATAATCAATGTATCTATCTGCTATGGTGCTCAAACACCATAATGGTTGCCATCAAGTCCAAAGGGGGAGATTGTTGGCAATATGATGCAATGTGTTGTCCTTGATGGCAACCTTCTTGATGAAGTTGTCCTTAATGGAAACTGACTTTTCCTATTTTTTAATGATGTAAATATGATGTATCTACAGAGTAGTTTAGATATAATGGAGAAATGAATTCCTGTAAGGGCCAGAGCAATGATGAAAATGATATATCACAATGTATATGCGAGTTTGTAAAGGACAAGTCGCGTATGCACGCAGATTAGTACATCCCAAGTCGCATATGCCCTTTTGCGCTCCAAAATTATAATACCAAGGATCATTACCATGGTATTGTCACACAATATTGAGCGCTGTATGTTTTATTTGATTCCGTCCAAGAATACCATCGGAATTTGTGTGGTTTTGGCTCATGGTATTCATAAAGGCTAAATCTATATAAGGAGAAGAAGATCATTTTGCAAGTGTGTGCATGAGTAAGGGTTGTTGATGAATAAATATCTCTAAGGAATATCTACATGAATGAACTTTGTTCTTAATTGATAGATCTGAATCTATGATGCACCCATGGATCTAAGGATGGTTCAAGATCTCTAGATCTGATGATGATGAATCTATAGGATGATCTGCAGAAGAAGAAATGGTGAAGATCTGGCGCAAAGTCTGCTGAAGATAATGAAGAAATCTGGGTAAGTTTATAGATCTGATTTGTTTTGTAAAGTTTTCCATTTACAGATCTATACACTAGTTTGTCTCTACAAAAGCGTGTGTATACTCGAGCTCTATTAATGAAAGGCGTGTATAGGGTTTTCTGAAGAATAAAATACATAGAAGTATACAGGGTTTGGTGTGCAGGACAATGCGTATGTACGCGGCTTCAGTAAATAAAAGTAGCGTATGACATTTTAATTAATGAAATATCAAGGTTGAGTTTGTATTTTCATATCTATTCTGAAGTCTAGGTTAGTTCTGATATTCTAGTTACAGTGGTCTCACTGTTCTATTTGAAGTATTGGGAAAAGTATGTTTGTTGATTTTATGAAGGGTTGTGTTGAAGCTATTTGATACAGTATGAAAATTGATGAAACGTGGTCTGTAGTAGGTCTGAAGGTTGAAGCCTTCAGTATGGAAGTAGAATCTTTCAGCCAGTAGAAACTGGTGTTGAAATCAGGGGGTCGAAGCTTCCTTCCAGGAGAGGCTGGTAAACGAGTTCATGGGGTTAGAGCTCCCTTCCAGTTGCAGCTGGAGAACGAGAGAATGTTGCAGCCTTCTGCAGGTGGGGGCCTGCGTGATGGTATGAGTCTGTGCCAGTACAAAATTGTAAGAAGTTTTCTTTATAATAAATATTGAAGACAGAGACGACAGCAACGGTGGTTTTCTCCCGAATTGGGTTTCCACCTTAAATACTAGTGTTCATGTGTGTTGCTTATGTGTGATGGTCTATTATGTTACTATTGCACATGCTTACTGCTTACTAAACATTTGGTGAATAAATTATGCAATGATTTAAGTAAAGAATTAAAATACATAATAAGATCTCTGAGCATACGCGAGTTTCCTTAAGAATATCTACGTGTATACGTGAGTTATGTTCAATAAAGTAGCATATGGGTTTTTGAGAAGGAAAAAGAAAAGGTTTTATCAGTCAGCTCTAAATAATGATTCACCCCCCCCCCCCCCTCTCAATATTTTTCCCAACAATTTTTATTATATACTCAGTAGAGTTAGACTAGGAAAGTTTATGGTTTTCCCTGACTTCTAATTCTTTCTCCAAAGTTAATTTTGAAAGTTTCCCTAAGAGTATGCTGAAAGCAGTTTAGATTTAAAAGTATCTTATCTGATCTTAGGCTTCACTTTGTTTTCTTATCTATTTTCATCCCTTCTAAAAGTAATTATGTGGATTAATGGATTGTTTGTCTGATGAGTTAGATTTAATACAAGCTTGTGCAAAGAAGTCTATGGTTAGCCCTGTCCTTCGGTTGGTTTTAAACAGCTACTTAAAAGGCTTTCCTTGTTTGGAAATACTGATAAATCCTAGTTGAAATTATTTTCTTTTTCCAACCCTTCAACACTTTTAGTGTTCCATTCCATCATTTAATCTTAAAAATCTTGTGATATAGATGACTTGCCCCTTGGATCACTCTTGAAATTTTTGCAAAACTAAAACCTTTTATGACTCCATAGCCCAATGGACTAAAAACCAGCATCATATCTATCATAACAGCCAAATCTTGTTTTGATTGCTTACACCTTCACCCCTTTGAAACTATTTCATTTTAGGACTTTCCACTCAACTAAAAATCATGCTCAGCCATCCAAAACCAAACAAAAACCCTTGTTCTTCATAACTAGCCTAATATCACAGTTAAAAAGCCTTAAAGATAAATCAGTCTTTGCACTTATAGAGAGATCCCTCTCTGGATTCAGGAGGGCTAGATCCTAGAATCCCAAAGTGGTTCCAATGTCCTCCCTACAGCTTTAGTCTCACCAATCTGCTAGAATTACAGGAAGATAATAGAATCAAGCAACACTTTACCTTTTTCTTCTTGATATGTCCTTCTATCTTGAGAGTTTGAGGAGTGGTAATTCCTGCCAATGCATTACACGATATGGTTGGACTCATTTCTTCCTCTTCTAGGGTTGGTTCCTGGTGTATATCCTTTTCTTGTTCATTTTCTTCTTCCTCTTCACAATCTATGTAAAATAATTTCTTCTCAACACACTTATGACTTTTAGTGTATTTTCTATCACAGCTGTAGCAAATCCCTTTTTCTCTTTTTTCTTCAAATTGTTGTGGTGTCAACCTTGTAGGTTGTGGAAATCTAGAATTAGCAACACTTCCATATTTATAGAAGTGAGTGGTAGGCTTCCTTGTCGCCATAATTTTAAATTCAATTTTTCTTGCCAACATGAATGCCTTCTCCAATGAATTAGGTTCCAAAACAAAAACTTCATGTTGGATCAATTATGTGTTCCTCTAAAATATCAATTACCCGTATATTCAATTTTTGGAAGTCCTCAATGTGCTCCGCCACTAAACCCTTTTGTTTGAGATTTATCAATTGGCTAAAGAAGGTGTTGCTTTTTGTATCCTCATAATGTGTTATCATTTCCTCCATAAAAATTGAACAAGTGACAATTTTTCTACAGGAGCAAAGCCATTGATACCATAAAAATGTATTTTGTTCTAAATGTAAAATTGCAATGTGTACCTTTTGTGTGTTTTGCACATTATTGAGATATAAATATTGCTCCATTTGTAGTATCCATATTACAGGATCCTTGCCATCAAACTTCCGAGTCATATCCATATTTGGAATGTGGTGGGTTTTTAATCCAAAATTAGAGTTTATGAAATCACAATTAACATTTATTTTGTTCTCATCATGATTTTCATCTACTATATTTTTTCCATTAGGAATCATTTCCTGTATCAACTTTGACAAACCTTCCTTCAAACCTTCCATTTTTTCTTCCATACCATCCGTTTTATCTTCCATACCATTCTTCAAACCATCCATTGTAGATTCCATGCCTTTATTCAAACCATCCATCTTAGCTTCCATGTTTTTCTTCAAAACATCCATTTCATTTTTTGTTTCTCTTTGCAAGAGCGAATTTTAGTGCAGTTGCTCTTGTAATTTTGATAGATCATGTTGCAATTCTTCATATTCATGAGTCATAGTAAAGTAATCTAAGTGTTTAATGGTGTTGAATTATTTCTAGGAGGAATTTTAGAACCCAACACTGATATCTATGCTCAATAGGCCTTTGGAATCACTTAAAACTTATTTTCGAAACAAGACTTACGCAATTTGAAAAACAAATACACACTTTTTTCCTGATTTTGAGGAGCTTGATATTGAAACTGAATTATCTTTGTGATTTTGGATCTTCAATATCTGAAATTCGGCCATACCATAGCCCCTTGAATCTTATTTCAATTTCCATAGGTCTGAGTTGATTTGTATTCTTCAAGGCAAATTTATTTCCAATCTCCCACAATGACCTAATTATGGACTGGTTCAGTAGAGCGAACTTGTACGGCTTGCCACGTGTCACTGTTTGCTCCTTTAGCTCTACAATTTATAGACAGGAGACTACATTCTATGTACTTCCAGTCAATTTTTACAGAATTCCAATCCGATGCTCAGAGAGAGAGTTATGAATATTTTCCCACGATCACCTCTTTGAGATGAAATTCAGGAGCCTGAAAAATACCTAACTTACACAGATCATATCTCTGAAAATATTGCGAACCAAGATCTAAAATTTTGCAACAATGTTCCTCCAGATTTTTGCTTCGCACTCTATAAATTTCTACTTCTGAACATTCGTAGAAAAATAGTTATAGCGAAACGGCCACGATGACCTGTTTGGAGCAGCGAAACCCTAGAATCCAAAACTTTGATACCAAATGTTGGGAAACCAGCTCCAAAAATAGAAGAAAAGAGATATCAACGCCTTATAAATAAGCCAATTCAAGGGGGAAACCTCTAACATTACATTAGTAAACAATTCTTGGATGATACAAATTACAAGACCTCCTTTCTATATATAGGAGTCCATGGGGCCATAATGTAATCCTAGCTAACCTAACAATAATAATTTAAGGGCACAATAATAACAATATGGGGTTTACAGGGGTACAATAATAAAAATAAGGGGGTTACAATAACAAAAATGAGGGACTATAATAGTAATATAGGGACCTAACATAAAATAAATCCCATACATCTTCTATGAGAAAACATTTAATCAATTGTATTGTAAAATATATTCTCTATAACAATTGAGATGCAATTTATGGGCATTCAACTTTAGAAAATACTGAGAACAATAAATTGTTGAATAAAAGGATGTGAGTGCATGCCATTGAAAATGGCATCACTAAGAATTGATAATTTTCCAGCACAAAAAATATTCAAAAGGGGGGGGAGGGGGGGGGGGGAGACACATCGAATTTCAAGATAAGAAATAAAGTAAGCATAAATTGAATAATGACATATATCATGATAAGATACAAATAGCGGGAAGGAAGGTAATACAAGGACAAATAAGGGTAACGTTTGATTGAAATTATGAATTTCAAAATTTTACTCGAGTAGAAATTTTAGGGAGAGAAAGACAAACCCATACATAGTGTTGATAGCTATGGATTGGAGTAGCATTAAAATTCTTCAAGACAGTGGAAAAATAATGTCGATTGAAATAACTATGTGGAGGAGAATAATAATGTACATTGGAATAATTATATGTAACGTTAAAATATTCCATGGTAGTGTTTTTATTGCAGAAATTTTATTTGATTCCTTCACCATTGATTACCTTGGAGCAACATTATCTTCCTAGAGGAGAATTAAAATCACTTAGAGCATTGTTAAATTCTTTGTCCGAACAATCAATTATTATGTTGCATAAAATAATCGATGCCAATGAAATGATATTATATTTTTATTAAGAAAATTATGCCATACTCTTTAATGAAATCATATCTCATTTTTGGAGTAGTGTTATTGGTCATTGGGCGCTGATTTGATTTTTGTTTTAATTAGGGTTTTATGCCCGGTAACATCAAAATAGCAAGGGAATACAAATCCTTAATTCAATGAAACTACATTAAAAATGGTAATTTATTATATTTTTGTGGATATATTGTTGTGGATAAATTGTGCTCTCTCTTTTGTATTGAATGGTGTGGTTGGAATAAGAAATATCCTATCAATCTAATCACTGCTAGGCTACATAAAGGAATCAATCTCCTAAAGGTACAACCTGACTATATTGACATCAATGAGTTGGATCCATCGTGATGAGTTAGCTTGGCATGATCACATAAATTACCTCTCCTGTCTCTCCATAAATCAATCAAATAGGTCGAGTGAATAGGTAATAGATGAAGAAATAACACCTCGACAGTTATAGAGCACTTATATTGACTGGGAGAGTGAGAGGAATGAAAACTATGTTTGGACAGAATGAAGCCTACGCTGAGAATAAATGTAGCCTACACTTTGCCTTATTGATTGGGAGATTGATTGATTAATATTACATAATTAATATGATCGACCCAACTAGAATCACATGAATGGAAATAATGGCTCATTTTCCCAGTGTTAATGAAAGTTTCCTACCATAATAATTTTTGGAACTTCAATATTACATCCACAACTTCTTTGGGAAAATAAAAGTTAATTTAGCTTTAAAAACAACATTAGTAGTATCATTTTTCTTTTTTTCAACAATGTTGGTGTGGCTCCATGGCCACAACGTGGAATTCCATCATTATGTCTTCAACATTTAAAATATGTCTCCAATGTTTACATGGATTTATAGGCAACATTTACAATTTGAACATTATGTCTTCAACATTTAAAAGATGTATCCACCGTTTACAAGGCTTTATTGGTAGCATTTACAGGGATTTAATTGGAAGTGTTTACTCTAGATTTATTGTAGTGATACATTTAAATGGTCCAACACTTGAATACTTCCATGCCTCCAACATTTAAATATGTTAATTCTTCAAACATTTAAATACGTTCATGCCTCCAACATTATATAAAAATTCCTCCAATGTTGGTATTAATTCAACGTTTATTTTTATGTGCTCCAGCATATACCAGCATCAACTTGGTATTAAAATATTTTACAAGTAACATTAATAGCAGCGTTCAATATTATAGAGCACACAATTTGTTTGTAGCAACAAATTATCTCTCTTGGCAATAGTTTATTTGGAGCAACTTATTATTTTTCTTAATTATTATTTGAAGCCATATAATTGATGTGTTTCACAACAGGGGCATCCCTATTGGAGAACAACTAGAAATATCGAAACATTTTCAATATATTTCATCTGAAGGGTATACAATTTGGAGTAGCATTCACATTGTTAATACCAAAATTTTAGGGTTTGTTGCAACTTTTGCAATTGAAGAACACACTACCGAACATTTATAGTTCATTCATACTTGGGGAAGTAACAAAGATAATTTTTTTTTCCTTTTATGGATGTATGGGTATAAAAAAAGGTATTCCTAGACAAGAAATATAAGAAAGGATTTGCGAAAAGGTGCTACCAAAAGTGATGCTCAACTTTTGCGCAAATTTTGTCAAAGTGTTGCATGATTATTGTGAAAGTTTTGTGCAAATGTAATAAGTGATGCGAAAGTGCTATGCAATAGTTTTGAAAAGTGTTGTTCATTATCACCTCTGGAAGTTAATGTCAAATCGGGAGGAGTATTTGTGTTTCCATTAATGCCAAAGGGGGAGAATTTTTGCAATATTGTCATTGATTTCATTAACCACATTGGATTGGTGACATGAATGTTGAATGTTAAATTGGTGATAATTTATGCTTGAATGAAAATATTTGAAGGGGATGTGAAGTGCAAAGGCTGAAATTTATATGTGAAGTGCAAAGGCTATTAAATTAAATATGATGATTGAAAATTGTTAAAATGGGACATAAAACATTGAGACAAAAGCTGAAATATATCTATCATTGAATAGAAAATGTACATAACAAAATTTTGATTTGTCACTTGTAATTATTACCGATTGATTTGTTATTTCAACTCTATTTTATATTACAAAATTATTTTCAGAATTGAAAGTTAAGAGACAAGCTTGTGAGAAGTTTTGGAAGTCTGAGAGGAAATTCTTCATTTCATATTCCTGCAAAGAATAAAAAAAACCAAGATGGCTTGCTTATAAAACATACAATGTGGAATGGAAAAAGAACATTTTTTGAAGATAATGTGTCTTTATAAAAAAGTGGATGAGCAGCAACATAAGATAAAAGAGAGTGGAAGAGAATAACCATTTCAACTGTAAAATTCACAAAATAATTGTATATGAGGTAACCAAACTTTGTGACTTGATTTTGTGATTGAGAAATTTATGTTCCCTTCTATGTTGCAGCTTGAAAAATAACAGGTTGTATCATGTTGAGGTAGGAACCTCCTATGGGTTGTAGCCTATAGAAAATTGTGGGAGTTGGAGCTTCCTTTGAGTTAGGAGCCTCTTGTGGGTTGTATCTTGCAGAAAATTTGTGGGAATTGGAGCTTCCTTTGAGGTAGGAGCATACAAAAATCTGATATAATGAGTAGCAACTTTCATTCACATCACTTTCAACCCAAAATTTATGTTTTTATCCCTTTGAGGTTTCCACTTATATTTTTTTTCTTCATGTGTTTTTTTGGAATGTTGTGTGAATGACCTTGAATTATTGATAAGTAAATCTACAAATTTCTATCTTTGACACCTACAAAAGGAATTCAATTGAGCATGAACATAAACCATTAGTTGCATAATAAGAAAATTAATTTTAGAAAAAGTTTAAAAGAATATTAAATTACTAATTCACCCACACCCACCCCCCCCCCCCCCCCCCCCTCATTAACTTACAATCATAGATATCATGGCAAAGGCAAGAAACTAGAGGAGAGGCTAGTCCCTCTTGGTCTTTCGAAGAAGGTGTTGTCCCATGGATTTTAAAGACAGATGATATTCTTTGGAAAATGAATTTATAATGAGTGTGATTTTTCCTTATTTATATGGATCATCACTATGGCATTTTTTCATTGTTCAAGGCTATTTTTCGTGGTAATCACATTACCATTTGAACCTTCTAAGAGAATGTATGCTAAAAAAATGATTTTATTATTTTTTCTTATTTTTATGCAATGGGATATTTTATAATTAATTTTTTTATAATGTACTATTTAGTGTGGAATAGCATTATCCTCTACTCCTGTGTGGTTGTATGAACCATGACTCTCCCCAATACCTACGACATGCCATATATAAATTCTCTACATTTGTATATTAGATCATATCAAAGAAGATTCATATGGCTATTATTTCATGATGGCATCAAGAGATAGCTTAGATTGTTTATATGTTTGAGAAGGAACTACCAACTAGTTTCATGGACTTGTAGGTGCATATTATAATCCACCTAATAATTAAGGTTGAATTAATTGTGGTGCTTTCTTGACATTGGAAGTTATTCTTAGAGAGGTACATAAAGAAATTTAAAGTTCATGTTCGACAAAGGGAAAATGTCGACGTGTCTATGAAAGAGTGGTATATATCGTATGATTCTTTCTATTATGGCAATGAGTACGTCAAGGAAATCGAAACCATGTTTAAAAAACACCAGGTGTGATGATTTGGGACGATGGAAGGGATGAAGAAAGAAGATCATGGGCTCATCTAAAAATGAATTGAAGGAGGCGTATGATATAGAGTAAGTGGCTTATCATTTGTCAAATTTATACACTGTAACTATTCACACTAAATTTGATATTAATGAATATTTTGATATCTTATGTAATATATATGTTGGCTTGATTTCATTAGTGAATTAAAAAATTGAAACCATCAACAAATTCATTCTTTACAATAGTGAAGAGGCACGACCGCAGGTCGCATTGTACAAGCATAAGAGGAGGAAATAGGAAGGTGATAGGAAATAATTCAAATGCTTGAATGGTAGACACATGCCTTATCTTTATCATTCAAATATGTTAATGAAATTCCGTAACAGTTGGGTTTTTGATAAAGTCAAACAGAAATATGGTTCATTTTGTCATTACATGCGTGCTAAAGAGGATGTGCTAAGCATAGGTCTTGGGTGCAAAAACTGAGTAATAATACATTTCTATACATTTTTAACTTCATATTGCAACTTTGAATTGTAACATCTATATTTATATTTTAAATTATGTCCAGGTTATTCGACACATGAAACTATGATTTTCTCACTTTTTTATAACTGCATTTATTCCCATCTATGTGGGAATATGGACATCATTTTCGCACGGAGGATGGATAGTCTTTTGTAACGACACAAGTCTGTGGAGTGGAAGTCATGCTTAACCAATCTAGTCATGCTAGTCACCATGACCAAAACCTAATATACAGAACTTTAGGTTACGTTAGAAAGATACAATAGATCATTCAAGTGGACTTCTCCTCATTCTAATGTGTTATTTTTAGGTGGAATTTGTGGGACACCTTTGATCAGAATAATGTAAATGAAGATCACGATAATCGGTTGATATCTATCAACTCTAAAAAGAAGCTAGGGAGTGTTATGTTTCCCTAAAAAAATGAAACCAACATTTTTTTACCCATATGTGTTGGATAGGGATTGGTGGCTCATATTAAGACATGACCCTATATCAGAACATATTTTTGAGAAAAAAAAGTGTTATCATGCCAACCAAGTGAGAAAGATAATCAAGGTGATGACAATGAATAGTGATATGTACTCATGCTATTTCATAACTTATACTATTATTGTATGATTTTTTTCTTTATTTCACTAATATATTTTTTTTATTCATCCTGTTGACATTTTATATAGTTGGTAAGATTGAGAAATGTTTTTACACATTTTTTTGTAGTGAAAACATTTTTACACATAAAACTAAGTATTTCCAATTGAGTACAATATCTATGATAATAACTGTTCAAGGTCACAATCCTTCTCAAATGGGAAAATTAGAATAATATACCCAAAAAAGAACATTGAAGATTTACTCTAGATTTACATACTTATTTGTTTATTAATCATTTCACATGTTCTTTCTTCTTGTTTAGCTCAAAATAGGTATAAATAATGTATTTATTACTCTATAAGGACTTTAACAATGAAAAAATTGTGTACTAATATCTAAGATTAAATTCTTGACATGAGAGATAAAGTTATGTTTACTATATTTAAATTTCAGTTCTTGCAACATTATGTAAACTAAAAGGATGTTTTATGCATGTATAAAATGTTGATTACATATTTTTATGGACCATAAGCGAAACAAATGTGCTTACTGCTGGGTACCAAATATGTATACTTTTCTCTCCCACTTTCACCAACCTTTCTATCTTTTGGCATCATTAATTGTTCTAAAACACATGAGGTAAACCCCTTCCCACTATCGTACATGGAATATTTGATCAATGAAGTAATATTCATGGAGGTTTTACCTCTAGAAATATTAACTCTGGTATTTTCACATATTTGGAAAAAGTAAAGCGATTACACCTGTGAGCCACGAAGAAACTCCTAATTCACAGCGTTATCTCAACCTGCTGCAATAGCGCAACAGACTCTGTCTTACCCCAGCGCTATTTCAGGCTTTTCATTGTTTCCTTTTGGCAACTAGTTTGATGTTGTAACATATGTATAGTTGCAGATATTTAGCTGCTAGAGGAAATCTACGATTTCCTAAACATTTGTATAAAGGGGCATTAAGGCTATGAATCGAGAGTTAAGCAAGAAGAGATAGATTTTGTAACGAAATCATTTTTCAATTAGTTGAATGCATAGTGTTTTGCTGTCCCATTTGTAAGATGTGAGTTTTCAGCAATCCTGATCAGAGAGTCAGGCCCACCCTTCTGATCAGGTTCTGTGTTATCTTTATTTTTTTGATTTCATATTTTAGTTTTATCTTGTAGCTACTGATCCAGTGTAATTCTGTAATTGCTGTGAATACCTTTTTAACTATGAAGTCCATATTAATTCTTGTTACAATAGTTTTCTTGTTTTCATTAATTAAAGTGTGTGATTCAATAGCAGATTTCGTCATTGCTCTTTCATATACTGTGCGTGTTAGTCTTGAAATAGCTAACACACACGGGTTGATAAGTTATGTGGAAAAAGGATTTGAATATTGTTCACATCTTGACACCAACATTTTGGCGTCATTGTCGGGGAAGGCTAAAAATGTGCAAGAACATGATCTGCAAATAGTCTAAGGGTCAATCTCTCATCTTGGGGAGGGAATTTTTTTCCCTGCTCAAACTCCTAAGCATAGTGCTCCTTTTTCTTTGTTTTTCCATTGGTTTTTTTAGAACTGATCTCTCATCTTGGGGAGGGAATTCATTACCCTACTCCAAGTCCTGAGTGTAGTGTTTTTCTTTTTTTTTCTTTTTTCATTAGAATCGATCTCTCGCCTTGGGGAGGGAATCCATTACCCTTCTCTAAGTCCTGAGAATAGCATTCAAATTTTATATTTTTTTATTATTTTTCTAAAAGGGCAACTTCTTGTCCTGGGGAGGGTACTTGATCACCCTACTTCAGGTCCTAAACTTTGATTCTCTTTTAGATTATTTGATTTTCTGTTTGAACGTACTCTCTCGTCCCGGGGAGGAAGCTATCTGTCCTGCTCTGGGTCCTGAGTGCTTTTGTTATTTTAATGAATTCTTCCCACCAATTGTATGAACAAATATTTGAATAAGAGGGGTAGAGGAAGACCCCCAAAGAAAGGAAGGGATCTGGGAAGGAAGACATATATCCAGGAGATCATCGCAAAGGCTGAATTTGAAGCATCTTGTCATGTTGCTGTTAGGGTAAGAGTGCAAATGAAGTCTGAAGGGAAGTCGATAGAGAAGCTAGTGCCATCCACGGTACGACATGATACCCTTTTGACAATAGAAGGAGGAATAAATAAGGTATCGGTGGAGGAGATATCCCTGCTGTCATCAAAAAGGGAAGAAATATCAAGCGGAGGGTCGAAAGAACTGAGCAGTTCTAGTTGGGTAGAAGAACCTATGAAAGGGTTTTCGTCACTACGAGACCAAGGGAGTGCTGAGAAACCCGCTATAGCTGAATTAATAAATTTATATTTGGAAATATAATTCCTTAAGGATTTTTCATTTCCAAGAGGCTAGCGGAGTGATGTGTAACCTCCTACAGTCGAATCAGTCCAAGTACTAGTCGCAGAACCAGTCAAAATCCTAGTTCGGTATTGGAGGATATTTATGGCACCTACAAGTTCTTCTATTGATTTTCCAATTGGAAACATTGTAGGAGATGCACTAATGAAGCCCATTCCTTTAACGACTCTCCCTAATTTTCATGAGCTTTCTTTCGAAGACCCTGATACATTCGTCTTCGAATTTGACATTTGCTGTCGAGGGTATGATTATATCGTCGATGCTTAGAAGCTAAAAATATTTCTCGCTACTTTAAGGGGGACAAAGCTATGATGGTTCATGGGTTTAGTAGGAAAGACTATTTCCTCATGGGATGCGATGAAAGAAGTCTTTTTGGAAAAATACCAGGACTATTGTAAATCCCATGGCATCAAGGAGGATATTTTTAATTTTGCACAGAAGGAGGATGAGAACATGGGAAGATTGTATAGAACGATTCAAATATATACTGCAGAGATCAAGCCATAGTGACTTGGATAAAGATATCCTGAAGATCATCCTTCTTCGAGCACTGAAGGAATATTTCCTGCAATTTTTGAACATAGTAGGAAAGGGGGATGTTTCGAAAGAAGAATTTGACATCGTCCGTGAGTTGTGCATTCAATGTTCATGAGGGGCTATAAGAATTGGACAAGTAATTCAGTCACTAAAGACTTCTAGTGGAGCGGTTACAAAGGCAGAAATTGAAAACCTAATGGATAACCCAAGGAATGATGTCCTAAGCACATTATCTACCCAGATTGACACTCTATAAGGAAAACGGAAACAGATAGAGTTGGAGAAGACTATGGCTATATTCTACCCACAGTGTAGAAAGAAGCATCCGTTAAAAGAATGCCCACTAAACACAGTGGAAGCCTCTGCAATATATGAACAGACTCATGTGGCTAGCTCATGCCCTTCCTTGCCAGGACTGAAGGCTTTTTTTTCAAGGGGTAAGTGAATAAAATGCAATAGATTAACTGTACTTCATGGGACCAAAAAAGCCATGGCAACCTCGACCACTAGCTATGAATCTAGGTATGTCTTAGGACCCATCTCATTATTTTAATAATTTTAATATGGGTCGCCAGTCTATACCTTTTTCACCTATGTGGTCTCAGTATCAATATCCTCCCTAGTAATAATGGGTTCCCTAGAATAGTTCAAACCCTTCATGGAATAAGAATTGGTGTGGACCCTCTCCTACTCGGAAATGTCCCCAATCCATGCCTCAACAAAAACTTTAGTTTCCCTCCAATATACCTCCAGGAAAACCAACCCTTCGACCCCAGCCCAATCCAAATCCTAATAATAATGGGGTCCAACAAATAGACACTCTTAACCTTCCATCTTATAGAATTTCTACCACAGGATTTAATGACATAAACTTACGATCTGGGTGGGTAGTAAATGCTCCCACTTCACCTATTATCATATAACATATTGACAGTGAAGTTATAAAAACATAACAAAGGATATTTGGGGATAAACCAGATCAAAACATGACAACCCAAACACCTCCCCAACCTATTCTTAACCAAGGTTGTCCAATCACTCCACCATATACTAAAAGACTGACCCTAAATAAACAAAACCCTCAAGAAGATTTTGATTTCCTGTGGAAATTGATTTTTTTTTTGTCAAAATACCCCTACTCCAGGCTATGAGGGATGTACCTATATATGCAAAAACTCTCAAATTTTACTGCTCTAAGAAACCTGGGAAGAAACCAAGGGATCCGTTAACCATTCATGTGATGGTTAGACTATCTGACATTATGTTAGGAAAGACTATGCCTGTAAAATATGGGGATCTAAGAAAGCTAATTCTAATAGTACAAAACAATGGGGTTGAAATCCCAAACATGTTGGTGGATTTGGGTGCTGCCATCAATATTATTACCTCTAAAAAAATCAATGCATCAGGTCTCAAAAAAATTAATCCAACCCCTACTATATTGGAATTAACAGATAGGTCTACAATTAAACCGGTATTGAAATTGGAATATGTGACTATTTCGGTGGATTCATGGCATTATCCTATGGAAATCCTTGTATTAAAAACTCGATCATCAGCTGGTGGTCATCCATTTATATTGGGAAGACTTTGGCTGGCTATTGCAGATGCATACATAGGGTGTTGATTTGGGCATATGATATCAAATGGGATGATTACAAAGAACCTTATTCTCTACCCTCCTGTAGAACCCAACCCATCTGAAAATCTATTAGCTAGATAGAAGCCTCTACCAGTAGAAGAGGCTGAACCTGAAATTGAAGAATTTAGACCAATCCTCAACATTGGGCAGGCCCTACAATTCAAGACAAAAACTAAGGATGAGACCATTAACACTTTTATTAATGACCCTGGTTCTGTTTCCAATTCAACTCGTCAAATTTTAGAATCTGCTATGAGCTATGAAACACAAGAAAATATTGAACCAGAAGATTAAATTGAAGATATTCCTGTAACCTCATCCCGGGATAGTATTCTGATTGAAACTGAACCAGGGAAGACACTTAATATCAACCCAAATCTGTCAGAATCCCAGAGAAAGCATATTTTAAAAGTCCTTCAACACAATCAGGAAGTTTTTTCCTGGGATTATACCGACATGAAGGGAATCCCTGCTAATTTATGTACTCATCATATTTATATTAAGGAAGACTGTCGCCCAGTGAGACAGCCCCAATGTACAATGAATCATACTCTAAATAATTTTTTCAAAGAATAATTACAAAAATTACTGTATGTAGGTTTCATTTATCCCATTTCAGATAGCCAATGGGTATCTCCACTAGTTATTTTTCCCAAAAAGAATGGTAAATGGAAGATCTACATAGATTATAGGGAGCTAAACAAGGCAACTGAAAAAGACCATTTCCATTTTCCATTCATTGACCAAGTCTTGGACACCTTAGATGGGAAGAAGTTATTTTCCTTACTAGACAGGTTCAGCGGGTATAACCAGATCCAGATAGCCCCAAAAGACCAGGATAAAAAAACTTTCACATGCACATGGGGGACCTTTGCATATAGGGTCCTCCCACTTGGCCTGTGTAATGCTCCTACAACCTTCCAGAGGGAAATCTTGGGAATTTTCTCTGATTTAGTTGATGACAGCGTTGAAATCTATATGGATTATTTTACTCCATATGGAAAATCATTTGAAGAGGGATTGTAAATCTAGAAAAAGTACTCAAAAGATGTAAGAAGACCCATGTATATCTGAGTACAGTCAAATGCCATATGATGAGGGAATAAGGAATAGTATTGGGAAATTTTCTCTTAGCTGTTGGAATTCGAGTTGATCCAGCCAAAGTACAGGTAATATTGCATTTCGCAGTACCCAAGATACCCACACAGGAATGTAGTTTTATTGGTTGTGATGGTTATTACAAAAATTCTATAGAAAATTTTGCTAAAATAGCACATCCACTTTTTCAATTGCTAAAAAATGATATTGAATTCTTGTGGGCTGAAGACTGTGAAGCAGCTTTCACGAAAATCAAGGGACTGGTTTGCAAGGCTCCAGTCCATCGAGGACTTGATTGGGCATTACCATTTCACATACATGATGATGCTTCTTAGACAATAGTAGGGAAAGTTTTAGGACAAAAGGTAGAAAAAAAACTGTATGTATTTTACTATATTATTAAGAACTTAATTCTCGCTAAATTGAATTACACAGTGACGGAAAAAGAATTCATGGATATCATATATTCTGTCAACAACTTCTGGCACTACATCACCAAGTATCCTACTTTTGTGCATATTGACCATGCAGCAATAAGGTACTTGATGAATAAACCTATCACTCCTGGCCACATTACATGATGGTTTCTATTGCTTCAGGAATTTGATATCACAATAATAGAAAATCTAGGAAAAGATAATGCAGTTGTTGATTTTCTGTCTAGAATGGATAACAACGATGAATATACACCTAGAGAAGATAGTTTTACTTATGAGCATCCTTTTTCAATTTCTTCTAACCCTCTGTGGTATCCAGATATTGCTAACTATCTTGCTACGGGGAAGGTGCCTCATCATTTTTCATACAGGTAAGAATGAAAGATTATTCATCATAGTGCCCGATATCCTTCGATGGCAGGGTACCTCTTTCATATAGGAGACAATAAGTAGATTCTGTACTGTATATCTAAGGATGATAGTCATGAATTATTGAATGCTTCCCATGATGTCCCTTGTCGAGGGAATTTTTCAGATAAAAGAAGAGGCCATAAGGTGCTACAAATGGATATTACTGGCCTTCTATCTTTTGGGATGCTCAAAATTATGTCTGGAGATGTCATAGTTGCCAGCGCATGGGGCAGCCTGGTCGAGCTGATGAAATACCCTTGCAACAATAGGTATTCCTAAAACCTTTTGAGAAATGGGATATCGACTTCATTGGACCCTCCAACCCACCCTCCTAGCAAAAGGTTCACATTTTTATTTGCATTGATTATGTGACTAAGTCAGTAGAAACCAAAGTTGTTGCGCAAGGAACATAGTAGGTGGTTTCAGATTTTCTATTTGAAGAAATTTTTTCTTGTTACAGTACTCTAAGAGAGATGGTTTCAGATGGAGGACAATAATTTACATCACACATGATAGCAAATCTTATGTAGAAATATGGGGTCAATCACAAGGTGACATCTCCATACCACCCTCAGGCGAATGGACAAGTGGAAGCACAAACAAGGCATTGGAAAATATCTTGACAAAAACTGTCGCATACCATCATTGGGATTGGGCTTAGGAGCTTCCTGAAGCTCTCTAGGCATACAGAACAACCTCGGGGAACACAACTGGGTTTTCACCATTTGAGTTGGTTTATGGTAAATCCCCATTATTTACAGTAGAATTTGAAATAAGTATGCTCAAAACATGTCTTGAAGTTGGTTTGGACCTCTCAGATGCTGAGAAACACTGACTGGCCCAGCTTAATGAACTGGATGAAATATTTTCAATGGTTTTCCAGAGGACTACTGCTATTTAGAAACAAAGGATGAAATGGCATGATAAGTTTATGAAAAACAAGGTGTTTCATAGGGGAGACTAGGCATTACTTTATCACTCCCATTTTAAGGATTTTAAGGGAAAGCTTTGTACTTGTTGTGGGACCTTACAAGGTGAACACTGTATTTGATAATGGAACAGTCAGGCTAGTCACAATTGATGATACACATGCTTCATTCATATAAAATGGACATCTCCTGAGATTATACCACCACCCAGCCTCTAAGGATGCTTTCATCAAACATCTATCCAAGAAATCTGGTTTGAAGGTTATTAGCGCAGAGAACTCCTCCTCTGCATCCTCGCTCTAAATATATATATATATATATATATATATATATATATATATATATATATATATATATATATATATATATATATAAAATATTGTTACTATTTATTTTGTTGTATTTTTGTAGGAGTTACTACAAAGGATTAATGTTATAAAGCTCAAAATTTGTTCTAAGTATCGATGTTGTTACTCGTTTGCTGCTACTCATGTTGTTGTTACTCCTTGATTGCTGCTACTCGATGTTGTTATTCCTTGGTTGCTACTACTCATGATGTTGTTACTCGATTGTTGATACCCATGATGCTATTACTCGGTTGCTGCTACTCATTATGTTGTTACTCATATGCTGCTACTCGCACTATTGTTACTATAGATGCTGCTACTCCAGATGCTGTTACTCCAGATGTTGTTACTCCAAATGGTGCTACTCGCATTGTAGTTACTCCATCCACATCATTATTGTGTCGTCATTCTACCAACCATCACTTCCTCTAGGTAGGCTGCCAGGTACGTCTCCACTTGACTTTTATGGATTTAATTAAGTATTCCATGCGAAGACATTAATGCCGCAGATGACAAATTCTAAGTTGGGGGGGGGGGGGGGGTGCCGTCAGAGCTGAACGATGATGTAATGATGATTCCCAAGCCATTATTACAACTTCGTGTGATGGTACACCCTACGATCCTTCCGTATAATCATTAAATATGAATTTGGAACCACAATGTGCATATGATTCGGATTGATTATTCCTTTCCACCTCATATGAAATAATGACTATTCCATTCATCGCACTTACCATACATTTTCATGAATTTTCTCGTTTACCAAGAATTACCATCTGTATTTACCGTTATTACTCCTCATTTTTCACCATGTTTTTTTTTCCAAATTTGGTACCCACAACTCTGTCCAATAGTTTGCAGTTCCATAGTGTTGTTATAGTCTCCACAGGATGGGCGAATTGGTTGTGTGGAATGAACCTGAAAATAGAGTCTTAGTCCGCAGCAATCCAGATGTGTGGCAAGATTTTTTTTATGCAGGATTCGATATCTACTTCGATAGATTCCAAGGGTTTGATAGGGGAATCACAATGGAGTTTGTGCTTAATTTGCTTGATAATCACTCGCGGGTCAATGGAATGGAAATTCCTGTCACAGAAGAAGTAATTGCGAAAGTTAGTGGGTTGAGAAAGTAAGGGAAGTAGTGGTTTGTGTGGACAATTCCTCTCTCGAAGTTTCCTAAACTATTTTTGCAGGCAAGAGAAAGAGTTGTTCAATTGTGTAGAGGATATGAGAGCAATTATGTACCATATCTATTGAACGAAGTAGCAGGTTTTGTAATGAAATACATAACTTGTGAGGGACGAGCCACAACTCTATTCAAATATCATTTTAAAATCTTAGCTCACCTTCGATTTCTGCAGGCTCATGTGCATTCCTTAAACATGCCCTTCTTTCTATTAAAACAATTATAGCATATGGCATAGTTTGCTTGGCGTTCACGATAGATGCCAGCAGTTCTCTCCAATCACAGATTGGTTCGTTTGCTGGTCATGCATGCAATAGTTTGATTTCGAGTTTCTTGGGTAACTATGTGAGTCATTGAAAGAAGAGATAGTAGCTGTCATTGCTGCTAGAGAGGAGGAACCAGTATCTCCAGCTAGTTTAGCAGGGGAAAAACAGTAAGAGAAAATGGAAATAGACAAGGAAGGACCGAAAGAAATGGAGATGGAAGTTGATAAAGAAGAACCAGAAGAACTAAAAATGGAGGAGTCAATTGGTAATACAATCGAGGATGTCACACAGGAACCATCCTCGCCTAAAGAACCTACAAATGAAGGAGTTATGGGTATAGTGCACGAATTTGAGACTGACTTACCATCATCAACTTCCATAAATAAAGAACAGGAAGGAGAAACATCAGATATGAATATTGAAACAAGCGAGGATGTCATACAAGAACCACCCCCGATTCAGTTAGAATAGGTTGAAAAATAATAATTAATGCGTGAAGTCGGCACTGTTCCACAATAATTACTATCAACTGCGGGAGAGGAAGTAATGCATGAAGAACAGGGAGACAAAGAAGAATTAATCCGCGAAGTTGGCACTGTTCCACAAGAATTATTGTCAATCGTAGGAGAGGAAGTAATGCATGAAGAACAGGGAGATAGAGGAGAAATGACACATGAAGTCCATACTATTCCACATGAACCAGTATCGACTGTAGGTGAGGAAGTAATGCACGAAGGATAGGAGGACAGAAGGGAATTTATCCTCAAAATCGACATTGTTCCACAAAAACCAGTGCCGACTCTGGATAAGGAGGCAATACATGAAGGTGCGCGCCAAGTAAGAAATGAGGACGATGAAGGTATTCCCCATTCCCCTTTTCAATCTATGATGCTGAGAGGGTCCAGAGGGTTTCTCTCATCCCAACAATTAATGGAGGAAATAATTGTTCCACCAGTGCTAAAGTTCGTCGACCTTGGGAAAGACATGGCCAATATCAGGCTAATAATTGTTGAACCCCTGCAAGAGCACCCAAAGGCTCAAAATGGAGATAGAATTTCTATAGAAACACCAGAACACGGGATGGCCGATGACAATGTTGTTGTAAATGAGGAGGAGAATGCCCTGGGAGACAGGACGCCGAGCTAGAAAAACCTAACAAAAAAACTAGTCGATGACATCGATAACATTCCACCAAACCGTAAGCCTGTTATAGGCCTGGGAGATGAATTTATTGTCAAACAAGAGTGGATTTATAAGTGTGAGAAAATAATATTACCTCTCAAGAAAAGGTGTCAGTTTCAGTTCAGTGAAACCATTCATTTAAAGAAGGAAGTATGGGAGCTGAAGAAGCAAGTATCCCGGTTAAAGAAGAAGGTAAAAGCATATAAGTGGAAGGTAGTAAAACCTAAAATTGAGGTCTTGTCTATGGATACATAGAATAGTTTGATTGAGCAACTTTTTGAAGGCCGGGAATTCTTCGTGGCTACTAAAATCCAGAGATGGTAGTCCACCGCGAATGGACATAAGAAGGAGACAATGCGGGTTCGAGACTAGGCTATTGGGATCATTACAGGGTACATAGACCAATTGGATAAAGTGCAGTAGAGGAAAGAAACAAAAAATGACAAGATAGAAGAGTTAGAGGAACAATTTCAGCTGCTACAATCAGATAAGGAGAAGATGTTTTCCTTGGTGCAGCAAGTAATGGCATGTAGACCTCCCACACACAGTTATTCCTTATTCCTTCATGAACAGTTTATTTTCTTTTTCTTTCAGAGTATATATAAGGAATTTTTTCACAACATTGAGGACCCCATATAGTTTCTCTGTATTTTGAAAATTCATGATATCATAGGACAACACTTAATGTGCGAACTCTACATGCATGGTTACTTCTTAAGGCACGACCAGGCCTTCAACCCTGTTACATTCATGGGGGATATTCATTTAAGAGCCTTCACTTCTTACACTATCAATCAAATTAAATGGAGAAAGGCTTATGATATGTTTGAAGAAAACCAAGTCAAAAGGCCGCTAATGATGAGGAGGGATCATGGCTTGGCAACAAATATTTATAAAAATCATTTTACCCTTTTAAAGGTTGAGGGGCATAGAGGAAGTATGTTGAAAACCTAGAAATGGTGTCTGACCTCTGTGTGAGATATATAATAACTTTCCGGAAGGAAGCGCTGGACAATTTTCAAAGGAGGTGGATGTTGTCATCTTCAATCATTAGTGGTCGAGAAAATTTTGGAGCACCTAAATTTACACGAGAACTAGAAAGAGTGTCACATTTTGTAGCATGAATTTATACTTGTGGGGTCATGTGGATGGGGCTGAGGTTTTAGTTTCCCCTCATTTGGTTGCCAGAAGAGCAATATACTCATGCATACAACATGACCCCAGACTGGTGGAAGGATGTTTTTTTGATGGAAGTTTATGAACCCCTTGGGACAAAGATGGTTAAAGAATATGAACTCACACAGCTTCATGCTAGCCACAGTCAGTCCAACCTATATCTGAGGAGACGACGAGCTGCATGAGGACATGTAGATAGACCAGTTGGGGGAAGATTTTTGGTACCGAATTTGTATACTTTTCTCTCACATTTTTTCCCACCTTTCTATCTCTCTACATCATATATTGTTCTAAAACACATGAGGTAAACCCCTTCCCACTACATTACATGTAATATTTGATTAATGAAGTAATAGTCATGGAGGTTTTACCTTTGCAAATGTAAACTCCAGTATTTTCACAGATTTTGCAAAATTAAAGGGATTATATCTGCGAGCCACGGAGAAAATCCTAATTCCCAGCATTATCTCAACCTACTACAACAACACAACAAACTCCGTCTTACCCTAACACTATTTCAAGCTTTTCATGGTTTCCTTTTGGCAACTATTTTTCTATTGTAATTGATCTATAATTGTAGATATTTAGTTGTTAGAGGAAATCTACGATTTCCTAAACATTTGTATTAAGAGGCCCTTAGGGCTGTGAATTGGGGGTTATGAAAGAAGAGACATATTTTGTAATAGAAGCATTTTTCAATTAATTGAATGCACAGTGTTTTGATGTCCCGTTTGTAAGTTGTGAGTTTCCTGCAACCCTGATCAGAGAGTTGGGCCCACTCTTCTGATTAGGTGTTGTGTTATCTTTCTTTTGCTGATTTCATATTTTAGTTTGATCTTGTAAATGTTGTTCCAGTGTAATTCTGTAATTGTTGTGAATACCTTTTTAGTTCTGCAGTCCATCTTAATTGTTGTTACAGTAGTTTTCTTGTTTTCATTAATTAAAGCATGTGATTCAATAGCAAATTATGTCATTTCTCTTGCATATACTTTGCGCGTTAGTCTTGAAATAGATAACACACCCGGGTTAACAATTTGTGTGGAAAAAGTGTTTGAATATTGTTCACATTTGGACACCAACACTTACACGGATGCAGGAGATGTTCAATTTTTTCCTTCATGGATAATGGAACAATTTTGACTTTTCTTTTCAATGGTAATTATAAATAAAATTTTAATTAATAAATATTTACTGCCTAAGAATTAAATTATAAATAATGTGATGGTGATTAAGAGCATTTGTTTGAATTTATAATAGACTTTGTGTTGCATTTGTATTTCCCAAATAGATTAAGTAAAATAAATATCTATTTTTATCTATTTATAAGTAAATTATTTGAAGTAAACATATCTTTATCATTGTGAAAATGGTGTAATATTAGTTAATACAAATGTGAAAAAAATAATTTTAGTGACTATCTCGTGATAAGTATGTGTATCAAAAGATTTTAATTCTAAGCATGAGTTGTCAATTTATAACTATACTTTATTATATCGATTTGAATATACTCATATTATCTCCCTTCTCAACTAAAATTATGAGTATCAATCTAAAATAACTCACAAAGTGATAGAAAATGGAGAAGGAAAACCATATATGTGTTATATATGTGTACTAAAAGACCCACTACAATGTCCATCATCAAATTTTAACCTCCCTTATTTTCACTATGTAGCATATCACCATAGATATAAATGTAGTTCGATACATGATGTACAATATCTATGATAATAAGAATTGAAGGTCACAATCCTTCTCAAATATGAAAATGAGAAAATAGTGAAATTAGAAACACATTGAATATTTATTCTAGATTTAGATACTTATTGTTTTATTAATCATTTAACACATTTTTTCTTCTTATTTATTTCAAAATCAATATAAATCATGTAGTGATAAATCTATGAGGACTTTAACAATGAAAAAATTGTGTATTAATATGTAAGATTAAATTCTTGACATGAGAGGTAAAGTCATGTTTATTACATTTAAATTCTATTTCTTGCAACATTAAATGTAAAATAAAAGAAGGCCTTCTACATGTATCAATTTTTCATTACATATTTTTATCGAACATTAGAGAAAAAAATGGGCTTAAATGGTTCCATGAGAGGTTTATATTTTTCTTCATGGATAATAGAAAATGTTTTACTTTCCTTTTAAATGGAAATTATAAATAGAAGTCAAATTAATAAATATTTTATGGCTAAGAGTTAAATGATAAATAATATGATGGTGATTAAGATACATTTGTTTGATTTTCTAATAGACTTTGTGATGAATTTTTGTTTCCTATTTACATTATGTAAAGAAATTATTATTTTCTGTGTATTTATAAGTAAATTACCTAAAGTAGACATCTATGTATAATTGTGGACATGATGTAATATTAGCTAGGAGATATGTGAAAACATGAATTTTAGTGACTATCTCATAATAAGTATGTGGAAAAGATAATATTTATTGAGTTGTTCATTAATAAGTGATCAAATATCTTAGTTTTCAAGAAGCTAAATCTAATATAATATGATTTTTCTATTTTTTAACTCATTTTAATTATTAAAAAAAATGATAATTTTAAACGAGAATAACAAAAGATTTAATCTATTTTATTGATTGAGAAATCCGTGATTAAGATGGATCTATTGTGGTTTTATATATCTATATATAGATCGACCATACTGTAATTTTTCATTGTTTAAATTGTATTTTTGAATAATATATTATTATTATTATTATTATTTTATATTAAAAATTTAATGAGTTACACATTTTTGTCTTATTCAGAACTAACTAAAATATTTTACATGTAATTATTTTTTCCTTGTGAGTATTGAAATATTTTACTAATAGGTTAGATTGAATATGAATGAACTATCTATTCAAAACAAAAAATATTTATGGAAATTTTACAATTATAGTTTCAACCACACTAATCTTTGTAATTTATAAAAAATAATTTGCATTTTTTTCAAAGTAAGTTATTTTGCATGTAATTTCAATAAAGAATTTTTTATATAAGTTCACCAATACATAATCTATAATAAATATTATTTCATAAAATTAAAAAACGTGATGATAAGCATCTAACAAACATAAATATCATCTAATATACACATTCAAATCCACTACCATTATTTAATTATATACACCTCTAACACATATAAACATTATTAGCTAGCACATAAGTCTAATAATCTAATAGGGCATCATCATCATCATCATCATCACATCTAACAAAACAAAATCATTTTAATCTAACAACATCACCACACCGATTCTCAAATTAATATACATCTCATGTCAAATAACTTCTATCACATAAACATCTATTTGCAAGAACATTAAATGAACATATATAAGATGGTCTAACATTAAACACATCAACACCAACATATAAATTAAGTACACAAACATCAACAAAAAAAATGCAATATATATATATAGAGAGAGAGAGATATATAAACAATTCAAACAATTGCATGAAGTCAGATAAACTCTATCAAATATCTGATACAAAAAAAATAATAGCAATAACCTGGTTTGTAGCTTGGTTAAGTACTACTTTCACAGGTGAGCTATCTGCTAGAGGAGAATGTATTGAATGGTCTATTCTCTCACAAGAAACATGACGAATCATTTTCAATACTTGGTGATCATCATGAGTTGAATGATGACAATGTGGAGTATTACCAGAATTATCATCGACACCCTAACCATGATCCAATGGGGTAGTACTACTAGTAGCATTATCAACACCCTCATCACCATGATCTGATGGGATAACAATATGTGGAGATGCATCTAAAAACTTTGTTGCATGGCCTACGTCACTCCTCGCTTCCAATAGCCTGGTAACTCCGACAATATGATGCATAAGGTACTTCATATAACGCATAAAGTCCCTGAAGAGATACAACAACCTGCTATTTTCCCTAATCTCTTAAGCCCTTATAGAGTGGAATTTTTCGTCCACCAAAATTTTAGAAAGTTGGTCACAAGAGTCCATCTTAAATATAATACCATCCGTACACACCAAATTCCCATGTTTCACCTCTGCATATGAGGATTATGTTCCTGATCATGTTGGGCCTCGCACATCACTAAGTCTAATTCCTCTAGTGGGTGAGGATGCATGTCTCCAATGAATGTGGTGATATATACCAAATATATACTAAAAAATAATAACTAGACAATTTCAATAAATAATTTAATAAAATAAGTTAAAAAACAAGATAGAGTAAATTTTATTCTAATAAGTTAAGAAAATAAAATGAAACTAAATTAATTTAAATAACACATTAATATTACCTCTATCATCTATTGGCTCATCCACTATGAAGATGATGTTGGTAAAATTCATCCAATCCATGCCCACATATGGACATGTAACCAAGATAAACATTTGGTCATCCTCACTTGCCAGTAGCACCAACTCCTAGGCAGAAATCCTGGGCATATACTTCGGGAGGCCCCTCTTGGGCATCATTTGGAACCACGTTCACCTCTACACATTAGTCATCATCCTAGGAGAGTGATGGTAAAATGTAGGTCTAGTGCCTAGAAACCTCCTAAAAAATAAATAAAATATCTCGGAAGAAAAATGGAACTTCATCCTCCCATGTATCATCGCATGACATCTATCTAAATCCCTAAAAAAATACCGCAAAATAATGCAAACCATATGATACATCATGGCGCCTAAATCAATGAATCAACATAATACAAAAGAGGAAAAACTAATGTGTCTCCTATCACTATTATAGTGTGCAATGGTGGTCAGTAATAATGAGAGGTACTTAACCTCTTGTGTAGTAAAATATGCAATCTGTAGTTGTCCACCATGCACCTGAAAATCTGTGGAATGGACTACATAACCCCAAAAATATCTCTAACAGTAAAAAAGTTGAGTCTCTATTGGAACCCCATGGGGGACATCATGGAACTTAGTAAAATCCTCCCCTCTCTTGGATAGGCCACTGATAAAATATATGTCCTCCTCATAGGGCCTATGCAACATCTCCGGATCGACACAAAAATACTTCTCTTAGACACTCCACCAGTGGCTCAGGTGTTCCAACAAGATAGAGAGCACCTTCAGGGATGTATATACCTCATAATACTTAAGTAGGCCTACTTTCGTCAAGATCTCTTGGGTCACTGTGTTAATAGGGAAAGGGTATAAATCCCTCTCCCTCTCTCGGGGCACCCATGGTTGGACCACAATGTATTGGTCCACCATTTTCTCCTGATCCTACTACTAATCCTTATGTTTATGTCTCTACTACATGATTTACATACAAAATACATCGAACACATACATAAAAAATCAATCTTTTTTATTAAATGAAAATTATGTTTATAAATATGGAAACAAAAATTTCAAATTAAAATAAAATAAAATTTGGTGCACCCAAAATATGGTAATGAACCAACTTTGATGCACTATCAAACACAAAAACATCGGAAACAAAGCATACATATGTATGACATATTGCATTAGGTTTAGATACATACATTTTCAGCATGGTGTGTCTAGACTAACTTACGAAACAATGACACAATGGTGTGTACGTATAATCTTTTGGCACCACTTTGGAATGTTGAGGATATCGAACACGCTGAAATATATATATTTTTAATATTATGTGTGCGATGTGTTTTGTAAATATAAACACACTCGGAGTAACCTAAAAATGTATGCACCAACATACAATTATATCTTTTCCTGATGCGTTGTAATTTACGAAATGCACAAAAAAAAATCACGATGGGTTAGGTTCACACATTGAATTTTAGTACACCCTATAAAAGTGGTGCACCCTATAAATTTACGTGGTGCACCACTATCGATGTGAGCCATAGCTATTGAATGCATCGCATAGGAAAAGAAACTAAAAAATAATGGATTTTTCGACCTATTTTGAAATTCTAATCCACTAAAAAATTAAACTAGAGAGAAACATAGACATACCCTAGACATTTGGTTGTCGAGGAGGAATTGTTGACACATAATTGAGAAAAACATCACCACCATTTGAGAAAATTGGAAATTCATGCACTAAGCATGGTACAAAAGGATGGTGAGAAAGAGAAGAACAGATGATACGACACTTTCATGAGGAAAGAGGTGCACCGGTGATTCACAGCACTACGACATTGTAGATGGTAAATATGAAATTTACGGCAGGTAAGTTTTTCGATGTGTTATTATAATTTCACCAATGCGCAGAATAGCCAGGAGCAGTGATTTAAAAAATAAAAATAGAAACACAATATTAATTATCTTGTTTATATGCGTTAGGGTGTTCTAATACATGAACCACACTAATTCTTTATGGGGCTATAGCACTGCATTAAAAAAAAAAAAATGACCTAGAAGTGTTATTTTTCATATCCACTACGATGTTTTTAACACATGGATAAAACTGGTACTTCGTAGTAAGATGACACCAAATTTAAAAAAAAAAATTAGAAACCCTATAGAAGTCCTCTTGTTAAGACACTGAAAAATTTTGAATACTGAATCGCATCGGTGGTTTCTGGGAATATAACAACAATTTTTTTTTTACTTAAAAATCCCGTAGTTGTTGTATTTCTAAGATGGATGGAGGCATTGTAATACATGATAAAAGGAGTGTTTCATTGGAATATATCACCACATTTTGTTTTTCAGTGATTGTAATATTCAAAAATAGGGAAATGATGAATATAGAACATAAAACTAGAAAATGTAGTAAAAATAAACACATCAAATACATGAACATATCAGCTAAGCCATTTTGTTATATGCAATAGCAGAAATTAAGTACAAGTGCTTGAGAAAGACACACTCAAGATAGAAAAAACAAGCTTGAATCACCCTAAACATCAAGACATAATATGTTGTTGCTGCACCAACTGCTGGGAGGTTGTGACTACACAATCCTACTGGAAAATTCTTCTTCTAGAAACTAGGAAGGCATATATATGGTAATGGGGTGCTTATAAAATGTCAATATTAGATATCTGGGATTTGTAGCATAATTCCAAGATAACCCAGAGAGGGTTTTCGGAAATGACCACAATGAAAAATGAAGCCCTGGGGCTGAATTATGCACTGCAGCTACAATATAACAGGGAGGTGGATGATCTGATGGAAAAATTGATACTACGCCTCCCCACTGACTTTTCGAATCAAGGGATGCTCCCCTCACTAGATGATAAGCTCAAAAACTGGGATTATGACCCATCCACTAGATCTTCCCTCTTGGATTGCACAATTCCTGAAGCAATCTACGTAGATGATAGTGGCTGAATATTGGCCTGATGTCAGATGATGAAATGCAGCTCAAAGAACCTCTCCTGAGTGGGCACTCAAAGTCCCCCGATGATGAGGGTGGGATTTCCTCTTAGAAACACCCTTGTGCTGAAAAGCACAATAAACTTCGCTAAATAGTTGAAGTGTGGAGAAAGTGATAAAATAAAATACATAAAAAATATTTAGAATGCTTTATATGGCTTCCATCCCCATCCTTATATTATTTTCAAACCCTCACCCCCTTGGCCCCACACAATAATCATGCTACTCTCATGGCTACTCTCCTCCATTATGACTGTGTTGTCCCCCACTAACTCCACCACCTCCATGACTGTGCTATTGATTTGGTAAAATTGACCCCATCCATATGCATTGACCCACATTCAAACAAAGCAGTGGTTTATTGATCTTTATCTTATCTAGATGCATTGATCCACTTTCAAGTTATAAGTGGTTTTATTCCTACTAAAGAGATTTATGGGTCCCTCTACCCTCTTATTCATCTATCTTACTGACAAAAACAAAATTTAATATTCTAACTAGATAAAAGCTAATTAGGAATACTACAGTACTCGCCTGTATAATGTTGCTTGTCCTCAAGCAACTGCAAGGATGGTTGATGCAAAATATTATGTTTTTCCCAAGTAGCATCCTCATCCAGAAGATTCCTCCATCGAACCAGATATTCTTTGATCACCCAGTTCCTTAGATGCCTCTCCCGAGTATCCAATATAGCTTCAGGTTGTAAAACCAGATGGCCCTCATCATCAATAGGTGGGCGATCCATAGTGGCAAATAGATGCTTTCCAATGGCCTTCTTAAAGCATGAGACATAAAAAATGTTGTGGATCTTACTCCCAATGGGGAGTTCCAACTCATATGATACTTCCCCAACACGATGGATAACCCTGTATGGCCCATAGAAATGAGGCTTAACCTTCTCATCCCCCTTCACCTTCAGCATAGATTTCTTGTAAGGCTGAAGATGGAGATAGACCAAATCATACACCTCAAACTGTCCCTCCACCCAACCACGATCTGAATATAACTTCTGTTGATTTTGGGCCATAGCAATGTTTTCCTTAAGAGAACAAAGTATATCCTGAATCTCTTGGATCCACTCTTTGGCTCTAGGAGCCTTACTTTCCCCAAACATCACATCAATAAATGATAAAGCATCACAACCATATAGATACCGAAATGGAGACATACCGATCAACATATGAAATGTCGAATTGTAACAATATCCTCCCAAGTGGAGTGAGCGCAACCATGCTCTCCGATGCCCCAAAACATAGTTTTGCAACTAGAATTCCAAAAACTTGTTTACTACCCCTATCTTCCCATCTGTCTAGGGGTGATAACTAGTACTCGGTGTCAACTTGGTACCCTCCAAACGGAAAAGCTCCTACCAAAAGCAACCCATGAAGCGGCTATCTCTATCAGTGACTATGGTTTTGGGAAGACCATGAAGTCTTAAAACATCTCTAAAGAAAATTTTGGCCACTTTTCAAGTAGTGTACCATGAAGAGATGGCAAAGAAATTTGAATACTTTTTTAGCTAATCAATGACCATAAATATACAATCCTTGCCTTGTATTGCTGGAAAAATGGCAATGAAATCCATAGAAATGCTCTTTGATTTACCCTCTGGAATAAGAAGTGGCTGTAACAACCCTGTGGGATGGTGGATTTTGCCTTTACTCTTCTAGAAATCTAAGCACTCCCTAATTTTTTGGAGCACATCCTCCTTGAGACCCTTCCTGAGAATCTCTCCCTGGGGGCCTGATATTTCTTTGTGAAACCTTGGTGGCCTGAGAGTGGGGAATCATGTGATGCATGCAAAATTTTCTCCTTGATATTAGAATCTATAGTCAAGAAGATTTGATCATGGTAGTAGATGATCTCATCCATCACTCTATACCTCTCATCGGTCACCTGCACATCTAGTATCTCACAGGTGAAGTGGTCTTTGGGATACTCCACCAACAACTGGGCCTTCCAATCTGAATCCACACTGATCAAGGACAACATTGTTGGTATACGTGATAAGGCATCTACTACCACATTGATCTTCCCTTTGACATGTTCAATGTCATAGTCATGTGTCTATATTTTCCTAACCCATTTTTGTTGCCTCTCTTGTAGTTGTTTCTGCTCAAGAAAATATTGAAGACTGTTATGACTAGTTGTTACTCTGAATCTGTTGCTCACAAGATATTGCCTGGATTTGGACAATTCGTGCATAATGAATGACCTTTCCTTGTAATTTATGGGATACAACCTCTCATGTGGAAACAACTTCTGACTGTCAAAGGCTATGGGGTTCCCCCCATGCATCAATATTGCGTCGATGCCCTCCCCTGAAGCATCACCTTCTAGAACAAAGGGCTGGGTGAAATCTGGCAATACCAACACTAGAAAACTGCTCATCACCTCCTTGAGCCTATCAAAGGCCCTCTGTGCAGTATTTTTCCAACCAAAAGCTCCATTCTTAGTCAAATCTGTGAGTGGTGCTGCTATTTAGGAGAACCCTTTGGAAAACGTTTGGTAGTAGGTGCAGATGCCTACAAACCCCCAAATTTCTCTTACATTATTTAGCTTTGGCCAATCCTGAATAGCATGGATCTTCTCCTCATGGACCCTTACTCCATCCACTCTAATGATGTCGCCCAAATAAAGCATATATGTGATCCCAAACTCACATTTGGAGATCTTAGCATAGAATTGTTGCTCCTCAAGAATTCTTAATACTGTCTCAATATGTTGGACATGCTCTTCCCATGTGCGACTATAGATGAGAATTTCGTCAAAGAAAACTAGCCAAAATTTCCTCAACTGACCACAGAATATGTGGTTCATACAGGACTGAAAAATATCCGGAGAATTGGTCATTCCAAAGGGCATCACCAAGGACTCAAACTGGCCATAATGACATCTAAATGCAGATACCTTACCTTGATCTCATGGTACCCCGATCTCAAATCAATCTTTGAAAAGAGCTTTGATCCCCTCAACTCATCCATCAACTCATCGATTTTGGGAATCGAGCACCTATTCGTCATTGTCTTCTTATTCAAGGCTCTATATTCAATGCACATCCTGAATGTGCCATCCTTCTTCTTCACCAAGACCACAAAAGAAGCAAAAGGACTGGTGTTGGGTCGGATATGTCCTAAATCCAAGAGTTCCTAAATATCTCTTTCAATATCATCCCTGTAGGCTTTGGGGTGCTTATAGGGTGTGGTGATCACTGCTTAGATCCACTGTTCCAACTCAATAGTATGTTCAAACCCTTGGTTCGATGGGCTTCCTTGTGGAATGTCCCCAAATACTATAGAATAGAGGTCCAAAATATACTACACATCTGAGTGGACTGGTGTACCCTTTCCTCCTTCCTTTGACATACACAGTTATATTTCCCATTATATGTCCCCCCTGTGCAAATTAGCCTCCATCCTATGTGCTGAGACTACCTAAGGTGGATAGGTGTGCATGCCCTGGATCATTTGGCGCTTACCATTCTTCTTATTTGTCCATTCCATCTCCAAGGTATCCCAATCCGTGGTGATATTTCCTAATGTGATAAAAAAATGTACACCCAACATCACATTGGTGTTAGGAATATCGACCACAAAGAAGTGATCTGTCAATGTGTAAGTCCACAAAGTTACATTCAATGCCAGAACATACTTCACAAACTACATCGTTCTAGCTCATGGAACCAAAACTGAGAATCCTTCAAAATCATCCATGGGTATGCCTCTCCTCTGCAGTAGTTGAGTATGAATAAAATTGTGGGTAGCCCCACTCTCTATCAATACTGACTCTCATTGCCCTTGAACTATTCCTCGAACTCTCAATGTCAGATACTTGGGAACTCCCCGCAAATTTGCAAGGGCTCCTCTAGTTGGAGAAAATGCTCCATTTCCACCTCCTGGTGGCAGTGGATCACCTCTTGGCACCACAATGCTGGTATCTCCTTCCAACTCTTCTTCTTCTTCCTCTTCACTATTAAAGAATACTTCAATATAATTTGCCTTTCTGGTAGTAAACCAATGCCTTGGTGCCCATGATTATTGGCAAGTTAAGCAAAGTGCCCTCCTCCTCAAATATCTCTGGTCATTATCACTAAGAGATCCTTTGCCTTGGCTCCCCTTTGGGGGAGGAACCTTCCTATATTTCCCCTTTGATTGAAAGGTGGGTTTTTGCTGTAATGGATTTGTTTCCCTTGGTAAAGCATCTTGTAAGTCCCTAGCCCTCTCAATGGCATCTTGGAGCGTAATTGGTCTAGTGGACTTTACTAACCATGAAAAGGCTTTTCTAGCCCATCAGTGAACATGTATACTCTCCTAGCTGTAGACAGATCTGAAAGCATGAAAAAATGTTTCAGGAATTTAGAGATATAGGTCTCCGAATTGCTCGACTTCTTGAGCTTAGCTATCTCAACAAAGTGTGCCTCTGGATCTCTTTGGTCAAATATTTCTACCAACCTCCAGGTGAATTCTGCATATGCAGTCACTCCTATATGCCCAAATGTAGATGGACCATGAAACTATCATTCATGTGCTTCACCTTCAAGGTGCAACACTATTATCTTAATAGTTTCAATCTCTGATACTTGGTTTAGTTGGAAATAGATGTATAATTTTTCAACCCAAGCCTTGGTTGTGCACTTCGATGACCCTTCAAAAGCAGGAAGAAAGAATCTACCCATAGCATGCTGCAGATCCTTGTTCTACATGTACCCTCCACTTCTATTGTATTACGGGGTCTTATGTTATCCTTGATCTGATAGAACAATTGGAATTTCAGATGATATTTGAATTTTTGACATTGAGATTCATATTCCAAAAATTAGTCACCAAGAGTCTCCTGCTCTTAGTGTCCTCCAACCCCATTTGCTATTGCAAGAAAGGTAGGCATGGTGGATCGTTGTGAGACTTGGTGCACTTCTGGTTGCTCACTTCAATGATGTGAAGTTTCGTAATTTTCCCCATGTTGTAACCCTCATTGGTTTTCCTTTTGTATTTCAACCCTCATCTCCTTGATTTCTTTGGCAATATCCTGCATAGTTTGGAGAAGAAGCCTTGAAAACTTCTTCTCATCCATTTCTCCTGATATTGGATACTTTCCCTTGTCTTATTCATTGTTTGTATAATCAAAATTGTGACCTCTATTAATATACCAATGCTCCTGGTTTGTAATAGGTTCTTCTTCTTCATATCTAATAGATGTAGTGCCCCACAAGCTGAGCCAAGTTCATGCTCTGATACCACTGTAATATTTCAAAATACGAAAAACAGGAATATAAAACATAAAACTGGAAAATGCAGTAAACATCAACACATAAAATACATGAATAGATTAGATGAGCCATTTTATTATATGCAATAGAAAAAATTATGTACAAGTTCTTGAGAAAGAGACATTCAATCTAGGAAAAACAAGCTTGAAATCACCCTAAACATCAAGAAATAATATGATGTTGTTGCACCAACTACTGGGAGGCTATGACTGTGCAATCCAGCTGGAAAATATTGTTAGTAGAAACTAGGAATATGTAGATCTGTTGATGGGGTGCTCAGAAAACGTTAGGATTAGAGATCTGGGCTTTCTAGCACAATTCCAAGATAACCGAGAAAGGGTTTCTGGAAATGACCACAATGAAAAATGTAGCCCTAGGGCTGAATTGCGCACTACAACTGGGAGACTGCTAGGAGGTGGTTCATCTGATGACAAAATTACTGCTACTCCTCCCCACTGAATTTTTGGATGAATGGATTCTCCCCTCACTGGATGATAAGCTCAAAAGTCAGGGCTCTGACCCCTCCACTAGATATGCCCTCCTGGATTGTGCAATTATTGAAGGAGACTACGCTGCTGATAGGGGTTGAATATTGGCTTGATGACGGATGATGATATGCAGCTCAAAGAAATTCTCCTGAGTGTGCACTCGAAGTCCCGCGAGGATGAGGGTGGGATTTTTGCTTGGAAACACCCTTATGCTAAACAACACAAAAGACTTCGCTAAAAAACTGAAGCATGTAGAATTTCATAAAAGAAAATACATAAACAATATTCAGAATTCTTTCTATGTCTTCCATCCCCTTCCTTATATGCTTTTTGAGCCCTCAACCCCTTGGCCCCACACAATAATGATGCTACTCTCATGGCTACTCACTTCCATTATGACTGTGTTTTCCTCCACTATCTTCACTACCTCGATGATTGTGGCGTTGATTTGGTCAAATTGACCCCATACACATCCATTGACCCACATTCACACCAAGGATTGGTTTATTCATCTTGATCCTATCTATATGCATTGATTCACATTCACATTAGAAGTGGTTTTATTCCTACTAAAGAGATTTATGGGTCACTCTACCCTCTTATTCATATATCTTATTTCCAAGAACAAAATTTAATATTCTAACTAGCTAAAAGCTAATTAGGAATAGTACAGTGCTCTTTCTAAGTATGCACCAGGGTGTTTTAATACATATACAACATCAGTGCTTTGGGTGGATATAACATTGACATTTTTTAAAATTTATTCTTTATCTAGTGTTACTGATTAGTGTAAGAAATGGTGCGTTGTATAATATGTATGCATCAGGGCATTAGAGTATTGTTCTAGCACCAGGTCGTCATCACAATATATCATGGGACTAGGAAAAATGAATTTTACAACTGATTTTTTTTATAAATTTAACCCTTTTCTGGTGTTATTGAGTAGTATGTGCATTAGTGCTCTTTGTTGTTTAGTGCTCCAATTTTTTTAATTTAAAATAATAAATATTCCCAGTTGCACCATTTTCTAGTATCCACTAGTGCTTATATATATAGCAAAGCACCCGTGCATTTCTATGTCATAGAAAAATCATTAAGAAAACATCCCCCCGCCCACCTGCACTATTGACCTCCACTACAAAAAAATATTTGGGATATTTTTATAGGGTCTTCCGCAAAAACCATCACTAGAGGGTCATTTCCTTATAGTGGGATAATTTTTTTTGGAAACAATTTTAATATGATTAACGGATTAAATTATTAAAATAATAATAAGTAAGTGGCTATGGAATCTTGTCACCAAAGTTATCAAACCATCCTTGTTATACCCTATTATTCAAAAGTGTCTTATTCCTCAAAACCCTTTAGCTCCTTGTATCAATGGTCAACCTAAAATCGATAAGAATGGCACCCCTAAAATTCATATTTTCAATGCTATAAGAGTACCCACTCAGGCCCTAGACCAATTTCTTGCTCGTGAATTTCTATCCTTCATTGGAAAAAAATATTCTTAAATCAAATACTCTTTTGAATTATTTCAAAAATTGTATACCTTTCATTTGGATGAATAGTACATTATAGTTATATTTGATGTAGTCTTTGTATTCAAACAAATCTAGGCTCCTATTGCTTTTTATTTGGTCCCTAGTATGGTTGACCTTGAAACCCTCAGATTCATCTCTTCTCCTTCAAAGTAACTTAATATGGGTGAACATATTACATTACCATGGGATTGATAATCCCTATCTCTAGTGGAGGTGAACGTATTTATGGATAATTTTGAAACTCTTTCCCTTGACACATGGCATCTTAAACCAAATTATTGGTATCACTTTTTTTATATACATTTTTCTTCTAGCCCCATGGGCACTCCACCCTAAGTGCCTTTCTCAAACATATTAATACCAATTTCCCCATTTCCAAATTACTATGGATTTGGAAAAAGATAAAGCTCTTCCCTTTTTATAAATCCTTATCTTTCTACCTCCTAATGGCTCTCTTACCTATCCTGTCATTAGAGAAATTTTGAGGTCTAAAATGGGCCTCCTATGGAATATTATAAAATAATAGTGGAAATAATAAAATATTTTAAAATTACATCTTAAAATTATAGAGGAAAAAAAGGAAAAAATACTTTTTATACTTATCTCCCAATGATTTTACTACAATTTCGAGCAAGAGCAGTCATTGGATGCAAAATTTAATTCCTCATCCATGGAGTACCCATGTTGCAAACTCTTTATGGACCTTTCGACACAAAAAATGATAAATAATTCAATCAATTTTTTAATTTATTTATCATTTTTCATGTAGTAGGATCCATCAAAAGTATGCAACATGGGTATTCCTTGGATGAGTCATTAAATTATGCATCCAACGAGTGATCCTACTCTGAATTTGTGTAAAGACATAGGCAGATAAGTTGAAAATATGAGTTTATTTTTTAATCTTTTTACGTTTTTACTCCAAAAATAATAAATCATCCCCCATGGTTGACATCATCATCTTGAATGCTATTGGTTTTCATAAAGCTGATTTTGGTTGTCCTTTTTTGCTTTGGGGCCCATTTTAGACCTCAAAATTTCCCTAATGTTATGTTGGAAAAAATGGCATTGATTGCAAAGGTTATTGGAGGTATGATTGTTGAAGGTTTCCTATGCTAATCTATGCCACAATGGAATATGGTCTAATGCTAATTTTGTATTGGTAACATTGGTTCTTTATTCATGCTCCTATGTTGTTGAATATGTGTTTTTTTTTAGAGGTATGGCCACGATTGTGTGAATCTGTTGTGATTTATTGCTTGCATATGTTATCATGTAAATTTTAATGATGTTCAATGAGTGCTCGTAAGCAGCAAGATATGTTGCATAGGTCAGAGTTGTAGAGGTGCATGCAAATATTGTGATGTTGTGATATAAATGACTTAGAGTTCCGCAAATTCCATGTAGGTGCATGAAGATGTTCTGATGCACATGATTTGAATTAACATATCATTGGTTTATGTAATAATTAATGTGGTTGATATTAATATTTAATATAATATGAGGGTTATTAATTTGTTTTCATCTCAAAAAATTGAAATAATTGTGAAACGAATAGGTGGAATACAATGAAGCAAGATTTTCACTTCAAATTCGTGAATGAAATATTGATAGTCAAAAAACTATGTTTATATGAAGATGTACTTTTGGAAAGAAGATTTAGTTGGTTAGCTTGTGAGATGAGAGAGTTGTTGTAATATCTTGTTTGTGCATTTTTTGGTAAGGGGAGAAACAAGAGGAGCATATTTGAGGCAAATTTGAGCAAGAGAAGGAAGATACAAAGATATGGAGGTGTGGATAATTAAATACCCAGTAAAACAGCATGTTAAAAATTTTGTGTGTCGGGGGATTGTTGTCTCCTTTCAGATCAGAACTTGAAAAAGAGCAGGTTAGAGAATGTGGAAGAGGGAGTAGGGTATTCCTTGAAATTAAATACTCGAAAAATTGAATTGAGGAAGAATCCTCTTGTAGGTAGAAGGCTACATAAAATCATGTAAAATAGGGAGTAAGAGCTTCCCAACAAGTTGTAGCTTTCAAAATATAATAGAGGATAGATCCTCCAAGAGCTGATGTACTAGAGGAAGTGGGACCTTTCCTTGCAACACACAAAAAAAAAAATTGATGGTTTTTCACTTTATGGGTTTCCACTTATGTGTGATGTCCACATGTGCTTATTTTATTTATGTCTCTTATGATGTGATTTAAATGCTTTTTACATGTTAAATTTGTTATTTGTATGAGGTATTGTTGCTCATATAATAATTTATATAACTATTGAAAAGAAAAATGAGTTTGTAATTTGATTTCCATGAGTGCACTGCATTGATTCACTCGTCCTCTCAGTATAGTCAAGTTTCTAACAATTAGTATCAAAATTTCTTACTTTTGCATCAACTTGACCGCTAAAAGTATACCATGGTTGAATCACGGATCATCAAAGTGTACCTATGCTTAGTGCAGTGAAATTTTAAAAATGGAAAGAGAAGGTAAAAGTTGAATTTATAGCTTATGGACCTGATGTCTGGATGTTAGTATGTGATGGATATAGTAAATATTCCCCATGATGGGCCTCAATATTACAATAAGAACATTGGAACTCCTAAGGGACTAAAATTTAATTATCAACCCAATGTTCATTAAAAATGAAGAGGTACTAGTACTAAATGTAAAAAATACAATAAATTATACATAGGTTTACATGATGCAATGAAGAGAAGTCAACATACATAGAGATCATTATGCTACAGGAAGTTATTCAAAATTTAGTGAATGATAAGCATACCTATTTTAGTCTTACAAGAAAGGAAATAACTGAAATAAAGCTTATTCTATTGAAAAAATTAAGTGATAAAAAGGAAACCCTGATCTAATTCCATGAAAGTGTTTGGCAGAATGAGAGCCTATTCTGGTTGTAGGAAAGTAAATGACAAAATTAAAACCTTATTCTAATTATAAGAAAGTGAATGAAAGAATAAAACCCTAATATAATTTGTAGAAAATAAATCTATTTTATTGCATGAAATCAAATGACTGAAGTAATTCCAATTCTACTTGCAAGAATACAAAGAAAATACTTCAAGAATTTTAAAGGTAAACCAATCCTACGTTATGGTGCTTAAAAAATCAAATACAACAAAACCTAATTGGAGGAATGAGACTGCAACTATGAGGGAAAAGTTACTAAGGGGTATTTGATCCTCTAAACCCCATTTTAAAGGTTTAAATTACATTGTTGAGTGATGAGGGATGATGGACAAACTTCTGGTGAAATTCTGGAGGTGATCTGGGGCAATATGCTTTTTACTAAAGGATGCCTTGTTTTGCTACAAACATCTCAGAGGAAATTTATTGATCCGAGGAGTGTTTTGAAGGTTGGAAAATTTTTTAGGCTATTAAAGGGTAAATGGGGCCTTCCCAAGCTTAGGAACACTCAATGAGCCAACTTGTGTAGGAAATAAATAAGACTAGATATTTCTTGTAGCTCGGCTAGGCATATGTCAACATATGGATAGTTTGTAGAGATATAAAGTAGCAAGTGAAAAGGTGACGAGGTGAGTGATACTAATGCATGAAAAAATAACAATTCAATCTATGAAATAATACCATCCATATGCAAGAAAATTACATGTCTAACTGATAAAAGGAATATGTTTAAACAATTTTCAAACCACAAATTGCAGAAAGTAAAATAACAGTGGAAAGGATGAGTTGAATCTATAATGAAAGATTATATTTCATAAAAGAAACAATTACTGTGTCTATGATAACAGGGTACATAACCAAAAATTATTAAAGATTTTTTGATGGTTCTAGAAACTTCCAACATAAACGGGGTCTCCCCGATATGAATTCCAAATTACATCTCACATTGTTTATGTACGATCCCCATCTACAACATACGCTTAACTGCCATATTCTTAATGATTTTCCTTAGGTGTAATAAACAACACAAGAGAAAACACATATACCCTCGAGATGAAAAAGTAAGCTATCCTTGTGTATTCAATTGGAGAGTATATAATGGTTCTTTTGTGAAAGGGAAGAGAAAGTGAATCTTTAAGAAAAAATCAATAGTACTATCCTAATAAAAACACACACATAAATATAAAAGAACCATTAATTATATTTATAAATAGTTAATATAGAAACAAGAGTTGTGAAATAATTAGACACATAGCTCAAAGAATCATACCATAGTCCATGAAATAAATCATTTTCATTGGTATATGTTAACGTATACATACACCAAAAATAATGAAAGAATAACCTTACAATCATTCATGTTATATGCATGAAAGTGTGTGGCTCCAAGAGCTTCAAATCATTGAGTGAAAGTCCCAAGGTACACTATTACAATGATACAACACTAGTCCTAATAGTAGAACATTAAGCCACCACTTTCTCCTTAAACAACTAATCCTCTCCCCTATTCCTAGCTTTAGAAGCTATGGTCAAAAGTCCTTTTCTTGAGCTATGAGGGTGTGTTTATAATAAATTGCTTGAATCTCCACTTCCCTTGTGACTAATTACCTTCCTTCATGATTTTTGAGCTCCCTTGTGACTTTTCAAATTCCTATGTGACCTTTGAGCTTCTACATTACTTTAAAGTTTTCTATTCACTTTTCACATTCCATGTGGGACCCTTGGGCTTACACACGTTTTACATTTTCTCCTTTTTTCTAAAATACAATATTACATTCCACAAATTGTGGAAAATACATCAACATAAGACTTTAGTGCTGACTCTTTGAGAAGCACTACAAGGAGAAGACCCTCTAGTGGAGGTTATAAAGGAGGCTTTTAGTGTTATTAAATTTGCCAAAATTGTCAAAAAAACATTTTCTACAACATATGTTTTTTGTAAGGGAGATTTTGATGGAGCTTCTAACGGAACTTCAACACAACTAGAAAAAACAAGGCGGACAGAGGTTTCTACGAATGATTTTCTCATCGGTGCATGCATCATGTGTGAATGCACATGTGTGTTTTACCGTGTACGCACCGGTACTATAAATATACCAAGCACTGGGATGAAAAATAATTTTTGGAGGCCACGGGGCATTTAGCAATGTCCCGGTGTGTGTCACCCAAAAAGATGCCCCAAACCGATGGAACGTGCATCCACTGGTGCCATTAAGGTGTAAAACCACACCGAGCCATTGAGGTGTTAAAACGCACCAAGCCTTTAAGTTATAAAAACACACTAGCGTGTTAAAGGAAAACCAAACTGGTTCATGCAATGCCTATCCGTCTGCCTGAGTGGTAGTCGTCGATAAAGCACACCAGGCGTTCTAATTGGTATTAGTATTTAGTGTGGTGCTCATAGGTCGTAGAAACACACCAGTTCATAGTATCATAAAAATGAATTGGTGCACAGTAAATAACACGCACCAGTGTTCATTTTCTATTTTTTAGAAACATCAACCTGTGATAGTGAAATTATTGTGATTTTCTTAAATTCATTATTCATCAAAAGTCGTCACATATCTTATAACAATATTTATATCAATTAAATTATTATTAGTGCGTTTGAATGTGATGTTTGGATGGATTTGTTACATCATATCATAGTATTTATCATCTCTTCATTATAATATTTAATCATCCATATATTTGATTAGTGTTGTAACATTTCACAACGACAATGGAGAAGATAATAGAATAAATTAAAACGTATATATATATATATATATATGAATAAGACACTATTTCTCATACAAAATGGAACAATTATTGGTATCCCTTTGTCTTTTAATCGGGACACTATGTCGATTACATTAAACAAAATCTCTGACTTCACAAAAAAACATTTCAAAAAGTACAACACCTTGCTTTGATATCCAAACATATTGATCATCATTCTTCGTTGGAACTGTTATCGCTACTCGAGCTACTTCCATGACTTGGGTTATTTGGAGGAATGTTTTGTTCATTGTGTTGATTGTTTTCTTCTTCTTCAAGATCCATATACGAACAAAAAAATAAAGTGTAATGAGTGTATATACATTGGTGAAAATAATGAAAATTGCAATATTAAAAAATATACATCAAAGTAAATTAAAAACAAATGTACCATAGCATGAATTTACTCGTGAACTATACACATTCTTTCAAAACCAAATTTCAAGCCATATTTCAACAATTCATTTGTTGGCACAGTTCCATACTTTTATTCCTGCAAGTTTTATACCCCATAACAAATTATAGATTTAATATAAAATATTTTTTTGTTATATTAATTATAAATGGTGCTAACTTAAACATAGATGCTTACAAAATCCAAAATTAATTTATGATATGCCAACATATACTAACAACACATATTTAACCCAATTTCAGTCAATTTCTCTGATGGTTCTTCTTTGTATACTAGCACTTGTTTGAACACATTCAATGATGATTGTTGTAAAACAACTTAAAATATACAAAAATGTAGTCTAGTTGAGTTGTTATAAGGAAGTAACAATTACTCAAAATCATAGATATCAACCCTTTTATTCCTTGTCATTCTATTTTATGTTTTGAATGGGTTCCATTTTCTTTTCTTTTATGCAAGAAAATACTTGAAAATTAATATTTAATGTTGAATTGTTTATTTATTTTACCTAATCAGAAAATTCAATGATTACATATTACATTTGAAGCACATTATTGTTGATATGGCTCCTCATGTGATGCAGTTATGTCATTTCATTGGTCGTCTCCTTATACACCTTTTTGGACATTCCTATCGAAATTGTTTTGATATCATCTCGTTCATCTTTCGATATTTTCATAATCTTCTTCAAAATGTAACATGAAAATAAATTATTTAATTTCTATATTGACATATTAAAAGTAAGTATAATAAAAGTAATATTTATAAATGATTGCGTTGTATAAATATATAGATATAATTCTAGAAAAACAGTTAAAGGAATATTAATTTTTCAATCCTTATTTTTTTTGTTGTACATTTGTGCTATTAAAAGTGTGACATGTCTCATTGGCCAATTATCTAGAAACTCATCATGTATTTTAAATAAAATTTGGTTCTAGGAAACATTGGATTTATTTATGTATTGTAAGTTGAAAGAACATTTATACATTTGTTTCACTAGATCCCTAAAAATTTTGTAATAGTTTTCCCCCCATTCGTTAACCTCTAGCACCACTTCAGATGAGCTAAGGATAAATTCATTTTCATTTGCATGTTCTTTTTTTTATTATTTTCTTAGAACAACATTCCTTTTCTTCATTGTTGGTCCCTATAGAACATCAAACATATCCGAATTAATAGATTTTTTAAACATGTTATCTAACAGTTTTAAGTACATTATTAATGAAAATTCAAAAAAGAAACTCATATTGGATCGACAGTATTTTTTCATTCACGTGATTTATCCTTCTGTAATTTTTCAATCAAGCTTTTACGCTCCTCTGGTCTTAGATCAGAAATAATCTTATCGAGCTTCGTCATTTTGTGGCTTTTCATGAGACACACTAAACAATACATATTAGTTAAAGTTACATATAGTTCAAGAATAATAAATTTTGTAAAGAATTTACAAAAGACTTGCCTTTTTTGGTTTTCTGGATGTGCTATTAGTATTTATGTTACTTGAACTCTTGTTAGGCATTTATTTGTCAATATAAACTCTGTATGATTCATTAATATATTTTATAAATAAATCACATACTTTTTAGGAAAAAAAATAAAAAAATAGCGTGCCTTTCGCAACGTACGCACCAAACACAGTGCGGTAGGTTCTTATAAACGCATCGCCAATAGAGTAGAAACATTGTATGGTGCTCTTTGTCAACACGGAGACCTCATGCTTTATATTAAAATGAGTGAACCGATTAAAATAAACATAAATTAATAAAAAAATTATTTTTATCAAACAATGTTTTTTGTCAGTAACTGCACGGTGTGCTATTTTAAATAGTGTGTAGCGATAAAAAAAATATGTTCCTTTAAACAATAGTGCAAGGGCTAACATGGATTGGGATCTGACTCTACAAGTGGTCCCATGGGTTAGATTTCATACTCATATATATAGTAATACAAACCCTATAAATCTGAAATGAAAAGCACTAATTGTGAAATCACATAAACAAGAAGAACCAAAGGTTTAACGTAAGGATGAATTTTTTTGTTTTTTTTTCTTCTGAAATTTAATTAAATGTAAATAGGAATAGATATTGTAAATGATTTTATCAGTAAAATGCACATTAAAATTTAAAATTTGTACTATGCATGTATTAAATCTAAGAGGAACTGTAAAAAAACAATTATTATGGTGAAATTTAACAATTTTACTATACTACAAGGGTTTTGTGTGAATCACCAAATGTTTCAAATTATGATTCTCTAAATAGTGTTGTTGTTAGAAATTATTTCGTTGCTCCACAATCCTCTCCTGATCTCTTGCTCTAGGTATGTCTCTCGTGCAAATCACTCCTTAAATTTTTTTGCAAAAATAATGAAATAATGAATAATTTTTACTATTTAAAGAACTTTTTTATGAAATTAGATTTCCGAAAATAATTTTCCACCCATTTTTCAATTTACCGATTTTTTCTTTCACTTGAAAAAATAAAGTTGCGTTTTTTTTCCCCAATATTCGGTGTGTTTGTTAACTAAGAGCAGCGGTGCATCCGTTAATAAAACTGCACCGATGCGGTTAACAACACATTAGCATCGATAAGTCCATTTTTAAGGCACTGAATTACTTTTCGGTATGTACAACAAAATTTGTTGTTTATTTTGCTCAAATGCAGGGAGAAAATCTCATAATTATATCAAACGGACAATTCCTCAAAATCCATCTCGTTCCATAATATTTCTCCCTATCCATCTCCAGATGTAATTACTTCAGGTTTTATTTATATTTTCATTATATAATTGAATTTATTTATTTTATCAATGTCAATCAGCTGAATAAAATTAATGTATACAAATTTTCAGGTTCATGCAGATTCAAAATCAAGTTCAGATGCACAAAATATTCAAACAGTTCCAAAACATCGAAAGCTCTTTTCAGGATTAGCATATCGCAAGGCACAGTTGTTGGATGAAAATAGACAGTCGCTTCGTGCTGCCAATTGTAACATGTTATCTTCTAGCCACAATCCTGGGACAATGATGGTAATAATAATTGTTTGGTATAATGTAATTATTTCAACGTCAAACCAATTAATCATGCATTGACGTGATTACTAATTGATATCATCGATTTTGTACTAATCATGCTCAAATATGTTTGTTGAAATTATCAAGATTCTAGTGATGATGAATGACCTACATACCATCTTCCATTTCACCCCATGATAATGACAAACTGAGAGCAAGTTGAATTAAGAGAAAGACTCGGAGAGGAATGATATCAAAAATGGTTCAATCAACCACCTACTCAATTCCCACTACGTCGAGATTCACCAATTAGGAATGACTACAACAATAGTAGTTATTCCCAAGCTGGCAATGGAGGAAATCAAATAGAGTTTGGTATGGATGATTACTTAAGGGATACGACTGCAATGGAGACAATGTTGTTAGATGCATGCGAGAATGATGATCAGCTAGGGGATGATTCTCATATCACTGATACCTTTTTCCAAGGCCTTGAATTTGCTTCCACCACCCCTCTCTTTGGATGTGGAAGTAATTCAAAGTCTACCCAATTAGGGACAATGATGTTACTGTACAACTTGTAAGAAAATTTTGGCTTGTCAAATGTATGTTTCTCAAAAATTTTAAGGTAATGGACCGTCAAGTCCCTTATATTTTGAGAAATATAATCAGACAATCAACATTACAAATGGTCAATTCTATGAATGTTAATAATTATCGTCATAAATGCACATTTAATATTTTCCATGACCAATTATAGATTATTGAAAGATAAGGTTCTTCTGAGTGATAATGTTTTTCATGGTAGCTACGAAGAGGCAAGGAAATTGTTGAAAAAGTTGGGTGTTGAGTATATATCATATCATGCATGTCCCAATGATTGTATTCTTAATGGAGGAGAATATGCAGACAAAGAGATATGTATAAAATGTGGGCATGAAAGGTATGATAAATTAAAAAATAAGGGTAAATCATGTGATCCTCCTTTTAAGATATTGAGGCACATGCCTATAATCCTAAGGATTCAAAGGATATTTCATTGCAAACAATTAGCTATGTTGTAGGGATGGCGTGCCGCACATAGAAGTGAGTTAGGAGCTATGTAAATCCCAAAATATTAAATAGCCATGAAGCATATATAGGATACATGGCCCGAAAAATTCAAGGATGAAGTATGAAGTCTACGAGTCAACATAGTCATGGATGGTGTCAACCCATATTCCCGCCAGAACACCAACTATTTTGTTTGGGATGTAGTAGTGATAAATAATGATATCCCCCCATGGTTTTCCATGAAGAATGAACATCTTATGTTGGCTCCCATAGTCCCTGGTAGAAGACAAGTGAAAAATATGGATGTTTACTTACAACCACTAGTAGATGAATTGAAGGAATTATGAGATGGGATAAATGTATATGATGTGTCGAGACCCATCATAGTAGAGAGGAGTTTTACATTGTATGGCATATGTGATTACACAACACATGATTATCCAGGATTAGGAGTTTTCTCCAGTAAATTACATGTTTATTGTTAGTTTATATATGTAACAATATTATTTCGCATATTAGTTATTTAATTCATTGTAATTGTTCTGATCTTCATTATATTCTTTAACGTGTCATGCATATTGCATACAATAATTTCTCAAGTCTTGTAACAAAAGGGTATTATGGATGTAAATGTTGTGGACCTTCTATGAAAAACATATGGTCCAACTACCTACGAAAGCCAGTGTATGGCTTCTCAAGGGTACTCCTCCAAGAAAACCACCCTTATGAAAGAGAAACATCCACTTTCAATGGTAGATGAGAGGGAACCAAAATCAATGCAATAAAGATATCAGCTGAATGGCCTAGATAATATGAGAGAAAGAAGGAGAAGGAGTTAATAGAAATTTTTGATTCAAATGGGTAGCCTATGTTTGATGATCCAGAATTCTTCAACAACTACGTTGAGATATTTCCCTTTTGGATGAGAAGGAAATCTATCTTTTATAACCTCCCATATTTGGAGCATCTTAATATTACCCACCTATTACATCCCATGCATATATTTACAAATGTTTCATATTCTTTATGGATGCACATATCATCGAAACAAAGTGAGACATTGGCTATTAGGAAAGGTCTTATTACATCAAAAAATAGAAATAAACATTGGCCATGATGATTAGAAAGTACAAGATTAGAGGCAACTGGTCCCTCTAATTTGTATTTCAAAGAAGGTGATGTCTCATGGATTTTAAAAAATGATGATATTTCTTTTTCATATTAGGTTATAGTGGGTGTGAGGGTGCCATCTTGATATGGGTCTTGACTACAGTGTTGCCTCATAGTGGAAGACCATTTGTTGGGGTTGAAATTGCATGACCATTTGAATCTTCTAAGAGTATGTATAATGACAAAATCATGATTTTATTATTTTCTATATTAATAAATTTTATCCCATGTAGGGATCATAAAAAAAAGTAATTTTGTATATTATTGCATGTGTTTATAACTTTGCAGTGTGATTATCCTTTTTTTGTGCATGGGTGTGTGAAACATGACCTCCCCCAAGACCTGGGACATGTCATATCTAAATTATCTGCATTTTTACATTGGTTCACATCAAATGAGATTCATGTGGCTAAAATTCCACGATGGCATCAAGAGGTAGTTGATATTCTTTGTATGTTTGAGAAGGAACTTCCAATGAGTTTCATGGACTTGTAGGTTCACCTTCTAATCCACCTAGTAGATGAGGTTGAATTAGTTAGGGTGGTTTCTTGTCATTAGATGTTCTTCTTTGAGAGGTACATGAATAAATTGAATGGTTTTTTTTTACAAAGGGAAAAACCCAAGGGGTCTATGGCAGAGGGGTACATATCGTATGATTTTTTTAATTACGCTAGTGAGCACATCTAGTAGATCGACAAAAAACTAGGTGCGGTGATTTGGGATGATGAAATGAATGAAGACAAAAGAGAAGGGGATCTTCTCCAAATGAATGGAAAGAGGTGCTTGATAAGGAGCAAGCGACTTATAATTTTTCAAATTTACACAAAGTAAATATTCACGTTGAAATTTGATATAATGTATATTTTGATCTCATATGTACTAATGTTGGTTTTATTTCATCAGTGAATGCAGAAATTGAAGAAATCAATAAATTTGTTCTTTACAATTCTGAAGTGACACAACCGTGGGTCGCATTGTATGAATAGAAGAGGATGAAATGGGATAGTGACAGGAAAGAATTCAGACTGTTGAATTTTATAAGTGTGCCTTATCCTGATCATTTAAAATAAAATATGACAATTATATGCCCCAATAGTTGGGTTGCTGGCCAAGTCAGAGTGAAATATGGTGCAATCGGTTGTTACTCATCTGCTAAGGAGGATGCACTAAACATAGGGATTGGGTGCAACAACTCAGTAATAATATATTTAGGTACATTTTAAACTTAATAATTCCCCTTTGAAATGTAATATCTATATTTCATATTTTAACAGTTGGGTTATTATAAGAAACATGAAACTATGATTTTATAACCTTTTTAATAGGTGAATTTGTTCCCATCTATGTAAAAATATGGACATCATTTTTGCACATAAATTTTGATGATGGACACATGACACAAGACTATGGAGTGGAATTCAAGTTTGATCAATCCATTCAAGCTAGCCACTGTGATCAAAACCTAGTACAAAGGACGTTAGGTTACGTCGGAAAGATACAGGAGATCATTCAAGTGGAGTTCTCTTCTTTCCAATGTGTTATTTTTAGGTGCAAGTGGTGGGACACCTTTGATCAGAATAATGTAAAGGAAGATCGTAATAGTAGGCTGATATGTATCAACCCTAGAAAGATGTGGGATGAATTTAAGGAGCCTTATGTTTTCACTAAAAATTACAACGAGGTGTTTTTTACCCAGATGTGTTGGATAGGGAATGGTGGTTCGTATTGAGACATGACCCTAGATCAAAACATATTTTTGAGGAAAACAGTGTTATCATGCCAAGCAAGATGGAAGATAATGAGGGTCATCATCAAAACAGAGAGTGATATGGTACATGTGTTATTTCATCATTTATAGTATTTAACATGGGTTTTTATAAAGAAGAGGACTTAACATTATAACTAACACTCTATTTTTTGAAACATTATAATATGTATTTTGTATTTTAACATTAACACAATGCACACCATGTTACAATTTTAACATTAACACTTGATAATTTTCAATTATCTTGATCTCGAAAATAATGCAGTGTATCAAGTTCTATTTTTATGTCAATTCCTAAAATAATACAATTATTTGATTGCTTTAAATGTGTTTGACTGATATCTTCAATTTTAAAAAATTTTTATTAATGTATACTATTATTTTTGGTATGTAAGATCATAATAAGATAATGATAATTCTAAACATGCATTTATTTGCATTATTTTATAAAATTGGTATGTTACAAAAATTCATATTATTCTAGATTTATTATTTTACAATTATTTATATTCATATAAATTTACAATTTTACAATTGTGGTAATTTAACAATATGTACAGTATACATTTTACTTACGGTAGTTATGATTCAAAATTGACAATTAATTTAAAATTTTACAATTTTACAATTTCACAATACAATTAAAATTTTACAAATATTTTACATACAATTACAATTAAAATTGCAATTAGAACTACAATTACAATTTTACATACATTTACAATTATAATTATAATGAAAATTACAATTACAATTTTACAAATATTTTACATAAAATTACAATTACAATTTTGCAATTTTACATACAACTACAATTACAATTACACAATTTTACAGTTACCAATACATAATATTTAATAAATATCATGATTTAATATTAAAAATAAACATCAGGATCATGATAACCATCATACAAACATAATATTCTAAAATACACATTCAAATTTTCTAACATTATCTAATCATCGTGATCATGATCATCTAACAAAACACAAGCATTGTATAACATCATCACAACACAAACATCAAATATACATCTTATGTCAAATAACTGCTATCACATACACATCCATCTCCAAGCACATTAATTAACATATCTAACATGACCTAATAATATACACGTCATGATGAACAGCAACACGTAAATTAAGTACATCAACATGAACATAAAATACATGCACTATATAAATATATATATATATATATATATATATATATATATATATATATATATAATGTCAAACATATACAAATATAATACATAATTGCATATAAACGTCAAATATCTGGTGGTACTACATCAATACTATAACTAGTACTAGTCAAGGCCTGCTCAGTCGATGGTGCAGCCTCATGCTCAGATGGATGACGTGCCTACTCCAGAGGTGTTTGCTGATGACATGGTGCAGTCTAATTAGGAGGGTTTTGTTGATTATATGGTGCAGTCTGATCGGGAGGTGCCTGCTGATGAGTCGTCGATGGTGCAACTTACTTAATGCATGGTTCCTACTCAAATGGACCTCATTTCTCTGTATCACGTGCCTGCTCAATCGATGGAAATGTTCTCTTAGGACTAGATGCCTACTGAGATGGTGCAGAATTTTTAGAATATTCCTTCAAATTAGCACTCGATGCCTGATGCTCATATGGTGAAGGAGGAGGAGGCAGAGTACTAGAATGATGATAACTCCCCTCATGATCATGATCATTAGATGATTTTCTCTATTGCGAATCTCTATGATGCCTATCCCTCCTAGCTACTAGTACTCTAGAAGCTCCAACGATATGACACATAAGGGTAATCATATCATGGGGCATGTCTTTATAGAGCTCTATGAGCCTACGATCAACCTAGATCTCCCTAATCGTAGTAGGGCAGCCTCCCCCATTAATTAGGAAATGACATAGTCAGTTTCCGAACTCCATCCTAAATCAAGTTTCCACCCTATGCTGCATCCCTGTGGGTATCTGCACTCGAGGATCAGGTCTAGCCCCTTGATCTGCGACCTCTTCCATCTCATCATCATGATCTACACCCAGATCATCCAGTGGGGGTGGAATCATGTCCCCAACGAATGTGCCAATATCTACAAAATATATAGTACACAAAATTAACTAGAAAATTTCACTAAAAAATTTAATAAAAAAAGTTAAAGAACGTGTTAGAATATATTGTAATCTAATTAATTAATTAAGAAAATAAATGAAACTATATTAATTTTCATAAAACTCTAATATTACCTCTAGCATCTAGTGGATCATCCTGTGTGAAGAGGATGTTGGTACACCCTCGCCAATCCAAACAAACATACAGACACGGCGCCATCACAAATTAGTGATCATCAGTCATAGCTAGCAACTCCGGTTCATCAATATATATCTAGGACAGATAGTCAGACAGGCCCTTCTTAGGCATCATATGGCCCCACATCTGCATCCGTATATGCAACATCGACCTACAAGGTTGCCGAACAAAATTAGCTCTCGTCTCTAGAAATCTCTCAAAAAATAGAAAATAAAAAAACTAAAGCAAAAAGGAAGGTAAAACTCCCATGTGCCTCAGAACGAAATCTATCTAATGTTATACAAAATTGCCAAAAAAAAATTCCGACCATGTCACAAGCCGTGGCGTCTCGAATAAATAATGAACATAAAATAAAAGTGGGCAACTAATGCATTGCCCATCACTAGTATCATGTTAAATGGTCTTTAGTAGTAGTGAGAGGCACCTCAGCTCCTCTAGACCAAATGAAGAAATTTGTAACTGACTACCAGACACTTGAAAATATGCAAGAGACAATATATCGTCCCTAATGTATCTCTGGGAGCATGCCAACTAACTCCCTGCTGCATAACCGACAGGGACATCTAGGAACTGGGGCAAATCTTGCCCTCTCCTAGATAGACCAGTAATAAAATAGATGTCCTCTTGAGTGAGCTTGTACTACTAGCTAGGACCGATCCAGAAAGCCTGTTGGTGGCCATCCCACCTATAGATTAGCTATCCCAATAACCCACTATATCCCTTCAGGGATGTAGCCTCCTCGTAGAACTTGGGGAGGCCTACCTCCCTTAGGAGCAACTGGGTGGGTGTCGTAATAGGGCGAGGGTACAAAAGTCTCTCCCTCTCCAGTGCCTCCCACAGCTTAATCATGTTATAACGGTCCTCCATATGATCTTGTCATTCCCTTTTCTCTCCCCATTGATGTCATTGAATGATTCACATATTAAATACATTTTTTTTATTAAATCAGAAATTTATTCAGAAATAGATATATATATATATATATATATATATACATAATTTTTATTGAAAAAAAAGCATTCAGTGCGCAAAAAAAAATAGTAACATACCGTTACCAGTGCATACTTCTTTATCATGCACTGCGCATGGTGCGCATGAAAATAGTTCGTGTACCACACAAACAGTAAATATTTTTGTGCGGTGAATTGACCAAACTAAGTGCCCTGGGGAAGATAGTTTGGTTAATGAACCAATTGATAGAAGTACATAGTTAACGGTGCAGTCCTGTAAATGGCCCATTATTAATTGTGTACTGTTGTCGGGTGATGCGTTGACCAAACTATCTTCCCCAGGGTATTTAGTTTGGTCAACATACCACCCAACAATTATACATAATTAACGATGTGATCATGTAAATGATTGGACCACCCTGTTATTTTTAAAAAAAATATTGGTGCACGTTTTCTTGGTATTGCACCGGAACTCGGTGCACTTTCGGTTAACACCGTTCTTGCTGCGGCCTGTAAATTTATAGGAAGCACTGTGAACGGTGCGAGCTGAATGACTGGAACGAACTGCGTAGAAAAGAAATTGATAAAAAAAATTAAAAATAAATAAATAAAATAATAAATAATAATAAAAAATGAAATAATATATATATATATATATATATATATATATATAAATTAAAAACAAATCTTAAAACAGTAAATTTTAAGTTAATTTGAAATTTTAATCAGGTAAAAGGTTTAGTTATTGAGAAATAAGTAGATTACCTGTACATTTGCACGTTGAGGGGGCATCTTTGCTGAGGAATTAAAAAAACTAATTTTCCCACTGTTTTCAAAAATTCGAACTCCACACAACAAGCAATGGATGGCAGTAGTGCAGGCAATGGGAGCATCGATGGTAGGGTGCCTTAGAGAAGAAAAAATAACACCTATGTGCGAGAGATCTAGAGCACTGAACAAGTAAAAATTATATTTTTACAGACGATATTTTTCTTTTAAATTAACCCTTTTTTGGTGTGCTCGATTTTGAGATGCACCGGGCAGTTTTATCAATGGTGCACCGCACATAGTTATGGTGCACTGGATCACGGAGATGCACTGGACCATTTTGTACATAGAGCACCAGTGATTTGGATTACTTTGATGCACCAGATCAGTTTGTACAGAGAGCATGGCGTCTCGGTGTGCCAATTAGTAGTAGGCACCAGTGCGGTTTTCATAAAACACACCGGTGCATTTTATGATTAGAAACGCAATGCAAAAAACAAAAATCCGCGAAAACCTCCTCCACTACAAATGGATATCTAGGCTATTATGATAAGGGCTTCCTCAAAAAAATCCGTTAGATGGTATTTTCCTTGTAGTGAAGCCATGAATTTGAATCGATGACATAACACTTCGTTGTAGTATATCAATGGCAAGTTCTCTTTTTTTTTTCCTCTCAACTTCATGATAGATCTACTTGTATGTCATATTCATCCTCCAAAAGTTTGTTTATGACATAGATTCTTCCATGTCATCTTGATATTCATCCATTTGTCATAGTTAAATGTCACTTTTCCTCTTTTTTATCTTTGTATATCAACTCCACAAGTGCCTTCTTGTAGCATCTCCTTCATCTCCTCGAGAATATTTCTACCATGTTATATTCATAAGACCAACCAATGAATTTTTCTCATGAAAAGATAATATCAGTCTTGAAATGACCTAGTCTACCTTGTTTCTCATACAATATGGTAATTTTCATGGGAAAATGCGCAATATTGAGGCCAGATTACTTCTTGAGAATAGTGCATTGGAGAAGGAGGTAGGGAGTGAGGGACTAGGAATTGTAACTGCATAATGAACAGTGGTAGAGAGAGAGGCAATTCAAGGATTCAAAATGGGAAATATCAAGAGGCAGGGAGGCATGGGTAGGAATTATGACTCCATAGTGTGTAGTAGCATAAGGCAATGCTCAATGGATTATGCAATTTGGAACTGCAATTCTATAGAAGAGGCTCAACTATCAACTATGTTTACGCAGTGCGCAGGGCAAGGAAAGGTTGATCCAGTTTGTGCATTGGGAAAGTACAACTGGTAGATATGTGTGATTGAGCATTAGGATTGTATAATGCACACTTTAGAAATACTATCCTCTAGGAATATGTAATGTGTAGTTCTATGATGCATAGGGTACTTCACTATGGCTTTGAGTTGCATAGTGTGCAGTTCCAGGAGCCAAAAAGGTTGGTATATGGTCAATAAAGTTGTGAGGGCACTAAGAATGCTGAAGATGACTAGTGTGTGATCATTCTGACAAGTAGGTAAGTATGAGAGGATAACATGACTTGAACATGCTAACACACTCGTAAATGAGCAACCACATGAAAATAATATACCAAGTACCTAAAATCAACAAGCATTTGCTCAAACAACAACAAGGCAACACTTACCTCCAAGTGTGGCACTTAAGATATAACTTATGACACAAGCAGGGAAAATTTTAAGGATGGACATTTATCTTAAAGTTTAAAAACTTGGCGAATCTTAGTAGTCCCCAATATGTGAATTGTAAAATTTTTATGTTATTTTTGTAAAAAATATTTAGTTTTGTAATCATTTTATATTAGTATATATAAATTTTTGGCGATTTTTAAGGTAAAATATTTTTATACTATAAAACTTGGGCGAATCAATTTTTAAAAAAATTGGGAATTGGCGAATTTTTTTTTTGGAAAAACAATGGAAAATTAGCCCACCTACGAATATTAGCCCCTAAAATTTTCCATGGACACAAGTGTCGACTATAAAGAAAAAATGCGTAATGCAGTAGGAATGGTTTAAAATCATGTCATAAATATAAATAGGATCCACTAATGAGATATAGTGCACTATATTTCCCTCTTAAATATCTTCCAAAACTGTCTTTCAAAAAGAACGACACTTCCCTTAACAAAAGACAACTCTTGGGACTCCTTTTGAAAGGGTCTTGAAAAATTAGAAAAAAAGTGTAGAATAATTATAATAAATAGAAATGAATGTTGACATGATAAATGGAGGGTCCAAAATTTGAATGTAGACAAAAATTTGGAGGGTTTTGTAGTAGTGAAAATGCTTCGCGATTCACAGGAAGAAGCCCGACTTATTTGTTCAGGTCTAGATTTATGCATATAGTCTAGTATTTCAGGAAGTATTGATTCAATGTTTGCATTACCTCAAATTTACCATATATTTGGGTTATAGGTATAGTCTCCTCTATTCCCTTTCTTAATTGAACACATTTACATAGCTTGCAATATCGCAATTGTTTTAATCAGGAAAACGATAATATACATCCGTGAGTTTAGAATTATCATAGTTTTAATTCCATATTTGGTGTTTCTATGTTTCCAGGAAGCCCATATCGTACCCCAATAGAGTCTCTTTTAGGAAAAATAAGAATTTGTTCAATACAAGTGATCCTATTCAAGGCCCCGATGAAGTTGCTTGCTTCACCTTTATGTGTAGGAAAACTTCCTCTTCTTTGTCCCTTTATTTTATTTTCAACATGCTCATTGGAATTTTATTGGTGTTTATATTTCCAGGGTGGAAGAAGGATCTCAAATTATTCAGATAAAGAGAGGCTATTCCTATTGTAGAGACTCCTATATACCTCTAAAATTAATATGAATGTTTATAGTTTTCTCCTTTCCCTTCTCTGCTCGATTAGATCGACAGGAAGAACACCATTCAATTATAATACCAAGTCAATGAATTAGAATCCTAAAATATATACAAGAATCATGGTTTTTCTTAAGGATTTATGTTCGAATGAATTGTATTTTCCATTCAGAAATCATTAACTTTACAAATAACATACCCATGAAAAGAAGAGGGGAAATTTTTTAACCAAGTGTTGATGAATGTCAAAAGGCCCTTTAAAATTTCACTACATTTGTCAGAACCAGACAAAACACTTTAACACAAGGTATTATTTACATAGAGATACCAAAACATAATGAAAGAAGAAACAAAAAGACATGACATGAGAAAAAAAAGGTGAAAAATAGATAAGGAAAAGAATTTTTACATAGGTAGAAACAAAACCCAGGGCTACTACTACAAATAAATTATGAGATCTTTGTGATTGACGATAAGAGAGTCAATATTCCCATATAAGGATTAAATATGATAAGTATGATGGCCAATATTATATTTAACAATGAAGGATATGACCCACAGGTATTGAAGCTTGGTGTGTTTACCTTTCTCTTCATGGGTTTTATCCCATTTCAATACCAGGTCTCCCACACTAAACTCCTTGTTACCCGTAGATTTCTCTTCAACTAAATGCTTGACACGACTTCGGTGTACAAAAAAATCTTCTTTTTTTTAACACCTTTGTTCCTTTAATTTCAAAAGAGTATCTATCCTACTTTGAATGAAAAGACATGGCTTATCTTGGGACTCTTCAAAAATTTGTAAGGCAAGAATTTATAGGTTCATAGAAAGGATAACTTCTATTCCATACACAAGGAAGTAAGGAGAGGTATTTAAAGAGGATTAGGTGTAACAAATTAAGCCCATAGAGTATTTACCAATGGTATGCCAGTTCCTTTTGTTAGTCTAACTAATGTTATTTATGATATGAATCAAATTTTTATTAGTAGAATCAGCTAAACTTTTTCCATGATAGTAATAATGAGATGGGTGATTTAAAAAAATACCATTTTCTAATGCAAATTCATAAATGTTTAGCAATGAAAATTATGTTGAATTATAAAAAACAAGTGACATGAGAACGCCAAATCTGGTGATGATATCGTGCTTGAGAAAGTGAATGATTTCCTTCTCTTTCACTTGCTTGAATGAAACTACTTCAACTAACCAAGTAAAATAATATATGGTAGTTATGATATATTTGTGGTGCTTTGATGAATGAGGAGAAATATCACCAATAACATTTAACCCCCATTGTTTAGAATTCTCTTCAACAAAAATGGGATTAAATGGAGTGGCTACCTTGTTATCACGACTAACACATCATTGATATATAGGGCACCTACGGGCATAAGTATGTGCATCCTTAAATAGTGTGGGTTAATAATAACTTTCCCACATTACTTTGTGAGTATTAGTGTTTCCTACATAGTTCCCACCAGCTGGCCCCTCATGGAGGTATTTCAATACCCTTTCTGAATCTTGTGCTTATAAAATTTTTAGCAAGACACCATTATGGTGCTTCAGAAAAATCACACCATGTACAAGCTAGTAAGATAAATATTATGAAAAATTTCCATCTTTTGTCTCACCAAAAATTGCGATGAAAAAATTCCTTTATCTAGATACTATATTATATCAGTGTACCAACAAGTGGTTGTTCTTGTAGGGGTAGCTTTCTCAATATTGTACATTTATATTTCTTGTTCCCATCAAGAAGAATCATCTTCTATTGAATTGACTTCTTCCGCTACAAGGAGGAAAAAACCATGGAATTTTATTTTATGAACTAGATTGAAATCTAGATCATATTCTTGAATGCTTTTCATCCAGTTCGCATCCAACTAATGTTGCAGAAAGAGTTATCTGGAGTTATATAACCGTTGGGTAAAACAAAAACATGATAACATGAATTTTCAAGAGGTAAGGCCTCAAGTTATTAACCTCATTGAAAACTACATAAGATTACCTATCAATGGCAGGATAATTAATTTTTTTATCCTGGTGAGCCAACACTCATAAATGGTATTCGTTGTTAATTTCCTTGATTTTCCTTTTGAGTAAGAATGACTATAATAGATGTATCATAAGAGAAATTATACAAACATAAATATTTATTAAAATTTGGACTATATAATGTTGGGGCATTGACAATCACTTGTTTAATCCAAGAAAAAAAACATCTTTCTCCATCTGGTCCCATTTCTAAATTACATCCTTCTTTATCATCCCTTGTAAAGTATTAACAATTTGTGCATAAGCAAAGATCAATTTCCTAAGAAAGTTAATTTTCCCCAAGAAGGATTGCATGGATTTCTTATTCATAGGAAAGGGAAATATATAAATAGTATTGAATTTCTCGGGGTCCACTTTAATTCTACTCTTAGCTATAATGCCTCCCTAGATGTTCCCCTCAAATGCTCTAAATATTATCATATTTGGTTTTAAAGATATACTAGGTTTATGACACTACTCAAATATTTCCCTTAGATGATGAAAATGGTTAGATATTTTCCTTGAAAATAGTGCAACATAATACAAGTAAATGACCACACTTCATATAATCATTTCATGGAAAGTGATGTCCATATATGGTTTAAAAGTAGCACCAACATTTATGAGTTTGAGCGACATACGTCGAAATGGGAAAGTACCCAATTTAGTTCTAAATGTAGTTTTTAGTCTCTTAGATTCCACTACGAGAACTTGGTTGTATCGATAAAGTCCATCTAATAGTGAGAACATATTTGAGTGAGATACTTCCTGGAGTACTACTTCATATATGGCATGGTATAATTATCCATATCTCAAGCTGGGTTCAAGTTTCAAAAATGAACATAGAAGTGTATCTCTCCAGAATTTTTTCTGATAGGAACCAAATTTGAAACCTAGGTAGAATGAAGAAATTTGAAGATGATCGAAGCATACAATAGTTTCCTTAGTTTTTTCTGAATCAAAGGTTAAATCATGGGATGCAATTTTCTTAAGTTCTATTGAAAAGTATTTACCCCCTCCTCAAGAGATATCACGTGTTGTATAATTCATGTATCAGAGTTTTTCAAATCATCATATTTCTAGATGAGTACATCTTGATACTATTTAAAAATAAAAAATAAAATGTTTCTCACTCTTGGGGAGAACAAGATGTACTGAGGTTCACATATTTCAGATTTTCCTTTGTTTCCAGGTTAACCTGTTCGTGCAGCACTGTGGAACTATGGGTATTTAAATTGAATGGTCCTTTGAAGTTTTTTTTCATGTAATAAATAATCTCTAAAGATATCATTCCCTTGCGCATGCAGTTCCCTTTATGTTCTTGAGTTGATGCCTTCAAACCCCTTTCCTTCTCATCTTTATTAATCACAACGTCTTTAAACATGTATACATTAACCATGAAATCCAATATCTATTTCTCATCATTGAAAACACATAAATTAGTGAAACTATCATGAATGAATGGCCTATAGTTAATATCAGTATAAAACCCATCTCTATGTAGTGATAACCTAATAGTAACATTAGCTAATGTGTCAGTGGCTCTAATGTGTATTTTAGGAAGAAAATTAACATTAAATACTTGAAAAAAAGAAATTAGATGACATACCACTTGGTGGTAGTTGGTCATATTAGGTGACACATAGTGAATAGTATTTCATACCTGACATGTAACAATACTTGAGTCATATATTACCTTTAGCAACTCCACTTTTAGGTCTATGAATTTCCTTAGTCCAATTACAAGTGCCTCATATTCTGCAATATTGTTTACGCACTCAAACTCTAATCCATATGAAATGAAATGACTATTAATTTGATTGTTAATAAAAATCCAACCAAATCCATATCCCTCTTGTACTACGTATTTTTAAACAATCAAAATATATAGTCCAAAAATTTGTAGAAACAACACTAGTATCTATGTTATTACTATTTACATATATATTACAAAAGTGATTTGCACTAGTTGGATTGCAAGGAAGGAATTACAACTATGTATGTGGTGGTACAAGGGATGGCTGCACAAGATAACACCTATGATCAAATTCTAAGAAACAATATCTAAAAATTACTTGCACAAAGTTAACCAACTCATTATGAGCTTCAGGCACTGTAATGGTATGCTTCATGAAAGTTTCACTCTCAACTCGAATGTGGTTATTATTTTCCTTATAAGGAAGCCACAAATGTGACTACCTAGTCGTAAAGTATCCTTGCAACTTGCTAGAACAATATCTACTCAAAAGAAATCCATAAATTTATGCAATTTCCATAATGAAAATATCACTACATTATTGAACTCTATGATCAAAAGATAATATTATTATTACATTGTTTAATTGACCAATTGTTTGCAATATATATATATATATATATATATATATATATATATATATATATATATATATATATATATATATATATATATATATATATATATATATATATATATATATATTTGTATTATTTTGGTGTCAGTATTTTCCCATTTTGCATTGATTTTCTTTGCAACATATAAAGGCATGACATTCATAAATGCATCAGAATAAAAAAGGCAATTATGTACATTGTAATTGAAGATTTAAAAATTTAAAAGATAAGGTGGGAAAGTGGATCTAGAATTTACATTAACTTCATTTGCAACTAATTGGAGAATAGTGGGAGACTTACCTAATGAGTCTAGGGAAGCAAAAAAAATATTATCCAATGAAGGTTGAGATGCAAATTACTGGATGATCAACACATGTTAGCCTTCCAACTTTGCTATCTTTTGTAAATTATTCAAGAATGTTATAATCAATGCTCCCATATTAGGTAGGGTGTGTTGAATAGGTAGGTCATGAAAATTTTTTAGATACATTCGAAGTGATGAAGTTGTTCTAATTATTCCCAGAAGAACTATATTGAGGTTGAGCATTTTTGGGGTTACTCTAAATGATTTGAGCAAGTATTGAACTGTATTAATCACTTTTAAATGATTGAGATGGTACACATAAATTATCGACCAAGGACGTCTTTTACTTCAATAGTAGTTGCATTGTCTGTGCCAATACACCACACCAGAATTTGAAATAAAAAAATAAAAAGAAATCGTTGTTGAACCAATTACTGAAACTAGTACTCATGCAGGAATAAAAAGGATCTACAAGAATTTAATTACACTTGAGATAAACTAGTATCTAGTGCACCACACACTAACTACACCAGCTGGTACCTCTAATTGGATGTGTGTAACAATATAATAAATATCTAGAATTGAAGCAGATCTACTTACGGCTAACACAACAATAATGGAAATCCACAAATATGTAGAAATAAATATAAGATATAATACAACTATCCTATCACTGCAGTCCCTGCTAAAGAGGAGGGCCCTTCCTCCCTAGTAGGGCGCAGGAAGAAATGAGAACTAAATGAGAATTGGATAAATCAACACATGTAACAACAACAACAACACGATATTCTGTATTATTATGATCAAAATCTATAGAGTCAAAATGGCGATATTGTTATGTGTTAACCCCCCGACCTTGAAGGTCTGAGTGTTTATATAATAATTACATATCCAGAAAATTAGGAACAGATCATTCATGAGAGTCTCTCGATTCTCATGCTGATTGAAATAAAGTAAATATAGTTATAACTGATTCCCTCAATAAAAATCTTGAATGGGAAAGCATTAATCTAAACCAAATCTTCCTGGAGTTGTTATTCTAAATAATAATACATGATAAATCCTACAACTGTCATTGGAATGAGACATATGTAGCGTAACAAATTTCAAATATAGATCAACATCCAGAATTTAGAAATACGCAAATAGAAGCGCAACTGTAGCAACGGATATCTAATAACATCACGGTGTAAAAAAAAAAGATGTGACAACCAAGGTTTTGACTTTGTGTGTCGTAACAACACCATGTAATATCATGTTGTAACAACATGCTTCCAACTGGTTCTATGCACCTGTATGTCCCAAGTCCCTAAGCCTGAAATGTTATCTCAAAGAATAGCGAAAAGGACAAAGAAATTCTCCCAATGTTCATCTCAGTTAGCCACAAAAAGGAACAATACATTATTATAATTAACGAGAATGGAAAGATAATGAAAAAAGGTAAAGTTATGTTGTTTCAAGACAAACTAAAGGAAAACAACAAGTATGGTTCGAAGGTTGGAGGTCCAAATGCAGAAATGAGGGAAGAAAATGTAGAAAATGAGTATCAAAATGACACCCAACCATTAGGGGAATTTTGAGTTCTAAAATGGACCTCCTAAGAAAATTATAAAATAATAGTCTAAATAATAAAGTAAGGTTTGATGACATCATCAAATTTTAGAGGGAAAAAAATAAAAAACTAGTTTTTTAACTCGTATTTTCAATATGTCTCCCAAATTGTTTACTCAAATTTCAAGCGGGAGTACTCGTTGGATGCAAAATTTAATTCCTCATCCAATGATAACCCATGTTACATACTTTCAATGGATCCTGCTACACGAAAAATGAGAAATACATGAAAAACGTGATTGCAATCACGTTTTTTCATGTATTTCTCATTTTTCACATAGCAGGGTCCATCGAAAGCATGCAACATGGGTACTCCAAGGATGAGGAATTAAATTTTGCATCCAACGAGTACTCCCACTCGAAATTTGAGTAAAACATTTGGGAGATAAGTTGAAAATATGAGTTGAAAAAGTAGTTTTATTATTTTATTATTTTTTAATCTTTTTGCCCTTTTACTTCAAAAATGGTGAATCATCCCCCATGGTTGACATCATCATCTTGAATCCTATTGGTTCTTATAAAGTTTATTTTGGTTGTACATTTTTCTTAGGAGGCCCATTTTAGACCTCAAAATTCCCTCCCCTAATCTAAAGTTCTTACATGTCCTCATAAAAAAATCTTAGCTCCCCTGATTATACCTCCTATGCAGGTCGCTAAAGTTGTAGGCGCTAGCTATGTCTTTGTATGGAGATATGTACACCTGAATAGAAAACAACTATCTTGGCTAGGAATCTTCTTCATAATCACTCAACGCATAGAGGTCCTAGTATTCCTCGACTAGCAACCGTATCAAAGGAAATATAAATTTCAATCCAATCAAGAAGGTGCCAAGGGTTTTTACCACCTGAACGTATTTTGGTATATGTGTAACAACAACTACGAAATTTTTTAATACAAGATCCCTTTCCTGTAACTTGAACCTACTTTTTTTGGTGCGCTTCAGGCACCCTATCAACACTCAGCTCTTCATCTGTGAAAACTTATTGAGACAAAATTCCATGATTCTTCTTCTGTAGGTACTAGCTGACTCCCTCAACCCTAGAGTACTAAAAAAAAATTGAAATTCATGCCTCAGTTCAGTGGCCCTTCTGGATTCTTCTCAAATCCATAGTGTTGTCCTCTTTTCTTTAGTCTCCATTGATTTCGTAGAAAGATGACACTCAATTTGATTTCTTATGAATGAAATGAAGGCGCTAACTGAAGGTCTCCCATATATGATAATATAGTTTCTACCATATGCATGCTGACATGTTTAGAGAAAATACTATGTATAAATAGCTCGCACAACAAGCTTTGTTCATCAAAATTGATGGAACCAAAAACATCAAGAAAAGTGTGAGTAGAAGTACCAACATAGGACCTGTCTTCCATCACAGCTTTTAGGTGAAGTAAATAATAACTCTCCCAAAGAAAAAAATGGTAGGAAAGGGAAGATCTCCTGCACCCCAAAATGTTGAGGGAAACATCATGAAGCTTATGTTTATCAGTAGTCAAATTCTAAACCTATTGTTGTAACAACAACAACTGTTCCTCCTATTTCTTTGCAGCTTTCTTTCATTTCCATTCCCCCCAGCTCCTCTTCAATTATTTCTCTACCGATTTTTGCTGTAGGGCACTTATTTTGTTCTAATTTAAATCTAGTGAGATAACTCCCTCTTGAAGGGAAAGTGCCTCCTCCTTCCACTTTTGCAACTCAGAGATCAATAAATTCTTCTCGAAACTCCATCCCTCATGGGGGCCCCATGTTCCACTACATGAAATATCAACTGTGGGTGTGGTGGCCTCTTTGGGGTTGGATTGATCCACCTCATCTATTGGTTCTTGTGGAACAACATCATCATAGGTGGGTTCTTGTGTAACAGTCCTCTTATTTTCACCTTGGTCAACATCTGTATCCATTTTTGGTTCCTCTATAATAGCAGTGGCCTCTATAGGTTATTTTTTGTTGGCTTCCAGGTCAATTATCGTGGGAGGCTCTACTTTAACTATTGGTTCTTGTGGAGCAATAGTATCTTCAGCAGGTTCTTATGGAGTAGCCTCCCAAGGTTTTGTTTGGGTTTCCCTCGAGCAGGTGCTTTCCCGACAAAATTTGTATCCTGCTATTGCTAATTCTTGGGAACATGTCACGCATACTAATCCTGGAATTTTATCGCCCCTTGAATTTCTTAAAAACTTCATCTAGGGTATCTAACCCTAAGGCTTCTGATTTTCTAGCTTCAACTAATTTCTACTTCAATTGTTCATTTTCTTTATTTAAATTCTTAATTTGTATAAGCAGGGTTTAATTTTGGTCCCTACCTGATGAGGAAGGTTCCTCTGATCGAGGTTTCTTTTCTTCTTCTTTCAGCTCTTTCGCCTCCTCCTGCTCTTTAGTTATAGATGGCAGTTCTGCAGGCACTCTCACTTTCACCGTTTTCTTTGGAAATTTGTCTCCAATCATCTTATCAAGGGGCCTTTTCTCAATTCCGACCTTAGAAGATCGGGTTCAGCTTCTAGATTCCTCTTGATTCTCTCTTGAACTCCCAACTTGTTTTCCACAGCTCGTTCTAGGCCTCTTTCATTTGAACTCCTCCTAGGTCTTTCCTTACTGGTTCAAAGCATCTAACACAATTAACTTAATGAGACTGTGATTGGTAACACAAGCTTCTGGGTGTGGCGTCGTTTTGACTGTTGCACCCATATGATTGATATCTTCCAGCATGAAATATGGAAGGTTAATTATCTATTGATGCCGAAGATAGCTCAATATAGGGAAATGATAATTAAAAGAAATCATGGACCTCCCTTCACAGGTGATATATTTTATCAAATTCAGAGAAAAATACGCCCAAGGTTCGAGAAGTGACAACTTGTTGACCCCTCTTTTTTCTTATCATTCTTCTCCTCACCTTCAAGGAAATCCTGTTTCAGAGAAGGACCATTGACCTTTCTATTCAACCACCTTCTACCTTTGGCTGGTAGTTCTATTACTTAGGAAACAACCTCCTCTATTACTTTAATCTGCAAACCCCCGACTTTGGTCTGATAGTTGTTGAAATGCTTAGCGAACTCCATTGAAATTACTTTGTATGAACCCTTCATCTTCTGAAAATACTTGAGCCACCCAGCATCTCTAAATATCTGATGCCCCTCCAAACAATTTTGTAATGCCTGAATAGAATATGGTTCGTGTCTCACCGCAGATCCCCCCATCTTGTGATTTTATACCTGATTACTTTATTTAACTCAGTTAGCAAGGGTATCAATGCACTAATCAATGTCTTACAACAACCTGCTTTGTTATATTTGAGTTAAGAATTTTTACCAAGGGTGCAAGAACTTCCAGCTGAGGGAGATGATGGAATGTCACGATGGTCGAGAGGTGAAATTTTTTTGAATTGATGGTTCGTACCCGCACATTATTTCTATTAATGCCCAGTTATGGAGAGCTTCATACTTAATGTACAATTCTCCCTTTTGATAATATCTAGTCATGATTGGTTTCTATGGTATTAAATTCAGTAAATTGCAAGATTAATGGCAACTTTAAAAGCTAATGGATTTTTCATTTTTATGAAAATATTCATCCCCCAACTTTAATGATGACGGTAGTCCACGATTTTCAAACGGATTGTCATTAAATTTACATAGTCGTCAAATATTAGAGGATTATAATGTTACCTTTTCAGTGACATACCTCAAAAGACATGCAAGAAGAAATTGATGTGATGGTGCAATTTCTCCAGCGGCGTAGCGGTCACCTTCAAACTATCGTAAAAATTGTTGCATGTTAGGAAGACGACCAATATTCAAGATGTTGTTGATAGCTATCTACTGTTACATATGTAACATCAAAGACAACCATTGTTATATCCTTCATAAAATGTTATTGTTAGGGAAAATAAAAGACTGACAACAAATGTATAATAGCGTGAGGCAGAATATGCAAGAAAAAAAGATGACATTCTGGAAAAATGAGTGTAACAATTGCCAAAAAAGTGGTTTTGATCTGCTACCAGATTGTGTGACTGTGCCCCAAAAGAGGTTTTCACAGTCAGATTCTTATTATCATATTTTTTTGTTATATATATATATATATATTAAATAGGTGTAACATCTACCGCAAAAGAGGTTTTTAGCTGTTACACTTAGTGAAAAATCAAACTTTGGGAAGCAGAGTTGAATGTCCCCTTGTTGTTGTAACATGAAGATCAAAGTTCGTGACAATGTTCGAAAATGAATCCTTCAAAGCAGGCTGATGATATAATCTCAAATGGTGCCCAAAATCTAGTAACGGAATCTTACCACTATCAATGGTAACCAATTTTATAGTCCCATTGTCAAATACTGTATCTACTTTGTAAGGACCTAGCCATCTGTTGTAGAGCTTTCCCTTGAAATCTTTAAATATTGAATCGTACAGGAGAGCCCAATCTCTTTTCTGAAATTTCTTCTTTTTATTGAACCTGTATTACCATATAGCTCTTTGATTTTGAATGATCTCTTTCTATTGAATGGAATCTAGTCGTTTCTCCTCCAACTCATTGAGCTGATTGAACCTTCGTCTTTATGTTGTGTTCAAATCCATATTTACGTGTAATTCCGTTCTTAGTGTTTTTATTTCAAACTCTATGGGGAATAAAGGGTTCTTACAATACACCAATTCATATGGTGAGAAGCCCGTAGTGTTCCTCCATGTTGTTTTGTAAGCCCATAGTACTTATAGAAGTTTTTCAGCCCAATATTTTCTGTGGATAGCTACTATCTTTTTCAAAATTCCCTTAATGACTTTATTGGTACTCTCCACTTGGCCATTTTATTGTTGATGCTAAGGTGAAGTGATATTGTGATGAATTCCATAGTTTTAAACCAACTTCTGAATCACATGAGACATGAATTGAGGCCCCTTATTTGTCACTATCTCCCTGGGTATCCTGAAATAAACAAAAATATTTTCAAACAAGAAATCTGAAACATACTGCACTGTAGCTCTATTTAGTGCCTTCACTTTGACCCACTTTGTGACGTAATCTGTACAGACCAAAATATATGACCTCTGCTGTGATGAAGGACTAATTGGTCCTACCAAATCGAAGGCCCGGTTCTCAGATGGATCTAACACTATTTGAGGCTGTAATGACATCTCGTCTAATTCTAGTGGTTGGTCCATCCTTTGGAAACTATCACACCCTTTCACAAACTTTTTGGCATCCCAGAATATATTTGTCTAGTATTACCCTGTTGAGAGTACCATGTACCCCGTCCTCTTGTCCACGAAATGCCCTCCACAAGGCTCCTCATGAAAAGCCTTCAAGATATCAAAAACATAACCTTCTCTAACACAACGCCAAATTTGAAAGTTCGGTCCAGTGTGATAGAGATTTCCCTCTATCTAGGAGTAAGTCGCACTCCATTTTATGATGTTTATTTTGTCTCTAGAAGATAAATGGTGTGGAAAATTACCTGCAGCAAGATAGTTGGCTATATCTGCATACCATGGTGAGCGAGTAGATATGGCGAAAAGATACTCACCAGGAAAAGAATCCTCAATAGGAGTGCAACTATCACCTATGGTTAACCTAGAAAGAAAACCAGCAACTACATTATCTTTTCCAAGTTTATCTAAAATAGTGATATCAAATTCTTGTAACAGCAATAACCATCGTGTAAATATACCATTAGTAATTATCTTACTGATTAAAAATAGAATTGTAGAGTGGTAAGTGTGTACAAATACTTGATACTGGGTGATATAATGTTGAAACTTATTAATAGCATGCACTATTGCTAGGAATTATTTCTCGGTCACTGTGTAATTGAGCTTAGCTGGGGTTAAATTCTTGTTGATATAATAAAAGTTTTAAGGCTTGTTTTCTTCTAATTCGCCCAAAACAACACCTACAGCCATGTCAAATGCATCTGTTGCAATATGGAACGACAGATTACATTTTGGTCCTCATAAAATAGGTGTTGTTGTTACACATTTCTTTAGCTTCAAAAAGGCTTTCTCACACTTCCTTGTCCACACAAATTTCACATCTTTCATAAGTAAAGAAAATAGAGGCGATGCAATCTTTGTAAAAATTTCTATAAATCTCGTATAGTACCCTATGTGTCCCAGAAAGCTAAGTACCTCTTTTTGAGTTCTAGGAGTTGGGATTCTTGAGATAACCTCAATTCTTGTAGGGTCTACCTTGATTCCATCTGCTGAGATGAAATGTCCCAGCACAATCCCCTCGACCATCATCATGTGGCACTTTTCAGTGCTAAAAGAAACATTAGTTTGTACACATCATTCAAACACCTTTTCCAAATTAACTAATGTTGTTTCAAAGGCATCATTGTAAGGTGTAAAATCATTCGTGAATATTTCAAGGCAGTCATTCAACATATCCGAAAATATACCTAATATTTCCCTCTGAAATTTTTCTAGCGCATTAAAAATGCCAAAAGGAAGCACTTTGTATGCAAAAGTACCCCATTGAAAAATAAAGGTTTTCTTATCTTGATATTTCGGGGCAATTTGTATTTGGTTATAGTCATTGAATCCATCGAGGAATGAAAAAAACTTTTTCCCATAAAGAGTATCCAGGACTTGGTCTATAAATTGTAAAGGAAAATCATCCTTTTGGGTGGCCTTATTGATTTCTCTATAATCTACATAGACTCTCCATTTGTCCTTCTTTTTTAGAACAATGAAAAGTGGAGACACCAACTAACTGTCATAGATGAGATAGATAAAATTTGTGTTAAGGAGTTTATGTAATTCCTCTCTCACTATCTCCTTAAGTGCAGGATTCATTTGATGTTGTAGCTGTCTAATTGGTTTGCAACCATATTTAAGGTAAATTTGGTGAGTACACATGCTGGGATGGATTCCTTTCATGTGAGTCTAGTCCCATGCAATTTCCTTTTTATACTTCTATAACAGTTGTATCAGCAACCTGTTCTGTTAAGTGGTCAAGTTTATATTAATGTTTAAGTATTTTCCTGGGTCAATTTCAACCAAATTACTGTCAGTATGTGAAGTGGTTCTCATATGTTTAATATTTTCATCATCTACCTCATCTTATTTGCCTAGATCTCTAAAAGAAGAAATAGAGAGTTAGTTGCTAATAAAACCATTAAAGATGTCATCCTCGGTTTCATCTTTAAAATATTTTTCTTTTCCAAGTGTGAGGAGAGGTAGGGAAAAATCAGATTCAGGTTCAAATTCTTCCCACCAAGGACTATTCAAATCCATATGGGCTTTTGTTGGGGGGTAAAGGTTCAGTTTCTTGGTGGCTTTCCCATCTGAGATCATCATAAATATCCAGATCTACAACCGATAAATGCATTTGTGGTGGCTAGCAATGGTCGTCCAAAAATGAAAAGATGCCCCCCCAAGGTTGGATTTGGTTTGAAAAATGAGAAAATTAGCCAGATATCTCTAGGATGCTACAGTAATAACCACATCTTATAACAACCATTTGTCTTTAGCACTAGACCTATTTGCTAATTCAAGCACTGTAGGTGTATGTCTAAGCCCATGAAGTCCTAGGGAGATAAAAATATCCTTCTTCATCACATTAATGGCCACCTCAAAATAGATTAAAGTATTAGTTATGAGCTGGTCATGAATATAGACAGTAACTGTAGGATTTCCCAGGTCATTGCATTTAGTTAAAAAATTTTGATCAATTATTATTTCGGACAGTTTCCCCATAACATGGATAGTAGCAGGATCCTTTGGCTTCCTTGTAGGATTTTTTACACGGATATCTCTCACTTTTTTAGCGTAAATAGGTACTTCCTTGAGAGCTTGTAACAGTGGAATCCGTACATAAAAATTTTGTAATCCTTTGAGAAACTCAGATTTAGTTTGTGAGGTTGTCCTAGTTTCTGTTAATCCTTGAGGATATGGAGGATCCTAAACTCTAATAACTGTGTCAGCTATCACATGTGCATTAGCCCTGCTCAAGTTCTTTGTTGTAGGAGTATCATTCCATCCTGAGCTGGCTACTATATGTGTAAAATTTTGTGTTATATCAGCTATTACAGGTGTAACAGCTGCATTAGAATTGACTATATCCCTTCTGGGCGACTCACATTCTTCCTCGGTAATGATAGGAGAATGGCTATGTCTAATTATTTTTCCTGATCATAGCTGAATCTCATTGAGTTAAATAGGAGTAATGAGGTAAGTCTGGAAAGTCGTCAGGGTTTCTATGCTCCTGATTTCCCTATTATTTAGATTTGGGTTAGGTTGCATAGGTAATTGGGGTCGAACAGGAGGTGTAGGAGTTTGGAGAGGAGGCAATTGTAACTGCAGCTGCATTGGTAGTGCAAAGGGAGTTGGACTTTGGCCATTACCTCTCCAATTATGACTCGAAGTGTAAGGTTGAGATGGAGGATATTTCATTGGTGGAGGGGTAGGCCATTGGTTCAAGGGTGAAGGAAATTGTGTTGAAGAAGGAGTGGGATATGGCCATGGAAATTTCTGACCATTATAAGCATTATTACAAGAATTAAAAGAAGAAAAATCTAGAGGCATACATGTAGGATGCAGATGCCATGGTCTCCTTGGCCCAATGAAGTAGGAAGACCAAACCTCCTCACTTGATTCTTTAAGTACTACTTTCAATCTGGGTAGTTTTAGGCATTAACCAGTGGGATACTCCAACTCACAGATATTACACAAGCTAATGTTGTGCAGTTCACATTCTCTTCATAGATGTTTCTTTCTGCACCAAGGATAGAATATTTCCAAAGATACTTTGGCTTTTGTTTTTGCTTTCTTGACTTGTGCTATGGTAATCTAGACAGATAGAGTATTGAGGAGATTGGTTTTAAAATTCCTAAATAGATTCTTGGCCTCTACTCTAGTCACTCCTCCACTCCTGTACTTTTGTATCTAGACTGAAGGGTCCTGAACTGAACTCTTCCCTTTGGTAGATCCTCTTGAACTCCGCATACAGAGCTTCATTATTTATTCGAACGGTTCTTGTGATATGTCTCCCTTTCCTAACAGGTTCAAATGCTCTAGACAATCATCTCTCATGCCTCTTAAAAATTTATTTTCAAAAATTCCAAGGCTAAGTCACCAAACTTAGACCTTTGTAAATTGTAATGGAATCATTCCATATAATTTTCCAATATTTCCTCCTCCTTCTGTGTAATCCTGAATATTTCCTCCTTCAAATCCCTGGTTCGACAGTAATCCTGATATTTAGAGAGGAATGTCTCCTTCATCTAACTCCAGGTCTGGATCAAGCCTACAAGGATTCTTATATACGATCTCAACGCTACTCCTTTCTGGGTAGAAGGAAACAGTTTTAGCTTCTGAGAGTCTGAAATGTGGTCGTAACTCCTACATAAGACATCAAACTCGAACATAAAGGTATAAGGATCTTCGATAGTTGATAAGGGAATATTATTGATAGGATCTTCATCCCTTGTTTCTAGTATCAGGAATTCAAAAGTATTAATAGTAGCATTTGTTTTAGTGTTTTCATCCTCCATGGCTGATCCTTCCTGATGAGATGAACTGACCTCTGAATGTGCAAGGGATTGACTGATGGGTAAAGCATCAAGTAGTTCCAGGACCGGTTGTTTCACTGTGCTACCTGAATCCAAGTAATTATAATCAAGTAAATGTTGTTCCAGTTCAGGCCCTTGTTTTCCCTGCCTAGTTCCCCCTTGACCTTCAACTCTTAAGTTTTGATCAATGGCTTCCAACTGTTTTTTTTGATCTGGGGTCTTAACTTCGGGCTTGGATATGTTGTTTGAAGGGTGATGAGGTCTAGAAACAGAAATTGTAGATGCGTCAGGCCTTGATATAGTGACAAATTTTTGTACTCATTTCTTCCTAGTGCCCCTATATGAAGTGGATTGTTCTTTCTCTACTTTTGAAATTAGATCCCCAAAGAATTTCTTCCTTCCCAAATCTGCACCCTTATTTTCCTTTTTAACGCCCATCTTTCAAGTGGTTTGTTAGAGTGGGTGTGTTTTGGTTTCTTTGTTGTCATATGAGCACGCATGGATGCTATGTTTATCCATCCTCATTATAAGTGCCTCAATTCTCTAGTGGTGAACTCACTCAATGACATTAGAGTGATGCACAGGTTATTACCTCTCGTCTTACCGCCCAGCAACTGTATAGTTGAAGAAACACTCTAAAGAAACACCCAAAACTCACACTTATAAGTGCCCTAGTGTAGCAGTAGTGAGCCCGCTCAAGTATGTTAAAGAGATGCACAGGTTCTTACCTCTCGTCTTACCCCCCAACAACTACTGACTAGGAACACCCTACCATCAAAAAAAAAATTCTGGCTGATTATATCGTCACTGCCATCTGCGGAAATGGAGCAGAAATGTTGGATTGTATTTATAACTATAAAATTACTAAGATGGTACAAATAAATTATCGACCAGGGACGTATTTTATTTCGATGGTAGTTGCTCTATCTGCGTCGATACACCACACCAGATGTAGAGATAAAACAAGAAGAAATCGTTGTTGAACCAATTGTTGAAACTAACACATGCAGGAATAAAAATGATCTACAAAAATGTAATCACACTTCAGATAAACCAGTATCTAGCGCGCCACACACTAACTACACCAGTTGGTACCTCTAATAGGATATGTGTAACAATATAATAAATATCTTGAATTGAAGTAAATCTTCTTACAACTGACACAAATACAATGGAACTCCATGAATGTGCATAAATAAATATAATATATAATACAGCTACCCTACCACTCCAGTCCCTACTAAAGAGGAGGACCCTTCCTCCCTAGTAGGGCAGAGGAAGGAATGATAACTAAATGAGAATCAGATCAATCAACACATGTACCAACAACAACATGATATTATGTATTATGATGATGAAAATCTATAGAGTTAAAATGGCAATACTATTTTATGTTCACCCCCCAACCTTGAAGAACTGAGTGTTTATATAATAATCAGATATCCAACAAATGAGGAACAAATAAATCATGATAACCTCCCGATTGTCATGCTGATTGAAATAAAGTAAATATAGTTACAACTGATTCCCTCAATAAAAATCTTGAATGAGAAAGCATTGATTTCAACCAAAACTGAATGAACCAATTATTCTAAATAACAATACTTGATAACTCCTACAACTGTCATTTAAATGCGACACCTATAGCGTAACAAATTTCAAAGGAAGATCAACATCCAAAATTTAGGAATACGCAAACAATAGCGCAACTGTAGTAGAAAATATGTAACAACATCACGGTGTAATAGTAAAAGATGTGAGAGCCAAGGTGTTGACTCTGCGTGTGGTAGAAACATCATGTAACAACATGCTTCCAACTGGTTCTATGCCCCTATATTTCCTATGTCCCTGAGCCTAAAATAGTATCTGAAAGAATAGCGAAATGGAAAAATAACTTCTCCCAATGTTCATCTCAGTTTGCCAAAAAAAAAGGAACAATACATCATAATAATTAACGAGAATGGCAAGGTAATGAAACAAGGTAAAGTTGTGTTGTTTCAAGATAAAGGAAAGGAAAAATGAAGGTATGGTCCCGAGGTTGGAGGTCAAAAATGATAAAATGAGGGAATAAAAATTAGGAAATGAGTATAAAAATGACACCCAACAGCAGGATTACTAGGAGATAAAAAAAAATCAGTAATTTATTCCTTACATCTTGCTCAGGTACCAGTCCTTTTCTCCTCAATTTCTATTTCCTAGTAAGTTTTTGGGGAGGAGCTTCACTCATTGGGGGTTCACTAACACCTTGTTTATCATTTTTCAAGATAATATCAAAAGTGAAAATTTAATCACTGGTACTTGTGTTTTCCTTTGTCGGGGTTGGTTCATAAATCTCTTCAGTCTTCCCTGTATTTTCTTGTGCTGAAAAAGTTTCTATGCCATTGGAAACCACAACATTCATGTTGTGTTTACATTACGGGCATGTTTTCATAGAATATTCTTCTTGATAAAAGGTACAATAGTTATCCATGCCCATGTTCTCAACGTTAAATACAACATTAATGTTTTTTGTACACTTGGTCGATTGATTGATGTTATTATTAAAGTACGGTTTAAAATTCTTGCTATTATTAGAAGCCTCACTTCAATTCCTTTTGATTTAGATACTTCATTGGTTAACAAATTCAAGGATTTACTCAAGCTTTCCATGTGAAAAGGATAATTATATTTAGTCATAGCAGAAGCGGATTGGGGATTTTTTCTAGTGTCCTTAGAGTCCTTGAAATCTTCTTGATTGACAATGAAAAGAATAGACCTTCAGTCATTTTAAACAATAATTTATTCTGTGAAGTTGATATCCAAAGTTTCTTTTGCAACATTTTTCACAAAAATAGAAATGTTAGAGGGAAAGGAAACAACATAATAATCCTTAGTGATTGAGTTATGAGGTTGCATACCAATGGGGAAATTGTTCAAAATATGTGTGAATATTTTATTATAATCATTAAACTTTTCATTATATTTGATTAAAATCCTTAACCTTTTATTTATTTTGAGTTGTTTAAGTAACATGGTAGGATTTATATCATCAAAAAAATATTCTATGAATATTTTTTTAAACTCCCTCCAATTATGGATTCAATTTTTTGGAACTCTAGGGTACCAAAACTATGCTCTACCTTATAGAGTGTATGGAAATAGTATACAAGAAACATCATCAAAGCATACCCCAACATCCTTATATGAAATTATAAATCATTAATGTGATATTCATCCTTTGCTTTGCTATCTGGTTCATGTTTTGTAAGCAACTTTCCCATGTGTTTTGGTAAGACATGAACGTTTCCCACAAGAGAAACAGGCCCTTGGGTCATCCAATCCAATTGGTCATCATGCATGTCTTTGTTCACCTCATCCTACTCACTCTATAATTATTAAGAGTATTCCTCTTCATCATTGATATTATTTTTATTGTTCAATTATTTGTTATATCTCCATTATTATTAATCCAAAAAAGTAAGACTCATCTTCGTCTCCCTCTAGGTTTTTCCCAATAGGTGGTGGAAGTTCCCCTTGATGAAGATATTCTTCAAGTGAGAAAACTAAATCTTCAAGATTTGCATTAATTAATTCTTCCACTGAACAAACGAACACTGCACCACAATGGATTGTCTCTTTCATTTATTTCTTATGAGAAAGAATGGATGTAATAGGAAGTAATCCAAGAGCTCCAACAAAATGACGAGTAGAATGCCAAATTGTCTCGATTTTCTCATAAGTGAAATTGTAAGCATGACCTGAACCCTGATAAGATGAATCCCATTTTTTAGATATATGAGTTGGAGTCGGGCTCAGAAAATTTCTACTTTGAACAGAAGTATCTTTAAGTGAATTTGGTGAATTATTATCTTTAAAAATGCTTCCCTCCTTCTAGCACTAGAATGTTGATAGTGTTGTAAAGTGCCAACATAGAGGGGGTATCCTCGATATGAAGTCCAAATTAGACCTCACATCGCTTTTTATAGGAACCCCATCGGGGAAATAGGCCCAATTGTCGTATTCTTAAGGATTTTCCTTTGCTGCAATAAATAAAACAAGATATAAAACATATGTTAGGAATTTGGCTTCTGTGATCCATAAAATGTGTATACAAAATTTCGGTGAAAATCACATGTATTAAAAGTTTATCGACGCGTTTCGAACTAGCCAGTGTGGTTCATCATCAGTACAAGATGAGAAATCAGATCAATAATCCTCTTTAAATAGATGAGACAATTATCAACTAGTCGTTGTAAAATAACGACTAGTTTGACTAGAATAAGGAATTCAGTTATATTTTATCATCTTATAATATATTATAACTATAATTTTATTACATTTTAATTTTATTGTGTTTAAATCTTAATTTTTTTATATTTGAATAAGATTTTTATTCATACTTTTTAATAATTTTACATAATTCTTTTTTAATATAATTTAATATTTTAGCACTTTAAATTATATGTTATATAATTACAATTCATTAATAATTATATGAAAATAAATAAATACATAACTAAATAAATAATAATAATAATTTATTTAATTTACTTAATAGGTAATTTTACTAATTTCAATCATAATATAATAAAAAAAAAACCATAATAATAATAATCATAATAATACAATAAAAGGAACAGACAAGGAGAAAGAGACCGAGAGTGAGAGATGAGAGAACTATAAGAGGTATCATAGAGGAAGAGACAAGGAAACTAAGAGTGAAGGGCAGGAATCCAACATCTGCTAACACTCCACCCATCATCCCTATTAAGGTTAACCGACCTCTTTTCAATTTCCATGTCTTCCTTCAACTTGTGGTGATGAATTGTAATTATATAACATATAATTTAAAGTACTAAAATATTAAATTATATCAAAAAGTGTTATATTAAATTATTAAAAACTGTGAATAAAAATCTTATTGAAATATAAAAAAATTAAGATTTAAATATAATAAATTTAAAATTTAATAAAATTATAATTATAATATATTAAAATATGATAAAATATAACTGAATTCCTTATTCTAGTCAAACTAGCCGTTATTTTACAACGGCTAGTTGATGCTTGTCTTATCTATTTAAATAGGTTTCTTGATTAGATTTTTCATCTTGTCCTGATGATGAACCACACTTGCTGGTTCGAAACGCATCGAAAAAATTTTAATACATGTGTTTTTCACTAAATGTTTGTATAGAAAACATATACTTAATAGTTAAACAAGTTATCCTTGTGAAGTTTTAAGTTGCAAAACGTATAATGTTTCTTTCATGGAAGGAAATAAAAAGTAAGCCTTTAAGAGAAAACTAATAGTATTGTTTTTGGGTAATTTAATAGTTAGTTATTGGGGATTCTTATCCTCAACAATTTTTAGGAGGGGATTCTTGTTCTGAATATGGATCCCCATTGGGATTCGAAACATAGACCGTTGTTTGATCACATTCTCGATAATCTGGAGATCTCTTGATTAAAAAATAACCGCAAAAGCTTGAAAACCATAATTGTTTCCCTGCATGGAGGGGATTCTTGTCCTAAATATGGATCCCCGTTGGAATTCGAAATGTCAACCATTTTTTTATCACACTATGGATAATCTGGAGATCTCTTCATTAAAAAATAACAACAGAAGCTTCAAAACCATAATTTTGTCCCTCCATGAAGGGGATTCTTGTCCTGAAGATGGATACCCATTGGGATTCGAAATGTCGACCGTTGTTTGATTACACTGTGGATAATCCAAAATCTCTTCGTTAAAAAATAACGATAGAAGCTTGAAAACCATAATTGTTTCCCTGCAGAGAGGTTATTCTTATCCTGAAGGTGGATCCCCGTTGGGATTCGAAATGATGATCATTATTTTATCACATTATAGATAATCCAGAGATATATTCATTAAAAAATAACCACATAAGCTTGAAAACCATAATTTTTTCCTTTCACAGAGGGGATTATTTTTCTGAAGATGGATCCCCATTGGGATTCGAAACGTTGACCGTTTTTTTATCACACTATGGATAATCTAGAGATCTCTTCATTAAAAAATAACCACAGAAGCTTGATAACCATAGTTTTGTCCTTGCATGAAGGGGATTCTTGTCCTGAATATGGATCCCCGTTGGGATTCGAAATGTCGACTATTGATTGATCACACTATGGATAATCCGGAGATCTATTCATTAAAGAATAACCACAGAAGCATGAAAACCATAATTTTGTCCCTCCACGGAGGGGATTCTTCTCCTGAAGATGGATCCTTGTTGGGATTCGAAATGTTGACCATTGTTTGATCACACTGTTGATAATCCAAACATCTCTTCATTAAAAAATGACAACAAAAGCTTGAAAACCATAATTTTTTCCCTTCACGGAGGGGATTACTAACCTGAAGATGGATCCCTGTTGGGATTCGAAACATCGACCATTGTTTGATCACACTGTGGATAATCCAGTGATCTCTTCATCAAAAAATAATGACAGAAGCTTCAAAACCATAATTTTGTCCTTGTATGGAGGGGATTCTTGACCTGAAGATGGATTCAAGTTGGGATTCGAAACTTTGACTATTTTTTGATCACACTATGGTTAATCCAGAAATCTCATCATTAAACAATAACAACAGAACCTTGAAAACCATAATTTTTTCCCTGCACAAAGGGGATTCTTGTCGTGAAGATGGATCCCTATTGGGATTTGAATCATCGACCATTGTTTGATCACAATTTGGATAATCCAAATATCTCTTCATTAAAGAATAACCACAGAATCTTTAAAACCATAATTTTTTCCCTACACGGAGGGGATTCTTGTCCTAAAGATGGATCCTCATTGCGATTCAAAACATCAACCTTTGTTTGATCAAACTATGCATAATCTAGACATATCTTCATTAAAAAATAACCACGGAAGCTTGAAGGCCATAAATTTGTCCCTGCATGGAGGGGATTATTGTCTTGAATATGGATCCCCATTGGGATTCGAAACATCGACCGTTGTTTGATCACACTATGGATAATCCAGAGATATCTTCATTAAAAAATAACCATGGAAGCTTGAAAACCATAATTTTTTCCCTCCACGGAGGGGATTCTTATCCTAAAGATAGATCCCCATTGGGATTCGAAACTTCGACCATTTTTTTATCACACTGTGGATAATCCGGAGATCTCTTCATTAAAAAATAACCACAGAAGCTTGAAAACCATAATTTTGTCCCTCCACGAAGGGGATTCTTGCCCTGAAGATGGATCCCTATTGAAACTCAAAACGTTGTCCATTGTTTTATCACACTGTCGATAATCGAGAGATATTTTCATTAAAAAATAACCACAGAAGCTTGAATAACCATAATTATTAGTTAAATTACTCGTCATTAAATTGTCAAACTTAGGTTTCATGAAATTGTTAAATATACTTGCACAATATATGCTTGAAATAAAATTTGAATTTAAGATCAAATTAACTCATCGAAATGATGGTAAACCTATTGATGAAAAAATTATATGAGTATTCACACACATTATTTTCCAAAATCCTCAAATTCAGAACTGGGAAATAAATATCTTAATCTATGAAATTGAAATGAAAATTGAAATGAAAGTAAACTTACTCTATTGACATGAAAATAAAACTATTCTAGTGTTAATAAAGTAAATATATTTCACCAACAGTGAAGTATAACTATTCTAATTCCTTGAAAGTAAATTTAATCTAGAGAGAAACAAAACATATACTAAGAAAGCATTGAATTCTTAATCTATTAAATTTAAAGGAAACCTATTTTGAAAGTAGCGAGATGTCAATTTGAATTACTAATTTTTCATTTTTAAAGTAGAATCATTAATGAGTATATATCTAACAAATTAAAAATGGTTGAATCTATCAAATGAGAGAAATAACTCTTAACCTAGAAAATAACATAAATGTAATGAGTATGAAAGAGTGTAACAAATGTATCTAATAGAAAGACTTAAAATGAACATAAGGAAAGTAAAAATAAAAAATTGGAATACATCCCTGTTATAGCATCATTTCTCACCTTCACATGATTCATGATTGCTTAGATGGTTTTGGGCACCCATTCCTACAGACTTGGACAAATTCACTTAAAAACAGTGTAAAAATCCCCATACGCAACTATGCCTGTGATTGTCCGCGTGTATACGTGATTCCAACTAGACTTTTCCGCGTATGCCATTAAAATGATTTAAAAATATATAAAAATTCCCTATTTTCGGGCTGGGTTGATGGTTACTCAGGTAGTTCAACCACCCCAGCATGTGGCCAACTGTTTCCAACTGTTGAAACTAATTGGAGGGAGTATAAAAGCCCCTCATGTGTATGGCCTAAGGGAGAGAGAGAATTATTGATATTATACTCTGCTGGTATTCCCTATCCAAGTCTGATTCCCCGTGCCTCCTGCACTTTCCCAGTTCATTATAGGAAACCCTTGTTTCCTAGAGATGCACATCCCTTTATATGTCATCTCGTATGCACCAGTTTGGAAGGAGTTTTAGCGAGGCAAGGGCTGGATGGACCCGGACGACGGTCTGCGAAGGCCGTGGAAGGATCAGGTGATCTCTCCACTCGTTACTTTTGTACATGCTATTTATAATACAGAAGTACCATGCTGTTCCCGAAATAAACGTGTTAGTGTATGCTTATATGTATGAGAATATTTGTTATACAAGCATTCATTATGATTTATTTAATTTTTTATATGAATCTCACTAACATTTAGAGTAGATATATGCTGTACAACTAGTCCTTTGTGCTTGTTTCTTCTTGTCTTTCAAGTTAAGAAGGAAGGACGGTTGCTGGGGGTTTGAACCCTGTGGGATCTTCTTCAACCGTAGGACCTACGGGTAACTTTCTCATTCTACTCTATTTAGTTTTTCTGAACGTGCATGGTTGTGTGAGTCTCTGTTAAGTAGCGTGCCTCTGCTCTGTGGAGGTTGCAACCCAACGAACCTCTAGGGTGAAATTCCCCGAAACAATCCCATACTCATTAGGTAGCCATCCCGAAGTGCATGAGAGGTGGAAACTTGAGAAAAATCTTTATTAAAAACTAAATGAAGGCACAACCATATCAAAGTGAGCTACAATGGTATTCATTACATTAATCATAAGAATATTTCAAATATTTAACATCAAAAACTCTACATTGAAGCATCATCATCTCTCCCAAAATTTTCACACCTTTTCAGTGGATTAAGAACTCTTATCTATAAAAAAACGTAAGATAAATAACTCATAAATGTAGTTCCACAAATATCTCCTAGATCCATAAATATATCATCTTGTTACAACCATGTGTTGACCTCTATCAATTCTAATATGTTCATATCTTGTCACAAATCTCTCCTAGATTTGATACGAGACACCTATGAAAATTTCCATGATCTTTCTCCATGAAATGTTCTTCACCAAAGATATCAAATATTCCTCAAATATTCAATATTTTGAAGAGGAAATTCGAATTTGAATCTTGGAGGCCAAATACAACTCTCTTGAAAGCTTCAAATATGCCTACACATGTGAAAAAACTCATACAAATTTTCTATATAAGTTAATAGATGATATATTTCTAATATTTAACCATAAATTCACAAAAAATTCCAAAATAAATGTATTGGAAAATAATGTGTCTAAACACATATTTAATTATGAAGATGGTCATATATCATGGTTATGGAGCTGCAGAATATGGAAAATTATGAAGCAAAATGAAAGAAAAGAGGGTGAAATGAATGATATTTCGGAGACTCGACATTTCCCCCAACTGAAGATGTTGCATATCCTCATGCAAATTTGAATTGATTAATCATGGATTGTAGCATTTTATGAGATATAAGATTAATTTATTTTATGACATTGAAATACTCTTTAAGACTTGAATATTTTTAAAAGTATTCTTTATCTGAAGGATATCTAAGTGGAAGCTCTTATGGTTGATTCTTGTGGGGAAACCGTAACTATTTCAAGTGTTAGTTTTTGTGTGAAAACACTTTTCCCCTATTCTTTTTCTTATTGCAACAAAGAATACATAAGAATGTATCAACATTAAGACCAATTTATACATATAAATTGTTATTCATGATTTGAATCTTTCACAAAAAATATCTAGATTTAGGAACCCAAAAGTAGAAACAACATTCACTCGGGATATGCCTGTTGGTCAAGAATGTAAGAGGTTATGGAATATGAAAATAAGAAAAGGTAATGAATACCCCCCGTCCCCCTCCCCCCCAACTGAAATTATTTTTTCTATTGCAATGGGAAAATTAATGTCACATGAGAATTTTCCAAATACATATTTTAGCATTCAAGGAATTAATGATTAAATATTATAAAACAACATAAAAGTCAACAATTTTTGCATGTGTGAGATATTGGTTGCTACTGTTGGATCATGGAATTTCAAGAAAAAAGATCTGATCTAATTCTTCATCACTTGGTTGTATGAATACTGGATGAAATATGAAAGTGAAATATTTTTTCATTCTTATTGTTGGGACTTCTACTGAACTCTAAAACTGAACTTTGATTTATTGGAGAACTACCACTAGTTGTTGGAATCATATAGTCTTCATTCATATTTGGACCATTTCATAATTATTTTCTATATGAATAAATTTTATTGATGTCGAATATAGAGAGAAATTCTTTGGTTATCTACCATTTATGAATCTCATTAACAAACACGAGACTAGTCACAATCAATATGAATGAGATTCCAGATTTTCAAGTAGATATTACTAGGTACGAATAAATGAGTTGAAGTTGAGTCACCTAGAAGATCCAACAAACGTAGGAAATTTATGTATTTCCACTGTTCATTGGCAAGAGAATTTGTCATTAAGGCATGGAAGCCTCAAGTTACTAAAAAAAAAATCTACTTACTAACCGATATAATTTGTTGAATTTTGTTAGTGTGAATTCTAATCGTAAGCGTACGAAAAAATATCACTTTAGCTTTGCATAAAAAAAAACCATAACATCAAATATGGTTGTCAATTTCCTTAGATATGAAGTTATTGATCAGAATAAATGATACCAAAATCCATATCTTTGCAGTTGACGACATTAAATAGAAAAAATAAGCAAGAGTTGCTTCATGCATCAACTGAGGAAGACAAGAAATTTTAAAGAATTTTTTTGTATTATGACACCTGGGAAGGGAACATAGAAAGATGTTACTAGTCCCCATCAATGGGATGGGTTATTGTATGTCCTCAGTGATTCAGATCTAATATCTCTCTTACTGGATGGTGTAGAAAACCGAGACAAAATGGAACTCAAAAGGGAGTTCACAATAAAAAAGTAGAAAAAATTGAGAATGAAGGAGGATCAAAGTCAAACCAAAAGTATGGATCAAAATGTGATCTCAAAGAAACAAAAGGTAGTTAATGAATGGAGTACCCTTCTATTTATAACAAAATATTCAGTTAGTCTAGATATTAGTGCATACTTAAAATATTATTAACCAAATCTAGATCCAACTCTTATGGCATATTTTATTATTTTTGTTGGAGGGAAAAGGAATTTGAATTTGGTCAAATCCCTTTATTTAGAAATATTAATAAAATAATTTATTTATTTATTCTTCGAAGAATATGGTTAAGTAATAATTAAATAAATAATGATTTATTCAATTGTTTATAAATGATTTAGTCAAATTTAACAAGGAATATTATTAAATAATGTTTTAAATAATTATTCCTAGAAAATAAAAAGATATATAATGATTTATCTAATTAATTTTCCTGTTTTGGGTTAAATATGACCAGGAATATTAATTAAATAGTGGTTTAATTAATTATCCCTAGAGGGAAATTAAACAAATAAGGATTTATTTAATTATTTCTCATGGGGTTTCATGTCTACATGAGAAATAACTTAATAAACTATGGGTTATTAAATTATTTTTCATAGTTAAAGAAATTTTACTATGGTAAAATTAGACTTACATGTTGTACTTTAGTCCATATAATAGTAACAGGTTAGATGACTAAAAATTGGTGTAAAATATTTCCCACCAACGTGCGAGCGTTAGGATCTAATCGTATGACCAAAGTACGTTGTAATAATACAATCACTGGACACTAGAGGGGAGTCAAAGAGAGAGAAATATAAGGCGGACTATGGCAAGAGAGGACAAGACCCTATGGAGGCGAGACTTATATGTATGGCAAGTCTCTTTTATGAGTGGGTAGTTGATCTGAATGAGGCGGGGAATGCATACCTATGCCCACCAAGAGAACAAAGTACAAATAATAATGATGCATCCAACAAACATGGGACTGAACTATATAGTACATGCTGGCATAAACATCGACCAAATAAAAAACATGATAATGGATCCCACATACATATTGTTCCTCAGACAATATCCAGGACTTATACAGTAATATCTTAGTACATGAGATATAATTACAACCAAAGAGGCCCTATAAAACTAGAAAGTTCTCTGAAAATTTGACTGATACATGCAAACGAAAAAGGTGCTACAAGCGGCTGAGGCCGGAACCATCAAATCTATGGAGCTGCATCTAAGGATGTAGTAGAGAGGTCATCTAGGGATTTGGGGGGATACCTGAAGGGAAACCCCCTCATGACATCAGAAACATCTCATACACACCCAGGAATCACTGGTGCAATCTGCTGCATCACTCAACCATCAAGTATATGGATCTCGATCATGCTGTAAGGAGTTGGAACTGAGAAAAAATCAAGTCAAAGGGAAATAAATGGTCCCTTTGCCTGATCCGAGGCACCGAACAAGAGTGGAAGATGAAACCGAGGTACATTTCCCTCTAGGCCTGTCTTATGGAATGAATAAGATGATGTAGATAGAAGGAAATCTGCCATACGTGAGGAAATAAGCGATCCTCAACTAAGGCATGAGGAATAATAGTAGAGCAACTGATAGACTGACACTAGGGATGATGGTGGAATGGAGGGGACTGAGTAGTGAGATGACGACTTCCCTTGTTAGAGCATAAAGGGCATGGATGACCTAGCAGTAACTAACTTGACTCCAAAGGGGATAGAGGACAATATTACTAGAGGCCAAAATGTGCGACACGAGGGAGGTAAAAAGAAATGAAGAATGGAAGACCGTGATAGGAAACAAAGGGAACTCAGGACAGGCTCCATGGATGTGATGATGACTCAACTCATATGCTCTAAACAAGGAAGTCTTGTTGATTGTGCCACATAGAATATGCCCATTGGGGACCCTAAAAACATGAGCAGAAGATGGTTACTCATGATGAAAATCAGCACAAGCATCAAAAAGTATGAAAGCAAAGTGATGCCCCAAGTACAAGTGTCGCAAGTCAATAAATTTGATTTTGAGAAGTGGTGAAGTGACACTTATTGGAAAAATTTGTCTGTGTGAACTATCAAATGACCAAAAATGAAAGGTTAACCATTTGAGTTCTCGGTGACACCTTTCCAATGGTGCAGACAATTTGTCAAACCGAGCTACCATTTGGTCGCAATTGGAAAAAGAAAAATCTGAGGTTTCTCTTTTAATAAGGCGTTTTCCCTCCAATTTGATTCATTTTCAAGTGTAGCAGTGGTAAATGTTAAGAGGAGAAAAGGCCCTAAATCTTACAGCCATCGTAGCGGAAAAACTGACCATTGGAATCAAGATCCGTCAGTTGTAGGTAAGAGGCCTAACTATACCCTTTCAACTCAATCAATTAAAGTTTCAATTTAGGCACCCATAGCTGAAGAATAGACCCCTAGTGCTCTTCATGGTTGGGTTGCACTTTTTGGGGCCTTTTATGTGACCAAGGTAGCAGGTATTGGGCAGAAAAGTGCGACCTATCCCGGGAAAGGGCTGAAAAGTGTGACATCTCAAAGAGAGGGGTTCTCAGTGCTATTTTTTTGCTGAGGCTAGGATTTATTGTTATGATAAAATATTTCCTTTCTGTATGATCACAAACATGATGGTTTTGTGTAGGTATCAGAGATTTGAGCATCATCTAGAGAGAGAGAGACCTAGACACATTACGTTCTGAGATCCAAGGGGATCATGTACTTTGTGCAACATTAGCCAGGTTTGGGGTCCTCAAGTTTGTGGAGAACCCATTGATGAGGGCAGGAGAGCCCTTGTTGTCCTGGATTGTCTCTATTGGGATCCCAATCATAATACATTTATAGTTCAGGGGCACCAGATTGAGCTGACAGTCCAGGAAATATATTTCCTGGCCGGTCTCCCGCCATAGGGGATGGTGGGAAACACACAGCCAGTGTGACCGTGAGGGAGGAAAATCATGGAGTTTGCAAAGCACCACTGTCGACTAGGTTTCCATGTGAAAGGCACACAGATATCAATAGGAGATTTAAAGAGGCTACAAACTCGTGTTGTGGTCATAGTGGTGCTATAGATCCTAGGCTATTAGGCTCTCCACGACATCACGGGAGGGAAGATGATGCTGGTTGATAGTGTATTGAGTAGGACCTACTATGGGTGGGCCCAGATGATGATGTCGTCATTGAAATGATAGTTCTCGCTATGTAAGCGGTAGGTGAACCATGACCATGCATATGGCACAGTGCTTTTCTCACTCTTATTTGAGAAAATCCCGACACATCGGCCTCGTATACAGATCCATGATGGGGAACCGCGAGAGCCCAAGATGCGTCGCTGGTGGTGGATGTTGTGTAGAAGAGGAGGTGGGGCAATCAGACAGGTGTTCTGACCCAATTTTTTGTGCATTGGGATGATATGCCATTGTACATAGATGAATATCCCTATAGTGGGATGAGCTATCATGGGAACTTGGACTTGCCACTTCTGGAAAGTCGAGCATGGGGGTCAGATGATAAGTGAAAATTTGATTATATTTTATGGTGGATTTTAAAGGTTCAAAATATTTTATATGGTAGTGATTCATTAAATTTTGGTATGCAGATATAGCACCGGTGAAACTAGCCGAGTATATGGGATGACCCGCAGTGTCAGGAGCTACAAGAACTAGTGGACCAAGTGGAATGCAAAATGAGGATGTTGTGTCCCTCCTGGAGGATATCCGTCGTACATATGAGAGGCTACTAACCATATTTTCTGAGCGCAGCTGGCAAGACCTTGACGACCAGTACATAGAGCCATGTATTGGTCTACCCTCAGAGTGGCGAGGAGTCTTGTTGTGCATGGCGATGGTCGAAAAAGGGTTGTGTGATCTACATGCTACAAGAGCCGAGTGATTAGCCCAGGATCCTCCAGATAGTGATTAGATGTAGGGGCATGAGGTGCACTCAGTCTTTATTTTTTGTAACATGTTATGGGCATGTCATATGTATCGGATTTAATGGACTCCAAAAAATTGTATTTTTAACAACACATATTATGGATATGCATTGTTTTATGGTTTATTGTTATTGTATTGTGTTAAATGCATGTGATAAATGCCAACCTAGAATATTTTTTGCAATGCTATCTACATGGTGATTATGGGCTCTAGGTACATGACTGGATGTAATGATTTAAAATTCACACATTAAGAGCTTCACTCATAAATATCTTCTAAAAAGGATAGGATTATGCACACGATAGACACCATTCGATTGCATGACAAGAATCAAAGAATATAAATGAACATGAAGGTCAAAGAGTATCGAGGACTTGCCCTATAAATAGTAAGGTAAAATCATCCTTTTGGATGGCCTTATTGATTTCTCTATAATCTATGCAGACTCTCCATTTGCCATTCATTTTTGGAACAATGACAAGTGGAGACACCCACTAACTCTCATAGATGGGATAGATAAAATTTGTGTTAAGGAGTTTCTGTAATTCCTCTCCTTAAGTGTGGGATTCATTCGGCGTTGCGGTTGTATAACTGGTTTGTAGCCATATTTAAGGTAAATGTGGTGAGTACAGATGTTGGTATGGATTCCTTTCATGTTAGTGTAATCCCATGAAAATGCCCTTTTATACTTCTATAACAGCTGTATCAGCAATCTGTTCTATTCAGCAGTCAAGTTTTTATTAATGTTGAAGTATTTTCCTAGGTCAATTTTAATCGAATTACTTTCAGTATGCGAAGTGGCTCTCATATGTTCAATATTTACATCATCTACCTCATCTTATTCCCCTGGATCTCTAACAGAAGCAATAGAGAGTGAGTTTCTAATAAAACCATTAATGATGTCATCCTCAGTTTCATCTTTAAAATATTGTGCTTTTCCAAGTGTGAGGAGTGGTAGGGAAAAACAGATTCAGGTTCAAATTCATCCCACCGGGGACTATTCAAATCCATATGGGGTTTTTCTGGGGGGTAAAGGTTAAGGTTCTTGGTGGCTTTCCCATCTGAGATCATCATAAATATTTGGAACTACAACCGATAAATGCATCTCTGGTGGCTAGCCATGGTCTTTCACAAATCAAAGGATTCCCCCAAGGTTCGATTTGGTTTGTCAAAAAATAAAATTAGCAAGATATCTCCAACATGCTACAGTAATAACCACATATTCTAACACCCCTTCATGTTTAACATGAGACCTATCTACTAGTTCAAGCACTGTAGGTGTAAGTCTAGGCCCGTGAAGTCCTAGGGAGATAAAAAGATCCTTCATCATCACCTTAATGGCCGCCTCAAAATCGATTAAAGTATTTCTTATGAGATGGTCATCAATATAGACAGTAACTGTAGGATCTCCCAGGTCATTTTATTTAGTTAAAAAATGTTCATCAATCATTATTTCGGATAGTTTCCCCATAACATGGATAGTAGTAGGGTCATTTGGCTTCCTTGTAGGCTTTTTTACACACATATCTCTCACTGTTTTAGCGTAAATAGGTACTTCCTTGAGATCTTGTAACAGTGGAACCCATACATAAAAGAAATTAAATTCCTTGAGAAAATCAGATTCAGTTTGTGAGGTTGTCCCTGTTTCAGTCAATCATTGAGGATATGGAGGATCCTGAGCTCTAACAACTGAGTCAGTTGTCACATGTGCACTAGCCCTACTCGATTTATCTATTGTAGGAGTATAATTCCTTCCTAAGTTTTCTGATATACATGTAACAGCTTGTGTTGTATCTGTTGTTACATATGTAATAGCCACATCATAATTGACTATACCCCTTCTGGGGGACTCACATTCTTCCTCGATAATGATAGGAGAATGGCCAGGTGTAAGTATTTTTCTTGATCAAAGCTAAATATCATTGAGTTAAATAGGATTAATAAGGTAATTCTAGAAAGTAGTCAGGGTTTCTATGCTCTCGGTTTCCTTATTATTCGGATTTGGGTTAGGCTGCACAGGTAATTGGGGTCAGACAGGAGATGTAGGAGTTTGGAGAGGAGGAATTTCTAGCTATTACTGCATTGGTAGTGCATAGGGAGCTGGACCTTGGAAATTACCTCTCCAATTCTGACTCAAAGTGTAAGCTTGAGATGGAGGATATTGCATTGGTGGAGGGGTAGTCCACTAGTTCAAGGGTGAAGGAAATCATGTTGAAGAAGGACTGGGATAGGGCCATGGAAATTTCTAACCATTATAAGCATTATTCCAAGAATTAAAAGAGGAAAAATCTGGAGGCATGCATGTAGGATGCGGCCACCATGGTCTCCTTGGTATGATGAATTAGGAAGACTAGACCTCCTTGCTTGATTGCTTAAGTACTTCTTTCAGTCTGGGTAGTTCTAGGCATTAACCAGTGGGATGCTCCAACTCACAGATATTGCAAAAGCTAATTTTGTACGATTCACATTCTCTTCGTAGATGTTTCTTTCTGCACCAAGGATAGAACATTTCCAAAGTTGCTTTAGCTTCTCCTTGTGATTTTTTGACTTTTGCTATGGTATATGGGCAGATAGAGTATTGAGGAGATCGATCTTAAAATTCTCAAATATATTCTCGGTTTATACTCTACTCACTCCTCCACTCATGCACTTTTGTATCCAGACTGAAGGGTCTTGAACTGAACTCCTCCCTTTGGTGGACCCTCTTAAAATCTGCAAACAAAGCTTCATTATTTATTCAAACGGTTCTTGTGATATGTCTCCCTTTACTAACAGCTTCAGGTGTTCCAGACAGTCATCTCTCATGCCTCTTAGAAACATTGTTTTCAAAATTTCTAGGGCTATTTCACCAAACTTAGACCTTTGTAAATTGTAATGGAATTGTTCCATATAATCTTCCAATATTTCCTCCTCCTTCTGTGTAATCATGAATATTTCTTCCCTCAAATCCCTGGTTCAACAGTAATCTTGATACTTAGAGAGGAATGTATCCTTCATTTCACTCTAGATCCAGATTGAGCCTATAATCATTCCCATGAACCATCTCAATGTTGCTCCTTTCAGAGTAGCAGGAAACAGTTTTAGCTTCTGAGAATCTGAAATGTAGTCATAAGTCCTACATAAGACATCAAACTCGAACATAAAGGTATCAGGATCTTTAATAGCTATCCCTTGAAAGGATGGAAGAGATGATAAGGGAATATTATTCATAGGATCTTCATCCCTTGTTTCTAGTATCAAGAATTCAAAAGTATTAATAGTACCATTTGTTCTAGTGTTTTCATCCTCCATGGTTGATCCTTCCTGATGAGATGAACTGACCTCATAATGTGAAGGGGATTGACTAATGGGTAAAGGATCAGGGTTTTACAGGACCAGTTGTTTCACAGTGCTACCCGAATCCAGATAATGATAATCAAGTAAACATTGTTCCAGTTCATGCCCTTTTTTTCCCTCACTAATTTCCCCTTGACCTTCAATTCTTAAGTTTTGATAAATGACTTCCCACTGTTTTTTTTTATCTGGGGTCTTAACTTCAAGTGTGGATATTTTTTTTGAAGGGTGATGAGGTCCAGACACAAAAAGTGCAAATGCCTTAGGCCTTCATATAGTGACAGCTTTCTGTGGTCCTGTCTTCCTAGTGTCCCTATATGAAGTGGATTGTTCTTTCTCTACTTTTGAAATCAGATCCCCAAAGAATTTCTTCCTTCCCAAATCTTCACTCTTATTTTCCTTTTTAAGACCTGTCTTTCATGTTGCTATTTAGAGTGGGTGTGTTTTGGTTTCTCTGTTTTCCTACGAGCACACATGGACCCTATGTTTATCAATCCTCACTATAAGTGCCTCAATTATAGAGTGGTGAGCCCACTCAATTACGTTAGATCAATGTGCAGGTTATTACCTCTCATATTACTGCCCAAAAAATGTATAGTTGAAGACGCACTCTTAAAAAACACACAAAACTCACACTTCTAAGTGCCCTAATGTAGCAGCGGTGAGCCTGCTCAAGTATCTTAGAGAGATTTGCAAGTTCTTACCTCTCTGCTTACCGGCAAACAATTATTGACTAGGAAGACCCTACCATGAAACAAAAATTCTTCCTGATTTTATCATCACTCCCATCCCTAGAAATGGTGCCAAAATGTTGGACTATATTAATAGCTGTAAAATTACTAGGACGGTACAAATAAATTATCAACCAGGGACATATTTTATTTCGATGGTAGTTGCACTATCTGTGTTGATACACCACACCAAAATCATAAATAAAACAAGAAGAAATCGTTGTTGAACCAATTTTTGAAACTAACACTCATGCAGGAATAAAAAGGATCTACAAGAATGTAATCACACTTCAGATAAACCAGTATCTAGTGCACCACACTACAAGAAAAAAGCACATTGGTGAGGGTCATGTTTTATGGTGATGGTGATTAAAAAACCGTCACTATAAGTGTATATAGTGATGGTCCTTTATGGTCCGTCACCAAAGACATTTTCAATGACACTTTTGGTGAGGGTCATTAAAGGCCCATCACTAATTCTCTCTTTGGTGACATTTCTAGTGACGAACTTTTAATGACCCTCACCAATGCTCTTTTTGTTACTTTTGGTGACGGTCAAAAAATGTCTGTCATCATTTATCACTAAAAACCGTCATTGTAAGTGTATATAGTGATGGTCCTTTATGGTCCGTCACCAAAGACATTTCACTTTTGGTTAGGGTCGTTAAAGGCCCATCACTAATTCTCCCTTTGGTGACACTTCTAGTGACGAAATTTTAATGACCCTCACCAGTGCTCCTTTTGTTACTTTTGGTGACGATCAAAATATGGTCGTCATCATTGATCATTCCAATGAGTTTTTGATGACGCTATGTGTCTGTTAATATATTTTTTGTCAAAAGATAATGATTTAATACCATTATTGTGGAGAATTTTTTATAATATGTCCAAGGCCATAGTGGTTAGGGTTAGTCAATTTTTTAAGAAGTAATAAGCGTGTATCATTTCCCTCAAGTAATGACTAGTCGAATAGAGATTTCCTATGAGTCAACACATGATTCATATCTATTAAGTTTATTATCTAGCAAATTCCATTTAGATAAAGTTCCACTATTGTGTGTAGGAAATATATTATTTAATACATAATCGAGCTCTGAAAATTCTATTAATGAGAAAGACCTAACAATCCTCAACAATCTGGGTACACCTTAAATTAATGCTTTGGCACACACTAACATTTCTTAGCACCCCACATGTCTTGGAACATCTTTGTACCTAGAACATCTTGTGATGACACTGACACCCAAGCACATGGTGGCATGTGCTAGCACAACATGGAGCTCTCCTAGCATCTATTATCATGTTACATATAATACTTAGCATGCCCTGGAATACCTTGTTCGAATGCATTGACATACATTAGCACTTGGCACACAATGCCAGTTGGCATGTATTGGGACCTATTATTAGTGTGCCTAGCATGCCCCTTTTCAAAAAGATAAAGTCCTGACTTATTAACCCTCTTATTGGTTCTTCCTTTTGTTTCCTTGACACATATTGATATACCCTGGCACCCTATGCCACATCCTTAGCACCTAGCATGTATTGGCATATCTTGGCATTATTAATTGGCACATGATATAATTAGCACACCCTGGAACTCCCAAGCACACTTTGGGAATTCTTAACATGCCTTGATATTCCCTAGCATGCCTTACCAATGCTTAGCATACCTTTTCACTCCCTCCTTGGCATGACAACTAACACTGACCATTAACACTAGTCTCTGGCAGTACACGTTCCTCGTATTCATTAACTTCCATGAATTTTTACCTAGTGCTCCCTTAATGTTTTTTCCTAGTACTCCTTAACACTCATCAACATGCATTATCACTCTTTAGCACACCTTAGCACTCTTCAACATTCCCTTCCACTTCATAACATGCATAACACTAGTCCCAGACACATATTGGTGCTCGGCATGTGTTGGCGCTTGGAAAGTCTTATCATGTATGGAATATGTTGAGATGCCTTGGTATGATTTAGCATGGTTTAATATTAAATTTATTTGTGATGATCAATTGTTGGAAAGTAGATGAGAAGCAACAAAGGAATACGTGGCACTTAGAATGCACTAAGACTTTTCACTTGGAACCTATTTCCGCCTAGTGTTAGTGTGCCTAGCATGCCCCTCTTGGAAAAGGTAAATTGATGATTTATTAACCCTATTATGTGTTCATTTCCTTGTAGTTTAACTTTTTTCTCCCTTTCTTTGTCTTGAAAGTCCCTGACACGCATTGACACACCCTTGCACATCTTGGCATGCCTTATCACTTGGCACATCTTAGCATGTTTGACATGTATTCCCACTATCTGGCACATCAAGGGGGTGAAGAGAGATGTAGTCCTAAAGTAGGTCGAGTATGAGGACCAAGTAAGGGTTGCTAAAGGGAGGTTATGATCATCCTCCAAGAGCAAGATCATCATGTGAGGGTTCAAAAGAATGTTTCATACCTTAATGGTTGGTTTGCGCTAGAAGTTAGGATGGCATATTGTTGGTTCTCTTCTGGAAGATCAAGCTTAAGAGAGGTTTCTCATGAGAATCTGGGCATGTGATTTCAATGGTTTCTTTGTGTGAAGGCCACATCAAATTTTGAAATGTCGAAATTTGCAACAAGAAACAGTGAAATTGGAAACCAGAAAGGACAAAAAAAAATGCACCCACACTGGTGAGGAATTTTGATGCAACAGGAGTGAGGAATATGGGGCGTCTGATTTATTTTTCCCTTAAATAAATTGGACAATAAATTGTAATTTCATCTCATAACAACTTGTGTCAGTTAATTAAGTCATGATGACCGAGTTAGCTCAATAAATTCAAGTTGAGGGTCTAATATGAGGCATTTAGAGGGATTCTAATATTTTTGGGGTCTAGTTGAAGTTGATGCATTAGTGGGGTGCAAGTGTAATTAACTCAATTAAATGAGTTAAAATCAATTTAACTAGTTCTAATTAAGTGATGAGATAGTGAGAGGTTTAGTGAATTAAATTATATTTAATTCACAATGAGTGATCAATTAAATAACTGATAATTTTCTACTAATAGTTGCATACATGTCAGTTTCGAGGAAAACAAGTTGAGATAGAGGCTAAAGGGAACATAACTATCGTTTGTATTCAGATAAAATTTCCCATGTGAAATTATAAAGTCATTGGGATGCCATGATGGATTGCGCAATCAAGGAAGACTAATTTTCCTAATTAATAAGGAGTTAATTCCCTAGGAATTGCATGAGCAAGGCAGGCTGAAGTAAGGATGAGAATTGGCTAAGTACTAGACCAAGTTTTCCTAGATCAATGGGAGACAATTGACAGAGTGCTGGAAAATCCCGTGAGAGATTAAGCATTGTATTGTTTATGATTCCTTGACTTAATACACAATAGAGATAGAGGGGTTTTGATTAGTCGCTTTCCCCAAATACATCATGTTGTTGTGTGATTGATAATTTATTTCTCTTACTTATATGTGATTGTGCAATCGTGTTTTGTTTTTGTAAATTGTAGGAAGGATTCAATATCTTGTTTTAGAAGATTACAAGATCAGATTGAATCTCGTCGGTTATATTTTCTACATGGTATTAGAGAAGGAATTTTTTGGGTGGCGAGTTTGTAGAGAATATCTGAAGATTTTGGTGTAAAATTTTCGAAAAAAAATAGAATATTTGGATTCCTTGCGAAAATTTACCCAAATGGAAAAAAAAAATCGGTCAAATCAGAGCTCGGATGAGGGAGATATCATCAATTTAAAATCAACTCTTTTTTAGAAAATTTTTGTAACTTCGGGACAATTACACTGTGCAAAAGTCAAGAACCTATATGCACTTGAGGTACCAGATACATGCAAAGCTTTGAGGAGAAAGGCAGAAGTTAGAGACTTGGTGGTTTAGAGGGAGCATAAATTACCTCTCAACATGCATCCTCATAAGAAGCAGTCTCAGAAGGTTGTGGAGTAGCTGCCACAATTGGAGAAGCAGAGAGGAGACTGAGTGGAAGCATCCACTCAAGCAGAGACCTCGATGAGGGGGAAATTTCAAGCCAGATGGGAAGAGGGAGTAGCCATACCTCGAGGTGTAAGGTGGGGTTATGTGTAGACATAATCCCAAGTTAATAAATTTGGGCAAGGTCCACTGAGATGGCCTGTCTCATGGACCGAACCTGTCTATGAGGAGCCCATAGTACAACAGTAGTAGGAAGGATCAGTTAGATTGATGTAGTCAGATGTCAGCAAGACAGAAATCAAAGTGACAGATGTCAAAACCCGGAGCACAAATAGAGTTAGCAACAGTTCAAAGGGCATGGATGCAGATGTCAACAACAGTGAAGAGAATCCAGTACTAGATAGGTGTAGTAGCTAACAGCAGTCAGAAGACTCTGATGACAGATGCATTATACTGATTCAATTTTTCAAAGGCTATTCAGTTTCAGGATTTGCAGGTGAAAACAACACTAGAGAAGTGTAGCATGCAGAACATTCCAAAGGTACCAGATGGGGATAGATTGAATTCCTTTCTTTTTGAAAGGGAGTGTTGAAATTTGCAACAAGAAACAGTGAAATTGGCGACTAGAAAAGACAAAAAAAAATGCACACACACTGGTGAGGAATTTTGATGTACCAGAAGTGAGGAATGTGAGGTGTCTAATTTATTTTTCCCTTAAATAAATTGGAAAATAAATTGTAATTTTGTCTCATAACAACTTGTGTCAATTAACTAAGTCATGATGATTAAGTTAGCTCAAGAAATTTGATTTAAGGTGATCAAGGTCGATATTGGTGGCCACCTACCTATTCCACTTTGGCTCTCGCCATTGTCTCTTTCAGTTTTTCAGTTTCCTTAATTATAGCACAATTTACTATTTTTGTCAGTTTTTCGGGTCCTGAATTTTCGAAGCCATTTTGAGGCCCCAAACGATGTTTTTTGGGCATAAAAGGTTTGGAAATTTTATATAAATTTTATTAGTAGTTGTAGTCCTCGGAGAGATATTTTTAACGAGGTATCATGTGCGTCAAACGAAGATCATATGACCAAGTTACGACCTCGGGAAGTTGGCTACCCAACTAACCCCAACGCGGCCCATAAACTCTTTGTGTTACATCTCCTCAGGATAGGGTTTTGGTTGTTTAGGGTTTTATCTTATTTTAAATAATAAAAAGACCCTTGATCCTTATTTTAACACAGTTCAGAGGAACATAACTATCAGTTGTATTTATAGAAAATTTCCAATGTGCAATTATAAAGTCATTGGGATGCCATGATGGATTGCGCAATTCGGGAAGGTTGATTTTCCTAATTAATATGAAGATAATTCCATAGGAATTGTGTGAGCATGACAAGCTGAAGGAAGGCTTAGAATTGGCTAAGTACTAGACTGATTTTTTCTAGATAAACAAGAGACAATTGGCAGAGTGTTGCAGAATCTCAAGAGAGCTTAAGCATTGTGTTGTTTCATGATTCCTTCACTTAATACGAAATAACGATAGAGGATTTTGAGCAGTTTCTTCCCCATATACATCTTGTGTTGTGTGATTGATAACTTATTTCTCTTACTTATATGTGATTGTGCGATTGTGTTTTGTTTCCACAAATTGTAGGAAGGATTCCGTATCTTGTTTTAGTACATGATTACAAGATCAGATTGAATCCTGTTGGTTAAATTTTCTACATGAAATAGAAGAGAAGGTTGATACCATCTTGCCTTGTGGTGGTTAGCAGGCCACAAAGTCTGTGATAAATACCAACGTAAATGGAGGAGGGCTTGCACTGTAATTTAGAGCCATAACAGAAGTCGACGCAGGCGTAATATTGATTGAGTTAACCCTAGTTTGAGGGTCAAAATTGAGATCTGAAGTTCATGTCAAGATTCAATCAAAGAAATGCCCAGAATCTATGGATCCATATGAGCTAGGTCGAGTCTCTTATGGAGGCAAGAGTCGTGTTTTTTCTATGTGTGGATAGGGTTTTTTCTATAACAATTAGAAGTACATAAATATAATGCCCTAGTTAGCATAGTTTCCTAGCATGTTTAGTTCATAAGGTATGACCTTAAGAATTTGAAAAATTTGTGTAGAAGAATATGGGTTGTGACCCTTAGAGCGAGGTTTATTTATGCAATAAAGATCACATATCTGGAAGATGGTTTGTAGATTCAGTATGTGTGGAGACAACAGATCCAAAGGAGGGTGGAACTTGAGTAGAAGATTGAGCATGCAGAAGAAATGTGCCATATTAAGAATGGATTGACATGCAGAGGAGTTGATTTTGGTGGACTTTCCATAGAGTTTTAGACAAAGATCTGAAGAAACCTATAAAAAATTAGTAAATGGACTGTTAGTGGTTGATTTGTGACCCTAGTTCAGTCATCTACAGATTGTTAGAAGTATGATAAGAGGAGTAGTTCATATTTGTTCATAGATTGGACAACAAAGATCAAATTGTCGATACACAAGAATAGTGATATTGAGAGGACTCAAACCATTTTTAGGTAGCAAATTTGAAGAGCCCTAGATGAAGACAATATTCTGGGCCCTAGATCAGTAAAAAAAATTGACTGTGTTTGGGTAGAATGATGGTAGGCCACATACAGTTGGAGGGTTGTTAGGTTACTGTCAAAGAAGAGCCCTGACTCTTGTTCTGGTGAAGGGAAACAAAATTGGTAGAAGGGCAGGTGTATAGGGCCTAAGGATGTGTAGACTTTGAAGGACTAAAGTAATAGTCAAGTGGGCCGACCAACTAGCCCTAGTTCACTATATTGTAGAGGATTGATTCAGTGAGAAGAAGGGCAGCCTCCATAGCCCTGGACTTCTCATCTTGGAGCTATAGTATGGCAAAAGTGGGCATACCAAAGAGTTGTTCACAAATGGAATTGTGAACAACTTGTTACCACTCAAACTAGTAGTGGATCTAAAAGGGGTTCCTAAGAGGGCAATTGCTAAGACAAGGGAAATTATGGAGGCTTAGCCCATTGTCACCACAGCTAACGTTCCTTGCTCTTCATGGAATTTCACTAATGGGTGGAGTCTCGGTAGTTTAGGAAGGCACTTGTAGAGTATAGTTCAATGAATAGGTGGGAAGTGACCCTCGAAACCCTTTCCCTAAGATAAAATAAAGAGTGGGACTTGCTTTCCTTTTAAGCAAGGGAATTATCCTCTAGGGAGAGAGGAGGGGGATTGAAGGGTTGAGGGAGAAGAATAAGACTTATGAAGGAAGTTCTCCATCCCTAAAATCCTTTGGGAACTTGGATTCCCAAATGGTCCCTGATGAAAGGCCCTTGACACAAAAGGGGACCACACGGGGCCAAGTGGACCTAGCCCAGGTTTGGGGATGGAATTTAGCAACCAATGATGTTCCTATCCTGTACAAGGTGATGGGAAAGGATCAGACAAGTGTTTTTACTTCAATAGGTCAAATTGATCCTACTAGGTTCTATCCTTGGGAACACCTAGGAAAAACTTGATCCTAGAGCTAGGGCTTGAGGTATCTGGAGATTCCATCGTCGGAATTGGCCCAAGTTCTGAGGAGAGTGAGGGCACCCAACAACGCAACTACCTCTAGGAGATAGAAGTTTTCCTCTAGCTCTATTTCTGGGAAATTGTTGCCCTAGGTGACCTAATGGGGCTAGACCTAGGGAATGTGAAAATTTATTAATATAATAAACCCTAATATATTATCTTGATTTACTTCTCCTACTTGAATTAAGTTACAAGTTAATTTCTGAAATATTCAATAACTTAGCAAAGTAAATAGTAAATACAACTATCAACCTACACATACAGATCAAATACCTAATAACATGCTCATAGAAAATGTGACACACGGATTTTCTGGACAACTATCCCGGGAGAAAAACCAAATGTGGGAAAACTAGTGCAGCTATCTCTGGAGGGTTGTCATTATTATGCCGAATCTAAGTACAATAATCTCGGGCACCAAAATTGGTTCACCCAACAGAGAGATAAAAACGGAAGTAATACGCTTCTCTGAATCACTTTACGTCAACCTAACTGGACCGTTTCGGCCTCTACACTGCTCAGTAAGGGCCCGTGTCACACCTGAAGGGCTTACACTGCCCCTGCGCTACCCTGACTGGGCCTGCGTCAGCCCTGCATGGCTCCTGCTGCCCCTGCTGGGCTCTGGATGGACTGCGTGGCTCCTGCTGCCCCTGTTGCTCTAGCTGGCTAGAATGCTTAAGCAAAAAAAAAATAGGTAAGAAAGAAGGCACTGGCCAAAAGAAATACATAACAGTTAGAAAAATTGAGGAAATGAAATGAAAATAGATCAATGTCCTAACAAATAATTTTTCTATTACACCACGATGTCGTTATAGATCCGCTGCCATAGTTGCACTGTTGTTTACGTATTGCTAAATTTCGGATGCTGATCTATCTTTGAAATTTGTTATGCTAAAATTTTTTCATTCCAATGAAATTTTTAGGAGTTATCATGTATTTTTATTTAGAATAGCAGCTTCAGGCAGTTTTGGTTGAAATCAATGCTTTCCCATTCTGGATTTTATTGAGGGAATCAGTTGTAAATATATTTACTTTATTTTGATCAGCATGAGAATTGGGAGATTATGATGACTGGGTTGTTCCTCATTTTCTGGATATGTAATTATTATATAAACACTTATACCTTCAAGGTTGAGGGCTAACATAGAATAGTATCGCCATTTTGACTCTGTAGATTTTCATCATCACAATACAGAATATCGTGTTGTTTTTGTTAGATGTGTTGATTGATCTAATTCTCATTTAGTTATGATTTCTTCCTGTGCCCTACTAGGGAGGAAGGGTCCTCCTCTTTAGTAGATATTGTAGTGGTAGGGTAGTTGTATTATATCTTATATTTATTTCAGCACATTCGTGGAGTGCCATTTTTGTTATGTCAGTTGTAAGTATATCTTCTTCAATTATAGATATATATTATATTGTTACACAGATTGAATTAGAGGTACCAGCCGGTGTAGTTAGTGTGTGGCACTACAAGAAAAAATCACATTGGTGAGGGGTGAAAATGGTCACCATAAGCTCATTGGTGAGGGTCAAAAGAGCCTTCGTCACCAAAGGTGGTGTCGCCGAAAGTATAGGTGTTGTGGTGACATTCAAGGTCCATCACCAATAATGATTTATAGTGATGAATAGTAACCTTCACCATTTCATATGAGCAATGGTGACAGACAATAGCAACCGTCACCAAAAAACTGAACGTCACCAAAGGTGGCGTCACCGAAAGTATAGGTGTTGTGGTGACATTCAAGGTCCATCACCAATAATGATTTATAGTGATGGATAGTGACCGTCACCATTTCATATGAGCAATGGTGACGAATAATAGCCTCCGTCACCAAAAAACTGAACGTCACCAAAGGTGGCATCACCAAAAGTATGTGTTGTGGTGACATTCAAGGTCTGTGACGAATATTGATTATAATGATGGATAGTGACCATCACCATTTCATATGAACAAAAACGATTTTTTGTGATGGAGCTTTCATGGTCGTCACTATTGGTCCATATATATATGGCGACGCTCATTGACATCACCATAAACTCATTGGTGACATCAAGTTCCATCACGAATAATGACTATAATGACAAATAGTGACCCTCACCATTTCATATCAACAACAACGATTTATGGTGACGGACCTTTAATGGTCGTCACTATTTATGTGTATATATGGTGGCATTTGTTGACCGTCACCATTTCATATTTTGGTGAGGGTCAAAAAATGTCACCATAAGCTCATTGGTGATGGTCAAAAGAGCATCTATCACCAAAAACTGATCTTTGTCATTCCCTATATATGACTATCAGGGCACGATGGAATCGAACCACCAACCTCCTTCTTGTAAAACAGGTGCTCTTCCATTGAGTTAGCACCCTTTAAAGAATTAGACTTTAAACTAGCAATTTCCCCTAAAGGTGCAAAGATACGCCAAAGTTATAAGAACCAGGAAAACTGAAAGAATTTAGTGTCCTTTCTCCTATTTTTATTCTACGACACTCTACAAAGTATGATCTTGAACTATGACGTATTTGTGCCGAGTGGTTCTAGTTTAATAGTAAATGTTATATTTAGATAAAATAAATGAATAACTGAGAGGCCTTATGGGCTAATTTTTAATCCTTACACCAAAATCTCTTAATATTCAAGTCTATGGAACAACTCATTCAAAGTTCAAACTGAAGTAGATTTTAAATGGAAAGCCTAAAACCAGCTAAGTAGTTTACAAGTTAACATTTTGGATATAACTTCTGTTCAATTTATATGACAAGTTATGCCATAACCTTGAAACTAGTTTCTTAGCTAAAAGACTTTCTTATGTCAACAATGACAAAGAAAGATAGTCATGGCAAGCAAAATTCTCTTGTTTTTTCTAATGAGGGTGCATGTAACTTGATAAAGGTTGTATGAGAGTATCAAACCATAAACAGTTTCACTAAAACATGGAAATGACAAAGTCTTATTAAGAAACAAAATTTTATTTGACTATATGAAAAGCGTCAAGCTAAATGATATAATTAAACTAAAAGTAACTGTAAAAAATGAAATTGCCATCATATACCATTTGGTTTGGTTAGTTCTTCGGAAAGAGAAAGTGCAATTGCATGATCCAGCTCCTCATCTTGATTATGTAATGGACCATCCTGAACAAAAATGTCCACATACAACAATCAATGTTATTGTATTGGTAAGACTTTTGATATAATCTATCAAAGCATGTACTATGTAGGAGAATAATTGGTGGTTGAATTACTTCTCTACTTGCATGTACTACCTTTGGTAGTTGAATTACTTGGAAATAAAAATCCTTATTAGAAGATAATGCAAAGAAAAGAAGACGCCTTTGAATATGGATGGCCATCTTGATTTTATAGAGTTATAATTGAATACTAAAGGACTAGGAATGCTGCAATGAAATAGATGGATGGAGTGTAATAAAAAGAATTTGGATAATTTAGGTTGCACATATCTTTAAATGAAACCACTTTTTCCTTTTGGATTCCCAGTGTTTAATATGCAAATAAAATTTTCGATTCAACCAAAGAGCACAATATTTTCAAGTCTTAGTTTCCTGAAATAGGGTAAGGACAACATTTGGAAACGGGGATGACTTTTGAAATGACCACTTTCAAAACCTTTGGAAACAGAGCAACGAGCACTTCCACACACAGGTCCAAAAGTCATGACTTAGGAGCACGAGCACACCTAATTCAGGGATGATTAAATATGAAACGATTTGGGCTGCAATTATACTCAATTTAACATAAAAAAATGATTAAAATCTATATAAATGACTTAGAAATCAAACATGACAACTTTGGAATATGGTAGAATGTTGGCATAAAAACTTTGTTCATTATAAATTCTCTTTTGTTCAGTTTTGATGCTTTACTTCCAAATTAGGTGTTTTCTTTGTTGGAGATAGAAATATGTACATCTAGGTCAAACCATTAATGATGCCCAGAATGGAGGGGCATGTATCTCAGTAGTAGAACATCATACTGGCCAAGGGAAAATATGGGGTAAATCTTAGTATGTATAATTTTCAAGACGAGGATAGAGTTAGTTTTGCTTGAGGTTAGCCAGGGCACCTTAGCCAAAGTGTTGCCTAACGAGGGTGTTGGAAATAGGAAAACACACATCTATGTTGAACCCTTAAGGGCATCCCTCATGAAGGGGCAAGTGGCTCAGCCTTAGAGCAATCCAACCACCCAAGGACTTAAAAGTTTCAGAAATGTTTCAAGTAACAAACATTGTTATTTAACCTATTGTGCTAGACCAGACACTAGATGACCTACATTCGAAATTGTTTGCATGGGGCAAGTGGCTCAGTGTTTGAGTAATCCAACCAACCAAGGACTTATAATTTTCGGAAATGTTTTAAGTAACAGACAATTGTTAATTAGCCTATTGTGCTAGGCCAAATGGTGGACGACCTACATTGGAAAGTGTTTGCTGACCAATATTGAGGCCCTGCCTAGGTTCGAAACTCATCTAACCCACCTCATGAAAGGGAAAGAGGCTTAGTGTTAGAGAAATCCAATCAGCCAGGGATTTTAATTTTTTAGAAATGTTTCAAGTAATAGAGAATAGTTAATTATATAGTGATATGTGGTTTAACGGTAAGTTCACTAGGTGAAACTAACGAGACCGCGGTTCAAATCCCATTGAGTATATGGCCTGCTATGATCTTGCCTCAAGGAGTAGAGTCCCCATTTCCTAGAGTCTCCGCTCTTTCTAGATCATAATATCTAGTATATCTGGCTTATATCTGGCTTAGAGGTTGTTGGATATACTCTTAGTGTTATAAGGCTCTTGCTAAATCACAAGATCTAGTATATCTGGCTTATATCTAGCCTAGAGGCTGCTAGATATACTCTTGGTGTTATAAGGCAGCCACAAAGGTTGATCCAAGGAAGAAAGTTTTTACTGAGCAATATTGAGGCCCCACCCAGGTTTGAAACTCAGTTAACACACCTAGCATGTATGTGGGCAGTTGCATAATGCATTAGGTTTAGGAGTATAGGGTCAATCCCTTAGACATGACCCTGTGCCTCCTTAGAGATAGGCAATAAGTTTAGGAATTCTCCTAATACCCAAAAAATAAAAAATAAAGGAAAAAGAAAGAAATTCTCCTAATACTGAAAAAAATGAAAAAGAAATAAATTCTCCTCGTACTAAAAAAAAAAGGAAAAAGAAAGAAATATAAATAAAAATGACAGTAGTAAATTATCGATTCTCGTGATAAAAAAAAGAAACGAAAAGAAAACAGACAATAGTTAATTAGTAGTTTCCAACTTTTCACTAGCATGTCCTAACATTTTTTGATGTATATGCAGAAATACTTTGACTCCAGGATGACTCAGGGGTTGCTTTGTCAAAGTTTACTTGCATGCCAAAAACTGTTCTAATGTCAACCGACATGGATAAAACATGATCATAAAGAGATAAAATCTGATAAAAATTCAACAAAAAACATGGATGAAGTTCACACTCGACAATAAGACTGACGTGGGAAGAAACATCTAAAGCAAACTTTTTAAGGTTCCATATTTCCACTCCTTAATGATAGGTTTAATAAAATAATTAGCTCTTAATGAAGGTGCTACCTCCCCGTTAAGTTATAATCCTCTGTTCCCACATGTTAAGAGTAAAAAATAGCATCTAAATGCACTAGGGCTGTTATAAGTGAAATTGTAAGTAGAGAGATTGTGATGTTCAAAATTTGTAAGTGACTCGTGTGGACTTCTTAAGCCAGGGGTGGTTATTAAGCATGGATTTAAGCTTGAACCCTAGGGTTTTCTAGTTCATAATTAAGATAAAATCTATTCAATGGTCAGAAATTGAAAATTCAAAAGTTGCGTGAAGAGAAACACAGAAGAAGCACCTGGAAAATAGTCTTGGAGAAGAAAGTGTACCCGCAATAGAATGAGCATCGACTCATGCTAAATTTCCAAAGGCCAAAATTATAACCAGTATGTATGGTAGAAGCTGGGAGAACCTGATAAGACTGACCATCCTGGGGAGAAAATGGTTTAGGAGACACCTTGGACAAGCCAATTGAAGAACCAGTAAAAGAATAGGATGTCTTTATCTTATACAGGTTTGCAACAGGATATGTATTCCCTGATCCTTTATCTGAATCATGGCTCTTCACCTGATAACAACTTATGGGTATTGACCTAGAGGTAGAATGAAATCTGTGTGTCGAGCTTCTGGGAATAAATATATTGAGAAGATATGGTTTAGTATTTTCTCCCTTACTCTTACTTGACCCATTTATATAGCTTCCACTTGTCTTCCTCTTGTCCTGCTTCCCTGAACTCCTCTCCTCTGCTTTATGTTTTTCTATTTTCACTTCCTCATTTGTTCTCTTTTACATGGCAGCCTTCTTGTCTACCAGATCACTCAGGAACAATTCATAAGGTAATTCAGGCATTCCTTCAAACATTTTCATGAGCTCCTGTTTGCCTTTGGCAATCTCCTCTGCCCTGGCTGACATGGGGTATGGATATGAACATGCTGTGTCTTTACATATGGGATAAGAATTTGATCCAGGACGCCATAGCGGAGGAGAGGTACATGAGTGTTCATCTTCTTTATGTTGAATAGCCCATAAGAACAAACCTGAAGAACCCAATTCATAATCCATCATGTATCAACCCAATTCATTTCTACTCAAGAAATTTTTTTCTTATAACTTTCCCTCAAACATTTGTTCTAAATAGCTTGTATTGGGTTTGATCTACCAGATCATCCCCTCCAAATTAGTGCAAGCATATATCATGGGTTGATGGGAAATCAATCAACTACACAAATTTAATGCCAATCCTCCCTGTCTTGCTTAGAAAGTAGAGTGGGTCCATAGCACAATTGCGATCTGACTGATTGTCTCTTGCTCCATTATTTTTGAACCTTAATGTCCCTGTCAATGTTGCTGGCACTTTACCTCTATGAATTTACTCCAAATTTGACATGCTAATCCCCAGATCATCTCTAGTCGCCCTTAGTGATTCGATCACCTGCATTGACATACACCAGAAAGAATGCATAGAACATCAAGAAAAACCTATTCCACTATAGAAATGAGACATATTACAAGAAAATCAAAACTAATGAATATGGCAGCTAGTCCACCTTGTAACGAAACATCTCTGCACCTAGTGAAAATAAGGATGGCTTTACATATGTTTAAGGTTAACCTGCCCGCTGCTCCTTCCTTTGAATGGTTTTCATGAGAATCTTTGATCTTAAGCTTATAATGGTGGGTGCGAGTGTCCTGTCCTCCTGTTAAACCATCATATATCATTCAACAACTAAATCCATGCATTTTCACCATTGTATCAGCGTATGAATTTGCATCAATGTACTGAATTAATATGACTTCAAATTTTGAAATTTTCCTGCAAGATAACATTTATCATTAAAAAAATCTCATCAAACATGAGGTAATCTCATGAATCCTTCAGATTTATATTGCAATATCCATCTCAGATCGATATATCTAGAATCTTAAATATTCTTATAACTAGAAATTGCACCAAGAGGTGCAAAGGAACACTGGAACATGGATAAGAGAAGTGGGGAGATTGTATAAAGAAATAATCAAGAGAAATATACTAAAAATTAAATACAACCCATGTGAGGCTAATTTAAATTCAATTGTTGTGAATTTTCAAGTGAAAGAAAGTTTGTAACTGGTGTCCGGCAAGCAGGACTCACAAATATTGTTATAGAGAAAAACTTGGAAGTGTAATTGAGGTTTGAGGTTTGATGATGTTGATGAAGCACATATTCTACTTGGTGAAAGTGGCCACTGTGAGGATTATTGGGGTTCAGGCTTCTATAGGCAGGATAATAATTTTGAGCTTGAAACAACTTTGCACAATATAGCTTTCAGTTCAAATGGTGTAAATACATATAAATCAAGAAATTTGAGACCTTTAAATGTATGGTCAAAAGCAACTCCAGAATCTATGCAAATGCTTCTAAACTCTATTTGAAAAGAGGAAATTAATTTCATCATTGAAGGAAACATGGTTGGATTAGACATTGGTGAGTTGATAAGCAACTCAAACAATTGGGCAGAGATTGTTATGTGGTGTATTTTAAAAGGGCTCAAAGAGTCATTACCTTCTAGATGGCTATATATTTTGGGAGATTGGTTTGAAAATACAGGTAAGAAGAATCAGCCAGTGTTTGAACAGTCACGGATGAATTTAAGAAAAAACACTAAAGATCTACCAATTTTGTTGAATGCCTCTGAGAAATGTGGTTTATTGTTTGCTGTCAATTCCTCCTCAGTCATGGATTGCAGGCCTGCATAAAATAAGAATATTCTTATGATTGGTCTCTGTTCTTAACTGAATAATTTCAAACAATATACTCATAACCTAGCACAAAATAAAAATTCAACATAAGTAAATATGGAAAACAAGAATAGTGGAAATGATGATTTTGGATTTCAAACTGAAGGAGCATATAAGGGCGAGGATGAAGTGCTTTTGAAATTTCAGTGGGCAAAGGGGACAGAAAGGATGGGCTGCAGCAAGTTTTTGGAGTCTCGGGATAGAAGAGAAGGGAAAAGAGGCAAACTTCAAGTTTAAAGCACAGAGTAATGCCCCCTGGAAGGAGAGATTTTGATTATCTTGTTCAATCTCAGCATGAAGTAAGCAATGCCTTTGGTCAAGGAGAATATTCATCTCCATTTATAAGGATTGAAAAATTTTTCGACAATGCCACCCTGGATGTATCTTCTCATCCAGTGAGAATTGATTTTAAACACAAACAGATTCAAGGGATGTTGGGTTCTTTATTAGATGAAAATAAGAAATAAAATGTGGAGGAACAATTCACTGAGTCTAATGGGGATTTTGATTTCGTGGAGGAATTAAGTGGAGTCTTAGTAAAAGGTGCCAAGTGGCAAGGAGGCTATTACAATAGTGACAATGAAAGGGATGCCAGAATATTTGTTCGATGAGAAAAATTAGAGATGTTCGATTGTTCCACTAGAAGATGCTCTTCTGGTAGACATCGAGGAAACACCAGATTTGATATTTGATGTAAGCAAGGAAGATCAAACATCAATGCATGCCAAGGAGCCTTCTCGGTAGGATCATTTACCTGCCAAATTGGAAGGAGTTCCAGACCAAGAAGTGGATGGCATTGCACCTTTGTAGGTTTTGTTAATAATCTAGACGCAAGTGATAACGCAGAAGGTGAAATGTGTGAGTTTTCAAGAAAGAGGGATAGATCAATTGAGGAGGCATGAGAGATTAACACTATGAATGGATCCTCTTATGAAGTGATGGATGCTTTGGGATAGAGAGAAAGCCATTGGATGTCAGGCTCTGTAGTGAAGCATCTCAAAGAGGAGTCCATCAAGAATGTTCATACGACAAATGATAGGAGATTTGAATTCCTTTATAGATCAAAGAAGTGAATGTGCTAGAGTAACTACACATGAAGATATTGAATTTGAAAATGGTGTGCGGTAGGTTGGAGTTGGTGATTGATGTAAGATGAAAGTGATGTAGAGATGCTTGCAACATAGATTGACTGTAAGAATGAAGTAATTGAGGTAGCTTGTTCAATTTATGTTGTTTTTGGATGTGAAAAAATGCAGTGGACTTTAAAGTTGTTAGTTGGAGCAATTCACATAGATAATGCAGGGAAACATAACACAGGGCCATTATAGGAAAATGTTGCTTTGGTGGAAAAACAAGGAGTTTTATATTTCTTACCCTGCAAAGGCATTGTGAAAAGCAATGTGTTGGTGGAAAAGAGAATAGTTTTGGATTTGTCACTGGAGGAAACTAGTGAGAATGATGTAGGAATTCATGCTACATATGCCCTAGATGAAGGTGCCGAAACAGTGCATTTGAAAATATTGTCGTTGTATGCCTGTAAAGAATAAAATTTAGTGAAATATTGAGAAGATTCTGTGGAGGAAATGGAAGAAATGCTTGTTCGATTATCGAAGAAATCTAAACCAGGGAAGAATTTTGTAGGTGCTTGTCAGGATGCTTTTTTAAAGAATCAAATGCAAGGAATGTTCAGTTCATTTTTGGATGAAAGTAGTCAAGGTATTCCACAGAAGCATGCCATGGAGACTGCTGAAGCAGACATCACAGTGGTTGGATTGCAAGAGGTTCCAAAACCTTTGGTTCACATTAATGATAATCCTCATAAGCATGAATTCAATCAAGGGTTTAAAAGAGTCATCTAGATGGATTGGAATTGTTAGGAAATGACGATGAACAGATAGTAGTCAATTCTCGATGGATTTTATAAAAAATTTAGACTGCTCATGTGCTTACCAAATGAAAATATCTGACCAAAATTCTAGTTAACATGCACAATGAAAATAATTAGTTATTGAAAGATTCAGGATCTGTTTATAAAAATGTCATGGAAGAGGATTTTGCAGTCAGAGATGTGGAAATGGTGAACGATAATGAGTGTGTTTGGAAAAAAAAAACTCCTAAGTATGCCCAGGTAAGTGTTACAAAGTTGTCATCAACAACCTTGAGTCAGAGAGAAGAGGAGTCTTCTATGTTACCATGGACTAGTGAAAATATGGCACATACATGTAACCATAAAATAGCTTCTTATATGGAGAAAGCTGAGATAATTTACATGGGAAATGTAACAACTCGATTTATGGCCTCTGAAGTTCAAGAACCAGAGGATATTTCAAAGCTACATTATTTCCCTCGGGACAACTTCAGTGGGTACTGTATTATACAATAAAGACATTACTAAGCCAAGTAAAGCTAATTGTGCACAAAGAAAAGTGTTATCTGCAATACAAGCACGTGAATTAAAAGAAGATGGCCATTCTTCTCCACACAAATGAAAAACATCACTTGAAAAAAATTTGTCTGTTGGAAGTGCATTCTGTGTAATAACATGTACTTCTAATTACCCAGGTTATGAGGAAGTGGCAACACAGACACTGCAAGTTTTTATTCTTGCCAAATTACAAGTTGAAAAGGCATGTGAACAAGCCACTCACTATCATGATTGTGGATCACAAATTATGAAATCACTTGGTACTAATATTTTTACTCTTGAAAATGTCCAGGATCTGAATGTTTCATTATTGACAGATTCTAAGAAGTTTAAAAAATCTATCATTGCTAATTTGAGTGAAAGTGATGCACTAAAAAAATCAGAGACTAAAAAAGTTTCTACTTCAATAGAACCTTTACCTTTCCACAAGGTGAGCTATTACAAGTCTTAATTATTTGATCACTAAATATCTAACACCGCAGCATAGTAGAACTCTGTTGGAACATGAATTTTAGCTCTACAATGTCTTTAGTTTCGTAATCTGTCATTGCTAATTTGAGTGAATGTGATGCAGTGAAAAACTCAGAGACTAAAAATATTTCTACTTCAATAGGACCTTTCCCTTTCCAAAAGGTGAGCTATTACAAGTCTTCATAATTTTATCAGTAAATGGAAAATGTGCATCGTATAACTTTGTTGAGAAATGAATTTTAGTTCTACAATGTCTTTAGTTTCATAATCAAGTCTTTAGTTTAGTATGCTCAGTTACTAAGTCAAAAATAAAAAGCTAAATAGAAAGTCGAAAGCCTGCGCAGCAAAACACTGCTCCTAAAATTTGTAGATACCCTGCAACAATAAGAGGACTTTAACTCAGGCCCAGATAACCTCCGAAAACCTCTAAAGATCTCTTAACCATTCTATGTCGAAATTCCTCTTCTTCACCAGTCTGCTCTGCCTAGAATTGAAGCCAGTATTGAAAAAACTCTTGAATGAATGATTTTTGGTTGTGTTAAGGAAGAAAATATATCCAGCCAGGGAGTACATTTAAGCTCTCATTGAGGCCTAGTATGAAGAAGTTTAATTCTGTACATACAACACTTGAAATATTTACTTTGACACATTTCCAACCCTGCTTTTTAAACAAGAAAATAATTACTCTCTTGTCTCTTTGTCAGTTCCTGACAATGATTTTCATCATTTACAGAGGGCTTTGTTGAATCCGCCTGGGATATGCCCTGCCCTATGCCAATAGTAGAAGGTGGAGCATCAATTGGTGGTATAATTGGGCACCTGAGAGCCTCTACTATGGATGGTTTCGTCACAGTGAAGAGAGTAGTTTGGGATGATAGTGATAGGTAGAAAATTCCTGAAATGAAAAGAGAGAGATCTCACTGTAGGCTACTGAAATTCGTATGCCTCGAGGCTCTCGAACACAGACTGGAAAGGATTCAGAATGATTACATTTCGTATGAAGAGTTTTTGCGAGTTTGCATGGATTCTGACGGATCTTCAATCGCAAAAGAGAGGGGGATTGCTAAGCTACTGGATGAATCGAGACATATCCTCATTTTAAACAACATTGTGTATCTTCATCCTGACAAGATTGTAAGAGATTTTGAGAAGGAAATGCCCGTTTTTGTAGCACCGAAGAGAAATCCTTGCAGTGAGGAGCTGGAGAAATTGGAGAACGAGAAGGTAGAGATTGATCAGAAAGCTAAGAGTCACACCATGAATGAATTACGGTTGGCATTGGGATTTTTCGGGCTTCAAACTACAGGTTTAATGAGGCTGAAATTATCGAAGCTGACATGGAATGTGATGGAGCCCATATGCTACTTTCTAGCATCAATATTCTCAAGGGTTTGGCTACATTCTAAACCATTCTGATGAAAGCCAAGAAAATCATGAATAGATTCCCCAATTTTTCATTTTGACTATTGGATTTAGTAGAATACCTGAAGAACGCAGTTTCGAAAACCACAGATTGTTGAGACTAAAATTGCACCCAGAAGAAATTGCAATAGATCCCCCAATTCTACATCTTGACTATTGAACTTAGTAGAATCCATGAAGAATGCAGCTTTGAAAACCACAGATTGTTTGAACTAAAATTGCACCTGGAAGAAATTGCATTAGATCCCCCAATCCTCCATCTTATCCTTGAAGAATTCAATTCGAAAACTGCAGATTGTTGAGACTGAACTGGCACCCGGAAAAAAATTGCAGTAAGGTAGTTGCAAGAACAAGAACCACAACAAAAACCCTAATCACTAAGCCATCAGGAGATTAAAAAAACACATGTTTTGGGCGGCAGAAATGTTATTTTAACTAGAGGTCTAAAATTTAAAAGAAAAGTGAATACTCCCGCTCTCCATTTTTCCAAAAATCATTTTTAATATTATGTCTTCAAATATCATTTTACTATCATATCCATTGTTTTTCTTATGGATGTTGAGCGCACTCCGTGCTTCTTTGTAATGTCAATAATTGATTTAAAAGGAAGCTTCAAAAATCAATTCAATTTCATTCTAATAAATTTATTTTAAAAACATTGATGGTGAACCACACAATGAGTGGTTTGAAAGGGTTTTACCTTAAAAATTTTATGTGATTTATCCAGAAGAGTTTTTAAAGAAATTAATTAATTAATTATTAAAATAAAATTCAGATAAAATAGTAAATTTAGGAGAGTTTTTTGCAACCCACGGTTTTTCTCATGGTATTCCACCTTGCCAACAAGGGGGAATTAACCTGATCGTAGGTCCCAACTAGACCTATTGCTCTCGTTTGGAATGGCTAATCCCAATGGGTTTTAAGGATTATTATAAGGGTTAGGGGAATACTTAGTTAGTGGTTAAGGGATTAAGGATGAGGGGCTTAGGGCTTAGGGGAATAGGGGCTTATGGGTTAGAGGTTAGGGGAATAATGAGATAGTGGTTAAGGGGTTAGGGATTGGGGGCTTAGGGGTTAAGGGGTTAGGGATTGAGAGCTTAGGGGTTAGGGGATTTAGGAGTATTTATGGGTTAGGGGAATAATGAGTTAGTTTTTAAATGGGTTAGGGGTTAAGGGAATATTATGCATTTAGAGGTTTATGGTTTAGGGGGTTAAATGGGTTAGGGGTTTAGGGGATTTAGAAGTTAATGATTTTAGGGGTTAGAAGTTAGGGGCTAATGGGGTTAGGTTTTAGGGGGTTAGATGGGTTAGGGGTCAGGAATTAGGGTTTAAGGGGTTAGGTTTAAGGGTTTAAAGGTTTAGGGTTTAAGGGGTTAGGGGTTAACGATTTATAGGTTTAGGGTTTAGGGGGTTAAATGGGTTAGGGGTTTACTAGGGGTTTAGGGGGTTAAATGGGTTAGGAATTAATGGTTTAGGGGTTAGTGGTTAAGGGTTTAGAGGTTTATGGTTTAGGGGTTAAATGGGTTAGGGGTTTAGAAGTTTAGGGGGTTAAATGGGTTAGGGGTTGGGAATTAGTGTTTAAGGGGTTAGGGGTTAAGATGATAGTTTCATTGGTCTCTGTTTGTGCACAATAGTTGCTTATTATTTGCGTCTCAATGTAACAATTTTGTAAGTATTTTTGCTTGTTTCCATGTTCTTTATTTATTAATTTATAGTATATGTTAGCCATTGCTTTAAATTTATTGATTAAAATTTCTATTGCAATCAAACCAAATGTATGTTCAATCTCCAGTTTCAAACTCAGCCACAGTGTTGTCACACAATTTAAGTCCGGAGAATGGCCATCTAATGAAGTCTTAATAACTAGACTGCACCTCATGACTACTCCAGAAAATCTTATGTTCGAGTGTCCCACATTCATGAGAAATTTGGCTCTTATACTCTTGCTCCACCTGACTGTGTCTGGAAATACCCTTGTTTATTGCAAAAACATCCTAATGTTGTCAACCTTATCCCTTAACAGACCAAGGAAACATATGTGACTCAGAGGAATGGAAAGCACTACAAAGTTGAAGAGAGTACAAAATACTAAGATGGTTTAAAGAATAAGCTTGAAGAATGTAGCAATGTTGAAACAACTAAAAGTTGTCCCAAACAAATAGTTGATAATGTGAAACCTTCTTCTGTACCAGTCAACCAAGACTACATTCATGTGAGAGGAAGAAGAGGCCAAGCAACTGATAGGCATAGCCTGGAAGATAGGGTATAATTCCCTATTTTTGATGAAATATTTTATCTACATTTTGTCTATCGAATATTAACCATTCTAACCTTGCCAACAAGGCAGAATTAACCCAATCGTAGGTCCCAATATTTCATGATATATATTAACTCTAGATATATATGAGAAGGAATAATAAAGACATAGATTGATAAAGGTGGCGAGACAAGGGGAGTCACAAGGGAGAGATGGAGATAAAATGAAGGAGAGGGGAGAGAAGGAATGGAGAGAGAGAGAGAGGGAGAGGAGTGAGAGAGGTAGAGAAGGGTAAGAGAGGGAGATAGTGACACAAATATGGAAGGGGGGCAGAAATAAGGATAGAGGGAGGGATATAGTGAGAGGATTGGAGGGTAGAGAGAGAGAGAGAGAGAGAGAGAGAGAGGAAGATAGAGCGAGGTAGGAGAGAAAGGGAGAGAGAAGAAGGACAAAAGATAGGACTTAAGAGAGATGAACCAGTATCATAGAAGAAAGAATATGTGACCAAATTACTCTATATGGAGATGGGAGATAGGGGCACCCTACCTACCTACTAAATGTCTAAACCAAATGTGGTGTAAACGTCTGTAATGGTGGTCGATTATACGAGGAGAGGATTTTATGAGGAGGCACTGGATTTTTAATGTGATATGAAAAAAAAAAGTACCAAACCTAACCATTTCCAATGACCACACATATACAATAGTGTGAATACAAAGGGAGTGTGAATTGAGATTGCTAAGTATTGCTCCTATAAAATAAAATAATAGATCAATTAAGTAAAAAGTAGATATAAACTAAAATATACTAGAAATGATTTTTGTATTATAGTAGAATGAAATGGAAGAGATGAGTTGTGATGCAGAAATATGAAAATACTATTGAAAACTAGAGAATACCCTTAAAGAATTAAAAAAATCCTAACATCAGGACTAAACTTTAGTATCTGCCTATCAAAATTTCAGTTTTGTTCGAGTAGAAATTGAAGGATGTAAATTCAAGAGTGCAAACACATCATGTACAATGGATTAAAACAACAAATATATTAGGCCCACTCTATACAAATCCACAATTTGAGAATTCAGGATAAAAAGAGCAAGCTCCAACAAAAATTGCATAGAAGCCTTTATTACTGAAATAGAAGAATGTAACAGCAAGTTGTCATCTCACAAAAGCTCCTACTACAACCTACAAGCTAATAGTACTCACTCTTATTATCTATTTCTACAAATGTCTAACTAGTGTGCGCATCCTTTTCATTTATAAGTTAAGAGAAGGTGTTGTTAGAAAATAGGCTAATGATAGCTTTAGTGGTGCATCTCCCTTGAGCATGAGCAACTCCCTCATAACTTTGCCTTGTATGCAAGGCTTTTCTTTTAGAGTAGTGCATTATCATAGTAGATATAACTCCTCTCCTGAAGGTGCCTCATTCCATAAGTGTGCACTCATGAATGCACCTGAGATGATGGTGTTAATCTCCTCAACTAGTGTGCCATACTTGATGGGTGTGACCCAACAACTAATTTGTCTATCCTCGAAGGTGTCGTTATAAGCTTATAGCTGTATTTAAGAATCTTTCTGACTGGTGTACCACAATCTAGCTCTGCAATCCTAGTGTTGCTTAATTTCTCAAGGTTGAGGTCAGACCAACTCGGACCAACTATGTAATCTAACACTCTTGAGATTTTTTTCTTTTTTTCCAATAACCCAAGATTCTCCCCCAACTTGTCAAACTTCCCCTTTGTTAGGAGCTTTGTCAAACTATTAACCATATGCAACTTTTTCAGAATGTGTTCTAACACTACTAACTCCCTAATGAACTTGGAATCTTAGGAAATTGTATTGAATATCAATGTGTTTGAAATGGTCATGACACATTGGATTTTCATAGAGCTTGATGTAACTTTGATTCTCACAAGAGAAAATATTGGGCTTCAACAATTGATTGGTTGACTCTACAATCAAGTTGCAAATATAGATAGCTTCATAATAAGTATATGAAATTACCATATACTTTGCTTCAATGGAACAGAATGCAATTTTTTCTTTCTTCTTGTTTATTTAATAAAAATGATTTATAAAATGATAATAATGATGTTTAAAATGAGCCTTATGATGGTATATTTATACACATTGATTTTTCATGAGGTGTAGGGGTATGTTTATAACATCACTGCCCTTGAAAGCTTTCTCTTGAAAGCACAGTAATTAGAATTTTCTTTATTTAAGCACATTTTTGTGGTGGAATGAAGTTTATCATATATCTATTTATACTTTGTAGAGGTTTGATTTTGTTTGTCCTTTGAGTGTTGGTGAGGTTTTTTTGTATTTTTTGCATCATAGTCTAAAGTCTTTTGACCTGATTGTTTAACATGAAAGCTTTATACTGATTGGAAATATATTTTAAATACCTGCATGATCAAGAAACTATTATGGTTAATTAAATTACTAATTAGGTACTACAGAAAGAGGATGATGTTGAGAGGGCTTGCCTAGGTGACTCTTGGAGTAACCCGGAGGTGGTCAGAAAAAGCTCTTCTAAGTTACAAGTCTGAAGAGAAAAAACTGGTGATGTATATTTGTTTGCTCCACCTGGGCTATATGGAAAATCTTGGCAGAGAGTGTTTACCTTTCTGTGTCTTCACGAAAGTAGGTTGTCTGGTCACAGAATAAGATCACTACATGTAGGTGATGGTTCTGTAGTAAGTTCTCAACATTATCTCCAGAATGGTTAACAGAGAGGATCAGGTTTGAATACAGGATATAATTTGATGAATTTGGAGATTTAGAGTTAAAGAAAAAATTGTGGCGATGTTTGGATGGGTGCTAATTTGTATGGTTTTCCATTTTTATAATTTTCTTTGTTGTGCTTTCTACCATGCTACCTAGTTGCTTTCCTGTTTCCCTAGCATTTTAACTTTTTCGATGTCTATCTCTCTATTGTTTCTTGCCCCATTTGAAATGTCATCCTTATTTGGTAGGTGTTTTCTTCAATATAGTGTGAATATTTTTCCATCACACAGCTTCTGTGGGGTTTTTCTACAGAAATAGCTTGTAAGGCCCATTCATTAGGGTATTTGATGAAATGAAATGATTATCGATGATCACCAACTAATGGTACCTGCAGAGATTTGCTCTAACAATATTAAATTTTTCCTGTGCCAACAATTATACAACATTTTAACCTCATGAATTAGTCTCCTTTGTTCTCTTAGCTGATTCTATAAGCACTTATTGTTGTTGTCAAAGCTTTTATGCATTCCAACTACTTCTATGCACCTATATGTCCTAAGTCCCTGAGCCAAAAATATTATCTAAAAGAATAGTGAAATGGACAAAGAACTTCTCCCAATTTTCATCTCAATTTGCCAAAAAAAGGAACAATACATCATAATAATTAACGAGAATGGAAAGATAATGAAACAAGGTAAAGTTATGTTGTTTCATGATAAAGGAAAGGAAAAATTCAAGTATGGTCCCCAGGTTGGAGGTCAAAAATGTAGAAATGAGGGACGAAAATGTAGGAAATGAGTATAAAAATGACACCAAACAACAAGATAAGTAGGAGGTAAAAAAAATTCAGTAATTTCTTGCTTACATCTTGCTCAAGTACTAGTACTTTTCTCCTTAATTTCTATTTCTTAGTAGGTTGTTGGGTAGGAGCTTCACTCATTTGTGGTTCAGTAGCACCTTGTTTATCATTTTTCAAGATAATATCAAAAGTGAAAATTGAATCACTAGAACTTGTGTTTTCCTCTGTTGGGGTTGGCTCATCAGTCTCTTGAGTCTTCCCTGACTTTTCTTATGGTGACAGAGTTTCTATGCCATTGGAAACCACAACATTCATGGTGTGTTTAAATTACAAGCATGTTTTCGCAAAATCTTCTTCATGATAAAAGGTACAATATTTATCCCTGCCCATGTTCTCAACATTAAATACTACATTAATGTTTTCTGTACACTTGGTTGATTGATTGATGTTCTTATTAAAGTAAAGTTTAAAATAATTTCTATTACTAGAAGCCTCACTTCAATTCCTTTTAATTTCAGATGCTACATTGGTTAAGAACTTCAACGATTTACTCAATCTTCCCATGTCTAAAGGATAATTCTATTTAGTCGTAGCAGAAGTGGATTGGGAATTTTTTCTAATTTCCTTAGAGTCCTTGAAATCTTCTTGATTAACAATGACAACGATAGACCTTAAGTCATTTTCAACAATAATTTATTCTATGAAGTTAAGATCCAAAGTTTATTTTGCATCATGTTTCACAAAAATAGAAATGTTAGTGGGAAAGGGAACAACCTAATAATCCTTAGTGATTGAGTTATGAGGTTGCATACCAATGGGGAAATTGTCAAAAATATGTGTGAATATTTGATTGTAATAATTGAAATTTTCTTTATATTTGATTATAATCCTTAAAATTTTATTTATTTTGAGTTGTTTAAGTGACACGGTACAATTTATATCATCAAAAAAATATTCTAAGAATATTTGTTTAAACTCCCTCCAATTATGGATTCTATTTGGTTGAACTCTATTGCACCAAAAATATGCTCTACCTTCTAGAGTGTATGGAAATAATATACAAGCAACATCATCAAAACATACCCCAACATCCTTAGATGCAAGTAGAAATCATTAATGTGATCATCAACCTTCGCTTTGCTATTTGGATCATGTTTTGTAAGAAACTTTTCCATGTGTTTTGGCAAGACATCAATGTTTCCCGCAAGAGAAAGTGGCCCTTGGGACATCCAATCCAATTGGCCATCAAGCATGTCTTTGTTCACCTCATCCTACTCACTCTCTAATTATTAAGAGTATTCCTATTGATCATTCATATTTTTTTATTGTTCTATTATTTGTTATATCTCCAATATTATTCATCTGAAAAGTGAAAATCATCCCCGTCTCCCTCTAGGTTTTACCCAATAGGTGGTGGAAGCTCCCCTTGATGAAGATATTCTTAAAGTGAAAAAACTAAATCTCCAAGAGTTACATTAATTAATTCTTCCACTGAAGAAACCAACACTGCACCACGATGGGTTGTCTCTTTCCTTTATTTCTTGTGACCAAGAACGGATGTGATAGGAAGTAATCGAAGAGCTCCAACAAACTGACGAGTAGAATGCCAAATTGTTTGGATTTTCTCATAAGTCAATTTGTAAGCATGACCTGAATCCTGGTGAGATGAATCCCCTTTTTTATATATATGAGTTGGAGTTGGGTTCAGACAATTGCTACCTTGAACAAAAGGTTCTTTAAGTGAATTTGGTGAAATATTAGCTTTAAATTGGCTTCCCTCCTTCTAGCACTATAATTTTGATAGTATTTTAAAGTGCCAACATACGGGGGTTATCCTCGATATGAATTCCAAATTAGACCTCACACCGCTTTTTATAGGAACCCCATCGGGGAAAGAGGCTCGACTGTCATATTCTTAAGGATTTTCCTTTGCCATAATAAATAAAGCAAGATAGAAAACATATACTTAACATATGAACAAGTAAGTTAGCCTTGTGAAGTATTCAGTTGCAAAGCGTATAACGTTTATTTCATGGAAGGAAAGAAAAAATAAGCCTTTAAGAGAAAATTAATAGTACTATTATTGGGTAATTTAATTGTTAGTTATTGGGGATTATTATCCTCAACATTTTTTAGGAGGTGATTCTTTTCCTGAATATAGATCCTCATTGGGATTCGAAATTTCGATCATTGTTTGATCACACTGTGGATAATCCAGAGATCTCTTCATTAAAAAATAACCACAAAAGCTTGGAAAACATAATTTTATCCCTCCACGGAGGGGATTCTTGTCCTGATGATGGATCACCATTGGGATTCGAAACGTCGACCATTTTATGATCACAATTTGGATAATCCAGAGATCTCTTCATTAAACAATAACCACAGAAGCTTCAAAACCATAATTGTCCCTGCACAGAGGGGATTCTTGTCCTGAAGATGGATCCCCATTAGGATTCGAAACGTCGACCGTTGTTTTATCAAACAGTGGATAATCCAAGACATCTTCATTAAAAAATAATGACAGAAGCTTGAAAACCATAATGTTTTCTCTACAGAGAGGGGATTTTTGTCCTGAAGATGGATCCCCATTGGGATTTGAAACGATGACCATTTTTTGATCACACTATGGATAATCTGGAGATCTCTTCATGAAAAAATAACCACAGAATCTTGAAAACCACAATTTTGTCCTTGCACGAAGGGGATTATTGTCCTGAAGATGGATCCTCATTGGGATTTGAAACGTCAACCGTTGTTTCATTACAGTATGGATAATCCAGAGATCTCTTCATCAAAAAATAACCACAGAAGCTTGAAGACCATAATGTTGTACCTGCACGAAGGGGATTCTTGTCCTGAATATGGATCCCTGTTGGGATTTGAAACGTTGACCATTGTTTGACCTCACTATGGATAATTCAGAGATCTCTTCATTAAACAATAACCATAGAGGCTTGAAAACCATAATTTTTTCCCTCCATAGAGAGGATTCTTGCCCTGAAGATGGATCCTCGTTGGGATTCAAAACGTTGACCATTTTTTGATAATATTATGGATAATCCAGAGATATCTTCATTAAAAAATAACCATAGAAGCTTGAAAACCATAATTTTGTCCCTGCGTGGATGAGATTACTGTCCTGAAGATGGATCCTCGTTGGAATTCGAAACATCAACCAGTATTTGATCACACTTTGGATAATCCGGAGATCTCTTCATCAACAAATAACCACAGAAGCTTGAAAACCATAATTTTGTCCCTGCACATAGGGGATTCTTGTCCTGAAGATGGATTCCCATTGGTATCCAAAACATCGACCATTGTTTGATCACACTGTGGATAATCCAGAAATATCTTCATAAACAATAACCAAAGAAGCTTCAAAACCATAATTTTGTCCCTGCACGGAGGGGATCCTTCTCCTGAAGATGGATCCCCATTGGAATCCAAAATTTCGACCGTTGTTTGATCACACTGTGGATAGTTCTGATATTTCTTCATTAAACAATAACCACAGAAGCTTTAAAACCATAATTTTTTCCTTGCACTGAGGGGATTCTTTTCCTAAATATGGATCCCCATTGGGATTCGAAATGTCAACCATTTTTTCATCACACTGTGGACAATTTGGAGATCTCTTCATTAAATAATAACCACAAAAGCTTGAAAACCATAATTTTTTCCCTGAATGGAGGGGATTCTTGTCCTGAAAATGGATCCCCATTGGGATTCGAAACGTCGGCCATTTTTTTATTACACTATGGATCATCTAGAGATCTCTTCATTAAAAAATAACCACAAAAGCTTGAAAACCATAATTTTTTCCTTGCATGGAGGGGATTCTTGTCTTGAAGATGGATCTCCGTTGGGATTCGAAAGGTCGATCATTGTTTTATCACACTGTGGATAATGCAAAGATCTCTTCATTAAACAATAACTACAGAATCTTGAAAACCATAATTTTTTCCTTGCACAAAGGGGATTCTTTTCCTGAAGATGGATCCCTGTTTGGATTCGAAACATCGACCATTGTTTCATCACACTGTGGATAATCCGGAGATCTCTTCATCAAGCAATAACCAAAGAATCTTGAATAACCATAATTGTTAGTTAAATTACTCATCATTAAATTTTCAAACTTAGGGTTCATGAAATTGTGAAGTGTACTTGCACAATATATGCTAGAAATAAACTTTTAATTTAAGAGTAAATTAACCTATTGAAATTATGGTAAACCTATTCATGAAAAAATCCTAAGATGAGTATTCACACACTTTATTTTCCAAAATCCTCACATTCAGAACTTGAAATAAATATCTTAATCGATGAAATTGAAATGACAATTGGCATGAAAGTAAACTTACTCTATTGACATGAGAATAAACCTATTCTAGGGACATTAAAGTAAATATATTTCACCAACAGTAAAGTAAAACTTTTATAATTTCTTGAAAGTAAATTTAATCTAGAAAGAAACAAATCATATACTAAGAAATGATTGAATTCTTAATCTATGAAATTTAAAGGAAACCTATTATGAAAGTAGTGAGATATCAATTGAAATTACTAATTTTTCATTTTGAAAGTAGAATCATTAATGAGCATATATCTAACAAATTCAAAATGATTGAATATATGAAATGAGAGAAATAACTCTTAACTTGGAAAATAACATAAATGTAATGTGTATGAAATACTGTAACCAATGTATCTAATAAGAAGACTTAAAATGGACATAAAACATTAGAATACATCCCATACTCATTAGGTAGCCATACCAAAGTGCATGAGAGGTTGAAACTTGAGAAAAATATTTATCAAACACTAAATGAAGGCACAACCATATCAAAGTGAGCTACAATGGTATTCATTACACTAATGATAAGAGTAGTCCAAATATTTAACATCAAAAACTCTACATTGAAGCATGATCATCTCTCCTAAACTTTTCACACCTTTTGAGAGGAGTAATAACTCCTATCTATAAAAAAATGTAAGATAAATAACTCATAATGTCAGATCTAATGGATCCATGTGCTACATTTTTCTCTTAAAGCTTATATTTTTGAAAATTTTGTTTTATGTGCATGTATTGCTGAGTTTTCCCATTTAGGAATATTACAATGGTATCAGAGCCCCAATCTTGGCTCAGCCTGTGTACTTCATCCATGATGGAGTCTTATGATGAGAAGGAGGATCTGTAGAAGGGATGAAGGCAAACCCTATTTTCTGGAGGGAAGAAGTTCTCAAAGCTTCTTCTACACACTTTGCATGGCATCAAAAAGGACATCAAAGAAATGAGGAGGGAAAAACATGCAGATCCCTCAACAATATCTACAATATCTGTACATGAGGAAAGCTCTAATTCCTCATATTATGGGTGTGAGTATTCAGCCACACCATCAGATTTAAAATGCTCTACCATCCATATGTTCAAGACAAATTAGATGGAGGAAGAAGAAGGGCCAAATAAGGAGTCTCTTGGTGATTATTTGCAAGAGTATGAAGCTCAATATAAGGGGTTCAAAGATCACTTTAACTTCCAAGGGTTTTACAAGATCAAAGAGGAGAGAAGCATAAGAATCAAGTAACATGGTGTGGGTAGATTCTTTCTATCTACTTTTGATGGATCACCTAAATGTCCAGCTAGGGTTTGGGTGAAGGAGTTAGACACCTATGTGCAACAACATCAAGTTTCAGAAAAATGAAGCCATAAAAGTGGTAGTGTTGCATCCTGAGGGTAAGGCTTATGCTTGGTGGTTTTTTGAATATTTTTCCTCGAAGAATACAAATACATCTACTTATGCAAGGTTCATTAGAAGAATAGTGGAAAGGTTTGATGAAAAACTTCCTGAAACATCTTTGATGGAGCAAATCAAACCAAAAAAACAAAACCTTTGCATGAGTTGGAAGGATCCACAAATCCAACTCCATTTCAGAAAATCATTGAAGGGGATGAAAACTTGCTTGACACTTTTCTAAGCGCAAGATCCCCATTGCATGATGAGCTTTCTTCTCAAAATAAATACATGGAGATTCCTCTTTCAAGGGAAGACCAAGATCTAAGGTCTGTCATTGTTGGAGAGGCATTCTCAAACATTGATTAGGGGGAAGAGAAGGCTAGAGGGAACAACGTTGTCATATGAAGAGCACACCCAGTACCTCATAAAGAGGAATATGGACTATGTGCTTTAAGGAGAGAGACTCTTGCACTCTTGCAAGGAGTTCCAAAGAATCTCAAGCATAGATATCATGGCATGATCCATGTGCAGCATGTGCCATCACTATAAAATGATGATATATTGAAGATAGAAGAAGATAAAGAGAAGGACAAGCATCATATGATGGGAAGCACACACCCCTCTCTATTTCAGAAGTTTTATGCACAAAGGAGGTAGGAGGATTTGTGCAATGAAGGCAAGGAAAAATCTGTCCACACGTATGTACATTCTGCTCTATGCCTTGATGTCTCTTTACATGCAGGCATTTCACAAAGGAGACTCCCTGATTGGAAGAAGAATAGAGTGTTCTCCCAACTATGGGAAGAATTTACATATTTGGCTAATGAGGGAGCCTTGGGAGAAGCTAGCACGACGCATAGAATCCTTGATGGATTCAAAGGAGAGGTAAGCGTTTTTCTGAAATGGACATTGTTGTCTCCCACTCAGCTATTTGCACTGGAAAAAGAGGATTCAGAAGTCTATGATGGCATGGACATGATGTCACATGACCAATCCATATCTTTGGGTAAGCCAATGATATTTTCACTCCCAAAGGATATTTATGAACATGACAAGAGGATATCAACGCTCTTGCATGCATGGGCCAAATTAAGGAAGTTTTGGAAGGAACAAAAATTTCAAGGAGAGGTTGAATTCCATCTACTTCAATCTTGTCTTGAGAAAGATCAGCTAAAAGAGAGGCAGCAAAATAAATTTGATAGTACTCCAGCATGTGACCTTGGCATCAAGCATGTCAAAGAGGAGAGCCATGTTATGACACAGGCTGCATTTCAAATTTCTACAGCACTGTCATTGTTGGGGAGCCTAGATCCTTATTGGGAGTCCCAAATCTTGATGGAATATTCCAAGAACCTCTTCACATGTAAGGTTATTGATGGGCAAGTGATGTATAGGAGGTATAAGGTGGTTGATGGAGTCATTTACTCTCATGATCAGATTTATTTGACTAGATACTCCAAGCTCAAGGAAAAACTACTTAATGTAGCCTATGATATCTTTCTTCCTAAACCCATAGAATTTATTAAAGCATATCATACCATCTTGGAGGGATTCATGTGGGAATATTTCAAAAGGGAGATGCCCTCTCACATGAGGAAGTGCATAGATCATCTGCTGGTTGAGGAGGAACATAGCTCTTTGGAAGAGTTGTCATTACCGCCTCCTTATTCATTGGGTGTGAGAGGGAGCTCATCCATGACCTACCTCACTGATTTGAATGAAGTGTATGGTAATATTTGTATTTCTAAACATCATGATGTATCTACTATATTCTTGTATTTTTCTAACACTCATGTACAGGGCTTTGCTCCGAGAGGGGTCGTTTTTTCTTATGGGCTTCATGGGCTACTTGGAGCCATGAGCAATGGAGATGTTGTATTCTTCATGGTGTGCTTCATTAGCACCAACTATCATACACCTTCTCCAAGAAAACAAGAAGGACGAGACAACAAAGAAGTGTAGAGAAAAACACTTGTTATATCATATTCTATGGCAGTTAGGAGTAAAACTGTGCTGGTTGAACATGAGGGAACATTTTACTTCACCTTTAATACATATCGCAACTAGCATGACTTTAATTATGATTCCATATGCTAAAGATGCTCTTAATTTATTGCGAACATGATTGGAGGAGAGACACATTGGTTGGATGTGTCCTTAGGGGAAGAATTTTCCCACACTTTTTGAATTACATGTTTCAAGGGGAGCATGGAAGATGATATGGATGCTATAATAGATCACTTGCTTCTTTATGAGGTGGACCATATGCTTGTCTGGAACACTTGGAGCACACCTATCATGAGAATTTTGCAGGTGCTTTCCTATGAATTACCAACCTTGGAGGTGATTCATTTCATTTGAATGATAGCATGGAGATGGGAGTCTTTCATTGGTAATAAAGTTCCCCATGATTTTCATAACTTCCATCTTAAGGAGGCCACTGATCAGCAAGAAGGTTTCCATATAGACCTTACATTCTTTCATGATGAGAGCCATTTGGTTTATCCATCAAAGGCCAACTCACACACTTGGGAGGGACCATTAGGAGACAGAATTGTTGCAGAATATCTAAAGAAATGGTGGAGGTTATTGGATGTGGAGGCCCCAAGAGGAGGAGGGGCGATTTTGTAGCACCCTTGTATTTTCTTGAGGAAAAGAAACCTTTGGGAGGGATAGACTATAATATTAGTAAATTATCTTGCAGTTAATAGGAATATTAATTTTTCTTTTAAAATATAGTTAGATGAATAAATGGGCAAGGAGGCTCATAAGTTGCTTAAGTAGGCATAAAATCCCTCATAATGTGAAAGGGGGTCATGTTAATAACTAGATCAAGCATCCTCATGTGTGAACAAGATAAAAAATGAGTCGAAAAAGTCAAGTTTGACAAAGTCAACAACATTATTATATGAGGAGTGGATCATAAAAAAAGACAACTCAGTGTGAATGAAGATCAATCTAGATAGTCCAAATGAAGACACCTTGGGTGTGAAAGGAGACAATGTAGGAAGATCAAGTCAAGGCTAACTAAATCAAACAGCATTGGAAAAGGATGAGTCACACTAATGGAGATAGCAAAATTTTGGTGGACGAGCCTTTTCATGGAAGCAACCTCATAATTTGGTCGTACCCTTGGTGAGGAAGCTCATCAACTATATAATGGAGGGAATGGGAGCCATATATTCATGATTGAAGATTATATTTTGTATGTGGTCTATTTAGACTTCTCTACATCCTTTGGCTATTTAGCTAAGTTTTCTGACCTGTTTAGTGCAAGGGTTTTCTCATGCGGGAATTTTCCACCCTTGCTTAGAGATCTTTTTCAAGAAATGTGAGGAGAGAATTTTGTGCTATATTTTCCACTATCAGGTGTTAGGCCAAGTAGTCACCTTCAGAAATAGTGTAGTAAATTTTAGAAACTATGTTATCTCTTAAGGTATTGCGGTGGAGGGGTTTAATCCCTTGTACTTTGAGCTAGTTTCCTTGAAGGAGGTTCATTCTTCTTCCCAGACAGCTAGTAGGAGGAGCTATATCCATTTCTTTACAGGATCAGGCGTTATTATGTAGAGCTTCAGCCATACAATTGGATTCAGCCATATATCTGCAGCATCTTATTCTTGTATTTCATGCTTACCAAGAAACCCTTGCTGAGTCCTCTTGGATTTCTGTAAAAGTGTAATATCCCAAAATGGGAAAGCACAACAGTGCCTACTGAAATAATGCAATTCTGGAAAATTTGTGCACTGAAATGAGTTCTCAGCTCCTGTATCCCTTATATTAGTGGATCTAGGGTCTAGATCCAAAAGGAGAGCAAAAACAAATGAAACTAGGTGTGGTAAACAGATCTCCCACCACCTAGTCTAGCTGAAAAACACCCAAATAGAGGGGCTACAACTATGTACAAAAATTGCCTCAGAAATAATGCATTTTTGGAAAGCATGAGCAGGATGCCATTAATAAATATCAACTTTTTAATATACAGCAGAAAATAATATTTATATTGATGCTTTTACATTATACAGCATAATATAGAAGACAAAAGAGAAGAAAATATTTAGAAAAAAGGGCTGCAACACATGTGTTTACTACAAAATGGATTAACAGCATTATTTTATGGAGTTGCAGTAGCTGTATGTTACACTTCAGATATAGAGAAGATCTGTGTACAAAATATCATATCCATTTCAGATCTGTACACTAGAAAGGCTCTATTACAAGATCCCCTTGGGGTTTTGATCAAATCATGCAATACAAAGGGTAGATCTGAGTTTAAAGTAGAAGATCTGCAATATTATTCAGAAATTTCTGAAGATGCTTTACAATAGAAACAAATCAGATCTATACACAACATGGATCAGCAATCTAATCCATGGATCACCAAAGTGAAAGGCAAAGCCCAATTATTTCGGGAAATAACTCCCTCGAGGTCGTTGCATGAAAAACCTCCACAGATCGGGGCATGCTATTCAAGAAGGACTCACACAATCAAAATTGTATGCTAAAAACTATATATTACAGATTTTAGAACTCACCCGTAGATCCTACGTTTGATGTAGATCCCACGGGGTCCAAACCCCCAACAACTCTTCTTCCTCTTCAACCTGGAAATCAAGAAGAGACATGCACGAAAATCTAGTTGTACAGCATATCTTTCCTAAATGTCAGTGTAATCCATGTGAAACATCATATAAACAATAATAAATGTTTAATTAACAATTTTTTCACATATTCAAGCATATATTAACACGTGAATTCCGAAACAAGATGGGTCTTCTTCATTACGAACAGCATGTACAATAATAGAAAGGTGGAGAGATCACCTGAATCCTTCCACAATATTTAAACAGACCGTCACCCGGATCCGTCCCGCCCTTGCCTCGCTAGGATTATTTCAATACTTATGCACACAAGATGACATATAAGCTGATGAACATCTCCAGGAAACAAGGGTTTCCTGTAAAAATCTGGGAAGTGCAGGAGGCACGGGAAATCAGACTTTAATCGAGCTCCAACATAGTATAATATCTATAATTTTCCTCTCTTTTCTAGGCCATGCATATGAGGGGCTTTTATACTCCCTCAAAGTAGTTTCAATCAGTTGGAAACAGTTGGCCATGGGTTGGGGTGGTTGAATTACGGGAATAACCATCAACCCAGCCTTGAAAATAGGGATTTTTTATATATTTTTTAATGATTTTAATGGCATACGTGGAAAAGTATCTTTGGAATCGTGTATACATGCGGAAAAGTCTGGGCATATCCGCGTATGGGATTTTAAACACTATTTTTCATGAAATTTATTCAAGTATGTGGGAATGGGTGCCCAGGGCTAACGAGACAATCATGAATCACATAAGGGTGAAAAATGATGCTATAACATATGCCCCCTAATATATGAGGTAAGAAGGGCTACATGATGGCTGAAATGTATTATGTGCATAGAAAGAACTTCGTAAGGACAAGAGCGAACTTCACCAGATTTCAGCCTGCCAAAAACCAATGAAAAAAAATAGAGAGTCAGCTCATGTCTGAGGCAGGCATACCCATGCTCAGTCAAAAACATATCCATATAGAAAGTACAGAATAGATCCAAAATGTATACAAGTATGGCTGAACTGAAAGTACATAATGAATCATCTGAGCACGGCCCGGAAGTACAAGTCGGAATCGATGTCCAAGTATCACATATAGAAAAGCTAATCAATAATGCTGAAAATGGATGTCTGATCACAAAAGTAACTGAATCTCCAGGTACCAAATCATAAGGGGTGGAACAGATGGTACAATCACGCAACTCGGGAGCCAACATATAAGATGCTGCTGTACTGACACTGCAACATATAAGGGTGGACGGCATCACTGGCAGAAACTGAAAGGACTGTCAAAAGTGAATCAAAAGATGTTGATGCAACCCGAGGTCTTCACCGATCGCTATGGCACAATTCTACACAATGGGAATAAATGAGCTGAAGTCGACCATGTGAGAAGTCGTTTGATTACCGGTCAATAATGTTTACTATTAACAAACACGAGACAACCCACCGATAATGAAAATGAGTGTCAAGGTGCCCCAGTACAATCTAACAAGTGAAAATGAATGAGTTGAAGTCGAACACTTGGAAGAATCTACCAATCAGGAGGCAATGATGAATCCCCACTGTCGATAGCGATGAGTCTGCCACTGATGACTGCAAACCCTAAGGTACTAAAAAAAGACTCTAGACCTTATTCCCAGAGCAATGAGTCGGATTCGATGGGAAAAGATCTGCTGGAAGGAAGGCATTAAGGCATCCGACATCAATCCAGTGCGAGTGTAACCTGCAGGCCAATATTTGAAAGGAATCAGACGAAGAAGAGTGACGGAACCAAACCGAAGTACGTTTCCGACATGCACAAGATGAAGCTAGCACACGGAAGAAACCCTCTGAACCAACCAATAATGAAAGCTGACATAGAGGCGAGATATCCACCGATAGGGTCAAATGGAGATCAAGGTACTACACGAATCCCAAGTGTGATAATGTATGCTGATGTCGAACACAAGGAAAACCACTCAGTCAAAGACCCATAATGATGATCAAATGCTGAGCACAAGGTCACCTATCAATGATGGAAATAGGGCCAAGGTGCAGCTCTAGGTTTACTCTCAGAGCAATATGTCGTAGTTGATAAGAGACAAACCCGCCAGCAAGAAGTCAATGGAGACCTTCTCAAACCAGCATGAGTAGAAGACCAAAACATCTGATGTGATAGAAAAAGATACTGAAAATACCGGGAAGGCCGACTGAATAATGAGTCAAGAGACACCGCAGAATGGCCGACTCTGGTTAAACTTCCCTTGAACAAAAGCACGACTCGTGATGACTATGGCAGTAAAAATGACACTATATAATTCTATTATGCAGGAGACTAAAACAAACTCTCCATATGATTGGAAGAGATAACCAACCGGGGGAGGACTGACTAGTGAAACAAGGGAAAAAGCTGAACTTAGGTCAAAATAAAACCATCCCAAATGAAGGAAATATATGACTGTATGTGCTTTTTTCAAGGGCGACAAACTGATACTGTACTGCCATCAAATTATGAAGTAACATCCCATTCCCGTTCTTTTTTTCATATTCAATTTTTTTGTCTTTTTCATATAATAAGCCTGAAAAGGAATAAAAGAATGCTATGGTACAATGGATAGAACAAGTATCAAGAAACAGATGCACTAGTTCCGGGGATAGGAACGATCCTATGCTCAATGCAAGGTGGCGGAAACTGGTAAGCGATACTCAAAGGAATGTTCCATCCATGGGTAAAAAGGGTGTCAAGTCGCGATAGCTAAGTGCATGCAATGGTTAACTTGTACAGACAGTCAAGGTCAAAATATGGCTTAAACATTGAGTCCAAATGAAGCCGGCTAAAGGCCAGGATAAACAAGTAGCCAATATGCAATGCAGTAATACAACTCAATGACACCACGGAGCCTCTAGGGTAATAGCCAAAAAAAATGATAGTGAAGAAGAAAAAAAATGAAGCTTCAACACATAAGTCATAGCGGGACTAAAGAGGACTCCTGAGCCTACATGAAACACAGCATGGGCAACAAGTGCTAGCGAGGAACTAACTAGGAAGCCCATGTAAAGGAAGGCTCTACCACCAAGTCATGATTAAATAATCGGTGAGTGAAATTGGTGAAATACTCATGACCTGATGGGATCGACCCTATGGCAAGTGATCAGAATGGAGGCTAGTATGCAAAATGCAACGGAAAATGGATTTCCTAACTTATATGCCAGTGAAGATCATATACCTTCCGTGACCGGTCAGCAGTCATTGATCAAAAAACCGGAACAATCTCAACTTCATCAAAATGTACCTGAAAATATACCAATCTTGACACTTACAAGCATCTGGGTTATGCAACTTAAGATAGATTGAAAAAATAGGCATAACAATTTTTTGCAAAAATTTCAATTTCTGGGCATAAATACACATGTTACCTCATATTTGGTTCATTGTTACTTGCTGATTTGGGAAAAAGAGCTCTGGAGAAAAACCCTCTTTCTTCAAAACAAGAGCAATCAGAGGTCAAACTTCACCGAATCAGTCAAGTAAGCTCTTAATCCATCATTATTATCAATTTTGTCCATTAATAGAGTTAAAATTTGGAAATTTCACCGTAAAAAATATCTGTTTTGATTTAGGGCTCTGCGCATACACGGGTTCGTATGGACCAAACCGCGTATGATACGCGACTGTCTATAGGGTAAGTCGCGTATGCGCAACCCGTGACGTAAAAAAATGCATCTAATGAGCAAATAAATGAATTTTTTCAGGATGAACATCACTTGGAGGGAACGTGAGCATAGTGCAATTGATAATGAATTGATGCAAGATCAACAATCGCTCAATATCCTCCAAAATTGCAGATTGCTAAAAATTTTCAAAATGCCAAACATGAAAAGTAACATCCGGTTGCTTGAAATGCTGGTAAATTACTGGGAACCGGAGGAAGATTTCTTCGTGATAGACCAAATGCCTATACACATAGAGGTGGAAGACATTTACTTCATTACTAGACTCTCACAGAGGGGAGACCCAGTAGATTTTCACGGCAAGCCTTTGGGAGGGCTTATGGTGTATGACTATGTCCAGGTCTACTGTGTAGAGGGGTTCAGAAAAGTAGGGACTCAGATTGCCATAAAATATTTGAGAGATCTGCACATGAAGATTCTCCTGTTTACCATCAGCAGGGTAGCAGGATCTGCTTCCTTGCATCAGGCATCCAAGACCTAGATGAGCATAGCTGTGGAATGCCTAGTTCACTTGTATGATTGGTGTATAGATCTGTTAATCAACATGAAGCAACAACTGACTTCCATATGGAAAGAAAAAACAAAGAATTTTGGGTATGGAACCATTTTGATGATATTCTTCTTTGAGAAGACTCCTGGGCTTCGACCCAAAGTGATCTCTTCAATCAACAACCCAAGAGACCCAAGAATTGCCCGATGGGCTGATCTGATGAAGAGACTGGGGGGAAGTGAATTTCCCCGAACCACCTGGGATGACGAGTTCTTCCAATGGTGGGAGGAACAAGTCATAGCAGTGGAAGACTACCCCTATGCCGGGATGGATTTCCGCGGTTATCAAGACCTCGTCCTTCCACCTGGCGCAGCATGGGGTGCAATCGGTGAGATTGAAATTTTTGAATTTATATGATTTTTTTGATGATTTTTTCAATATATGTGAAAAAATGTGAAAACAAGACATGTTTTTGATTGGATTCAAAATGAATTACAATATTATGATGACCATGATACAGATATTGGACCATTCCGTCTTGATGGCTACCCAAGGCATAAGCGCCACAGAGGCAAGGCGGATACTGAAGACCCAGACAGGACCCTCCATGCTATTCCGAGGAACTTGGAGGGTTTGACCCGCCAAGTGCCTATGGCTGCGGTGGAAGACCTACCTGAGGCTATCTAGAGACGGGTAGTGGGAGTACCACATGACTGGGTGCGATTATTCCACCGAGTCGCTACTGCGATTGTGTTCTATAGGAACACAAATATTGGTTAGGGACCATAGGAGTAGATAAACATGATTACTGGATGACTGTATATTTTTGATACTGAACATGATCGGGCAGAAGCCCTAATTTTGTATGACTTATGGATCCAAATTTTGTATAGTTTTTTGAACACTCTGATGATATATATATACAGAGATTTGTGATGCGATGTGACAAATGTATAAAAAATGCATGATGTTTTTGATGATTAAATTTTAATGTATGGAATGATTAATATTCCAATCAATTGCTTGATTAGCTAATGAGTCTGCCATCCAATTTTCTGCTCAAGGAATATTAATGAATGTTAAAAACTGAAATGATCATTGTAACAAACGTACCCTCAAAAACAACCAGAGTAAAAATGGATCTTGAATCCAATAAGTATTGTTCAACTGCGACACCACCAACTGGGAGTCCAAGAAAACTACCAACGAATCAACACCTAAAGATATTGCTTCCGAGAGTAGATAAATAACTGTAGTGTACACTGCTACATTATTGGAAGCAGGACCAATGCAGACTCCTCTTGATACTAACAACTAACCGGATGGATAATGAAGCACCCAAGTCGTGGAAGCCAAGTTCCGGGTGTGTCTACTAGCACCATCGGTGAAACCATAATGACTCATGACATTCGACGCAACCTATCAAAGCAGATCAAAAACATCACCATCACATCAAAGACCAAAAAACCAGATATGTACAAAACAAAACTAACTATATACAAAATAAAAATGCCAGGCCGAAGCCTAGGCATAATACCTTTTCAAATAGAGCCCATTTTTGGGCTTAGCCAACTCATTTCCTTCAAAGTCAACCAAGGCATACGCTCCTTTTTTAAGGACTCTTTTAATGATGAAGGGGCCATACCACATAGACTTAAACTTTCCTATGCCCAGGGCATATTTCTCTTGGGCATAGACCAGAACGAGGTCGCCTTCCGAGAAAACCCTAGGTTTGACCACCTTATCGTACTAAGATTTGACTCATTTCTTATGTGCCTCATTCATCGTGGTGGCATCCCGACCCTTCTCATCAAGATGTTCCAAATGAAGGAGACATTCTTCAAGACTAGAAGTGTCAGGAAGAAGCTCAACAGATAACTTTAGAGAAGGAATCTCACATTCAATGGGAAATATGGATTCCAGCTCGTAAGCTAGTTGAAACAGAGTAAAGCCAGTTGTAGTTTTCACTGACGTCCGGTATGCCCAAAGTGCAGGATACAACATGATATGCTAGTTGGATCGAGCTTTATCAATCGTCCTTTGAAGAATGGTCTTCAAGGATTTGTTCACGGCTTCCAGTTTCCCATTGGCCTGAGGATAATAAGGAGACAAATGCTCCTCCCGAAAACCTAATTTTAGAGCCAACTCAGCCATCATGCTATTCTGAAAATGACTGCCATGATCAGTGACAATCTCTCTAGGAATACCAAAACGAGCAATAACCTAGTTGAAAATAAAAAGAGCTATTGTCTCACCATCATTCCCAAAAGTAGGCATAGCCTCGACCCACTTTGTAAAGTAGTCTACTGCTACAATAATGTACTTGTGACCTTTAGCCGAAGGTGGGTTACAAGTAGTATAATCAATACCCCATTTTGTAAAGGGACCAATAGTAATGACTGGAAAAAGTGGAGCTGGATGAGCGTGCATTTTTTGAGTATATACTTGACACGGATGACACTTTTTGACTGAATCCATACAATCTTTGAAAATCGAAGGCTAAAAGTATCCAACACGCAATATTTTTTGGGCTGTAGCAAGCCCAGATAAATGACCACCACAAGCTCCACTGTGGCAATCATTTAGCACAGCCTCAGCTTCTTCGAGAGTTAAGCAACGTCTCAGGATTGAATCAACCCCTCGACGGTATAAAGCATCACCAATAATTAAGTAATTTTTAGCCAAGTGACGCAATTTACGGCGCTCATCTTTCGAAAAAGTAGAGGGAAACTTCACAGTATGAAGATACACAATGATATCCCCATACCAAGGATCCTATGAAGAGATGAGAAGCAAATGTTCATCCGGGAAGAATTCATCATAAACTATCTCTTCTCCATAGGGAAACTCGGAGATTAATTCTGTGAAAACCAATGATTTCTTGGACTTGGCCGACATAAAATCAAGATCAAATTCCTGCAAAATCACAATCCATCTATTGTATTAGCCCCCAATCACTCACCTACTAAGAACAAACTGAAATGGATTGGCTGCTACCAAAACATAAGTTTTTCATAGAAGAATATAATGTCTGAGTCGTTGTACAGCATGAACAGCTGCTAAAGCCAGTTTTTCTATCAGAGTATACCGAAGTTCAGGTCCTACAAAGCCTCGACTAAGATAGTATATAACATGCTTTGCAAGAGCATCGTCCTCCTGAACCAGAACCATACCGATGGTAGATTCTGCTACTGCAAGATACAAAAGAAAATCCCTGCTATAATTAGGAGGACTCAATATAGGAGCAGAGGTCAATGCTTTTTTTAAAGCATCAAATGAGCGCTGAGCGAAGTCATCCCAAAAGAATGGAACTCCCTTCTTCAACAATCTCATAAATCCTTTGGTAACTTCAACATAATTTACGATAAATCTCCGAAGAAAATTAGCTTTTCCTTGTAGACTTTGAAGTTGACGAATAGACAACGGGGGAGGCAACCGAAGTATTGCCTCAACCTTGAAGGGATCTACCCTAATGCCTTCCTTAGACACTATGAATCCCAATAACTGACTAGATGTAACCGCGAAAACACACTTGTTCAGATTCAACCTAATCTTGTAGAAACGACATCGTTCAAATACTTGACGGAGGTGAGCAGGATGATCGATTCTCTTTCGAGAACGAGCAGCTAAATCATCCAAATACACCTCGATAATATGTTTCATGTCATGGAAGGAATATGACATGGCCCGCTGAAAAGTAGCCCCAACATTTTTAAGACCAAAAGGCATTTTCTTGGAAGAAAAAGTACCCCAGGGACAAATAAAGGCAGTCTTATGCTGATCTTCAAGACGGATAATAATCTGATTATATCCGGAGAAACCGTCCATGAAGGAGAAAATCTCATTATCGGCACACTCATCGATGATCTGATCTATAAATGGTGTGGGGTAATTATCTTTTGGACATGCTTTATTAAGCTCTCTGAAATCAATGCAAACTCAAATTGTTCCTTGTTTTTTATCCATAGGAACAGGATTTGAAACCCATTCAGTCAAAGGAATAAGGAAAATAAATCCCACCTTAAGCAGCTTCTCCACCTCGGCTTTGATAGCTGCAGCCTTCCTAGGATTGACCGGATGAAGCTTTTGCCTCACAGGCTTAGAATTTTCATAATTCTTGATCTCATGCTGGACAATAGATGGATCTATACTAGGCATTTTCTCATAAGACCAAGCTAACACATTCCTAAACACTTTAAAGAGATCGGTGTAAATTTGAATCTCTTCAGGGGAACATTCAGCTCCGATGAAGACATTCTCTATAACATTGGGATCCCTGGAAATGTTCACCGGGATAGTTGAAGAAATCACAGCCATGTTCCCTTCAGCATATACCTGTGCTGGTGCTAAAGGGTTTAGGACTGGGTGAATAGGACCAGGAGACAAAGGACTTGGAAAAATTGATTCAACTTCTCTCAAATTAGGTAAAAAGTAAGACCAATGATGCAAATCATCCCACGGTCTATCTATACCAGTCATAGCTTCCAGGATGGCCTCTTCAGATGGAAGAGTAGTATCAAGGCAATCCTGGGCGAAAGAAGAACTAAGTATCCAAGCTGGAGCCACATCGCCATCCAGCTCCTCTGGAGAAAGAGAAGTTGGAATGGATTCTGCAGAGTCAACAATAGATTCATAAGCAACCTCGACTGCAAACATTGGAAATGCCATTCCACCCACTTGTCCTTCTGCTAATGTGGAGGTAGGGGAAGGTAAGGTCCAAGGGTCCGAAAAATAATGAGTTCTGAAGAACTCTCTTCGAATAGGAGCCCTGGAGGATGAAATTGCATTTATATGAACGGTAGGAGGTGGAAAATCGAAAGTACCCATCAAAGAAGAATACATTCCAACCCCTAAATTCTCAACAGGTGGCTTGGCATCATCTACCTTTGGGATAGTCGATTCAGTAGATGCATTTGGGTCTACAGGAGAATAGTCCAGTTGGTCAACTGTAACAATCCTCCCTTCGTGAGGGAAACAAATAATCCAAAATAATGAGGATGCAATAGCATCCATCTCATAAATCCAGTTTCGCCCCAACAGAAGGTTGTAGTCCAAGCTTGCATCAACTATCTCAACCTCTATATTTACTATTTTTCCCCCAACACAGATGGGCAAAGCTGGGATAATGCCATGTAGTCTATGAGAATGACCATCAAACGTAGTCAGAAGAGTAGCAGATGGAACAGTTGCGGGAGATCCAATTCCCTTCCAACATGTGAGAGACATCACACATGTGGAAGCACCCTCATCAACGACCGTCCGAAAGATATTGAATTTCCAAAATGACGATTTGATATGAAAATCCATATGATGGGGGAGTCTCTTTTTAAAATTAGACATATCGAACGTAATCACAAGAGAGTTCTTTGGATCAACAACCCCAATAGCAGTGAGCAAAGCACTGCGCTGAGCTACGCAAGACTGGAGCACCTCAAGAGCAGACATAGCACAAGGGCTCTGCGCCAAATCTTATACAACAGAGTAGTTATGGGTAGCCCTGGCATTTGGATTAATCGTTTTATGCTTAGTAGATGCCTTTGGCATCCGAGGTATAGGCTCAATAGTAGGCCTCGTAATATGAAGCGCCTCAGTACCATTAGGAGCACCCTTAGCTTTCGAAGACTCAGTTTCGCCATAATCATGGGATCTCGTGGCGATATCTGCGTGAGCACTCATCATATATATGTTTGACAGAATTTCCCCTTCCTGGGTGCCCCCAGAGGAACCCCTAGGATTTTGATTTGCGCCAACAACTAGTTGTTGCCCTTTGGGAAAAGGGTTTGTCAACACAACCTGGGAACTAGCAGGACCCTGCTGAGCTAACAAGCGTTGCGCATCTTGAATTTTAGGGCAAAGGTGAGTAAGATGGTCTCCAGTACATAACTTGCATGGAAACTTAATTTTCTTTTTATCCTCTGAACCCTCACCAACATGCTCATTGGATTTATTTGCATTACCCTTCCCATCCTTGCCCTTTTTCTTATTATTATTCCATCCCTTCTTCTTCCCTTCGGATTGTTGATTTCCTTTAGGGTTGGAAGTCTGGACGACATTTACCGACAAAGATTGAGAAGGAGATGACTCAGCAGGCACAGCCTGACTAGAGGAAGCAGATTGTATAGACAACTGCTGCAATTGACTAAGCAGGTTAGCTGCACCACTATCGATCGACCCAATAATTCCATCACCATGAGGACCGGGTTTAGTCTTGGACAAGTCTAATTTGGAGTGGGGAGCATCAGGCAAATATTTATGAAGGACACTAGACTGAGAATATATCAATTCAAGCTGTTGGGCCCTAAAAATAGCCTATTCCTCAGAAAATACCCCTGACAGGGATACATCCTTAGAAATATCTAGCTACAAAGATTTCAAAAACCATTCCAAGAGGAATTCTCCCAGAATATAAGCTTTGATAAGCCTCTTCCTTCTCCGCCATTCTTGAATATGATCATAAATGTGGGTTGCCTTGTCTTGCTTAAAATTGGCTAGGAGTTCTGTCCCGACATCATAACGAACAGGAAACTGGAAATGATTTAGAAATATAGTAGCCAGATCTCCAAAAGTAGCAAAACTGCCCCTAGTTAAGTCAATGTACCACTTGGCAGCATTTCTAGTCAAGGTGCATTGAATCAACCTCAACCTAATTGAATCTTCAATCAGGGAGTTAGATGAACACCAAAGATGGAAAGTGGTGATATGATCAGCTGGTTCCTCTCCATTCTTGCCTTCAAACTTTGGAATGTCTGAAGGTAGTTTGTTAGGAACCCGAGGCCACCACGGACTATATCGGATTGGATCATTTTTCAATTTCGATAAAACTGGAAAGTTTAAAGTTGCCAGAAAAGGTAAACGAGGAGGGGCCTGAGGGTTCCATCTTTGGTGGGATGGATTCCCAACATTCTGAAAAGAATAAGATGGATTTGATGAGGCACCAGATTGCCAGAAAGAACTCGTAGAAAATGTTGGGCCATAGGACGATCCTTGTGACCCAACATTTGGAGAAGGGCCCCCTCCCAACGTAGAGTTACCATAGACCGGACCAGTTCCCCCCACTAAAGTAGTGAATGAAGAGGAAACCCCCTAATAGGGGTTCCAAGCATTATAAAAGGGGGAAAAAACCTGATAAGTACTCGATGAAGTGAATGGACCATTCCCTTGCTGATCAGCGAAAAAATGATTCCTTGCCCCTATTGCGGTAAATATAGGGTTCCAACCGATAAAGGTAGTCGAACTCTGACCTCCGGACCAAGGCTTAAAATTTTGAGTCTGGGAAGTAAAAGGAAAATACCCCAAGGAAGGATTCAAACTCGGAATATGCCCACTTCCGAAGGGGAACCATTGAAAAGAAGCTGACCCACTAGCCAAAGAAGACATGGGTGTAGATGCAGCTGTAGCAGTGGAAAAGGAAAATGAAGGAATCCCACTAATGGGAATTGCAAAACAAAAGGGACCATATTGAGAAGCTTGTGCTTAGGTGGAACCAGAGCCAAACACAGCAGTACCAGAAGCAGTTGAAGATATAGCAATTGTGCCTCCTTCTTCTACTGAAGCAGGAGTCTGAATGCCTGCAGCACTCACAGCCGAAGCCACATTCCCAGTCATGGCCATCGAAAGGTATGAATGAGATGGATAAGGACTTTCTGGTCTTGTAGACTCAGGTCTGATGTACTCAACAACAAATGGAGAATTAGGAGGAAGAGGAGATGGAAGTGACTCAGGAGGCTGAGGTACTTCCTCTACTTCTACTTCTTCTTCTACTTCTCTTGGAAATAAGACTCTAGAGGTGAACGGAGTGCCCCTCTCGGAACCAGCACAATAACCAACTACAGAACCTTCAAGCCCTAGCGGAGGATCTCTCTCCGCTGCGTCAGATACCACAGAGTGATATTCACCTGCTATATTACTCCTACACCTTCTTGAAGAAGGCTCAACACTCTCGGGAGATAACCCCTGGATTCTCCTCGATCGACGAGGCGCTTGATCAGCCACTTTAACAGATTAATTAAACTCAAAAAAGTATAAAGCTAAGCAATCTAGGAGCAAAGAGCACTCACTAAAAAAATCCCTAAGATGCAACCAAGTAGCCTTCAGGTATTTCCGCTCCGGGTGATTAGGACCAGACACCAAAATACAATAAAGCGAAAAATAGGACCTCCCGAAAGTATTCTGGGATAATGACGGCCCATACCTACTAGCGAAGGTAACAGAAACAATTACTCCGACCTCCTAACAACAGCCTTTGCTGGTGCAAGTACCCAAGCTTCGCCGGGGCCCCCTCCAGAAGTATTGTTGGAAGTGATACGATGTCTGCATCAGGTACCATGGGTATTCCCCCCTACAGTCACTTGTGTGATACCTAGGAATGGAAACTAAGGGCACCAATCTATGTCAGTGGTTGGGCGGAACGGTCTTAAGGCAATATCCAGCAAATTAGAGAGGGGGTATCTCTCTTCTCAACCTTCACTATCCCTCGTGCTTGACTCTCTGGAGGAGAGCTTTCCTGGTCCACCTAACGGTGTTGAATTTCTCGCATTTAATAAAATTTTATGTTTTAGTTTGAGCAGCCTTGGAGAGTTCACTCTCCACTCACCTAATCCAAGGCTCTACAACCTAGCTAGTTGATGTATGACACTTAATAAATAAATAAAACTTGCTAGTTGTTTTTAAATTATTGCGCTTATTTTAGTTGGATGTTATATTAAGTCAAGGGAATATGGAAATGAAACTCGTGATGTTTTATGACGCAGAAAAGAAATTAATGAAAACCAAACTACATGCTGATGCAGTAATTGCCTTTCGATGAAAAGAAATTTCTACACGGGTTCTACGAGACTATTTTTTTTTTTCAGATATCAAACCTCACACTCGCAAAATTTATGAAAAAGACTACAAATGTTCAAGTGCATCTAATGCAAATTACTAATAGCATGCCAACTCTAAGATGTAAAATATAATAAAGCAAAGAAAAATTTTCAAGAATCCCTCATTTCTATAACTTTTCTGGCTGTCCACAAAGCTAGTTCCCAAATCAGAAACTCTCAGTATAAAGACACCAAAATATGCTCAAAATAAGAGAAAGAAACCAATGAAAATTCCCTTCCCCAAATCAAGTAAGAAACCAAAGGTAAAAATCTCAAAAAGGCTTCAAAAGATGAAAAGAAACCAAAACAAAAATGCAAAACAAAAGCAATGGCAAAACAAAATGTTTTTGAGTTTTTGAATTTTATAAAAAGAAGACTTTAAAGAGACCAAGAAAACTATCCAATTACCAAGCCAAAAAATCTCCGAATTTCAAGCAAAATTTCAACAAAAATGCTCCAAATCTTATAGTGCCACTTAGTAGCAAGATTTATACGAGAAAAAGGAAAACAAGAAACTCAGTAACTTAGCCTGGTATAATAGCACAATATTGCAACAAACAAAACTTCAAAGAACCAAAAATGACTCTTCAAAAAATTGCAACAAGACCTAGTCAAATGAAATAAAGGAAACCAACCAAAAAGTAGGCAAACCTCAAAATGCAAAGCAATACATAATGTTAGGAAAGAGCATATGAGCAGGAGCTCTCTGTCCTGATTAAGAAGAATAGCCAAGAATCTCCAAAAAGAGATCTTGGTACTCGAACCAGAAATGCAACCACAAAAAAAAACAAGATTTTCCAAATGAGCCAGTATTCAACCAAACAAGAGAGGAAAAGACTAATAACCACTTTCAACACAATCCAGAGACTAAAGGGATACTGCAGAAACAGATCACCACAGGCAGACAAGACCAAAAAGTCAAAAAACCAAAAATTTCAAAATTTTCTCAGGCATACGCTACTTAGAAGTTTTTCAATAGGCGTGCATACACGACTATGGAAACGGAAACACGCATATACGCGACTTCCTTTCACAGAACCTGCATGTATACGTGACTGTGTAGAGGAAAACTAGCATATGGAAAAGTAAATAATGAAAAATAAAAATGATCAAGATTGGTTAAAGAACAAGGTCTTTAGTCTGACTGAGAAAAAACTAACTGGACTGGAAATAATGATTAAAACTATCAGAAACCTTTAAAACAGCTGAAACCACCCAACAGGGGAATCACAAGAATGCGATCCCCAGTGGAGTCGCTAGTTATGTTTTGGGAAATAACTCCCTAGAGATCGTTCAGTCAAAAACCTCCACAGATCAGGGCATGTTATTCAAGATGGACTCACACAATTAAACTTGTACGCTAAAAACTAGATATTAAAGATTGTAGAACTCACCCGTAGATCCTACGTTTGATGTAGATCCCACGGGGTCCAAACCCCCAGCAACTCTTCTTCCTCTTCAACCTGGAAATCAAGAAGAGACATGCACAAAAATCTAGTTGTACAACATATATCTTTCCTAAATGTCAGTGTAATCCATGTGAAACATCATATAAACAATAATAAATGTTTAATTAACAATATTTTCACATATGCAAGCATATATTAACACGTGAATTCAGAAACAAGATGGTTCTTCTTCATTACGAACAACATGTACAATAATAGAAAGGTGAAGAGATCACCTAAATCCTTCCATGATCTTCAAACAGACCGTCGTTCGGATCCGTCCCACCCTTGCCTTCCTAGGATTCTTTCAAGACTTATGCACACAAGATGACATATAAGCTAATGAACATCTCCAGGAAACAAGGGTTTCCTGCAAAAATCTGGGAAGTGCAGGAGGCACGGGAAATCAGACTTGAATCGGGCTCCAACAGAGTATAATATCTATAATTTTCCTCTATCCCCTAGCCCATGCATATGAGGGGCTTTAATACTCCCTCAAAGTAGTTTCAATCAGTTGGAAATAGTTGGCCACGGGCTGGGGTGGTTGAATTACGGGAATAACCATCAACCTAGCCTCGAAAATAGGGATTTTTTTTTATATATTTTTAATGATTTTAATGGCATACGCGGAAAATTCTCTCTGGACTCGCGTATACACGCGGAAAAGTCTGGGCATATCCACGTATGGGATTTTAAACACTGTTTTTCATGAACTTTATTCAAGACTGTGGTAATGGGTGCCCAGGGCTAATGAGACAATCATGAATCACATAAGGGTGAAAAATGATGCTATAACACTAGCACCAAAGATCTCTTCTCAAAAAGGAGATCAAAACACCCTGCAAATCTTCTTCTAAAAATAACGCAGTCCTGGAAGGGAAACTACGCTGTATCCTGAAGAACTGAGTTGGCCTCATGCCAAGATATGAAATATCAGCTCCAAAGGTTCAGAACTCTCTTACCCATGGGATAGAAGACTTTCCCAATGAAAAGAGGGCCTGAAATGGCCTAAATCTCAGCAGATCAGACCTCCACTTGTTGTAGCTTGCAAGGAAAACCTAATCCTAAACAGGATATGCATTGTAGTTGAAAGATGAGCTTGGCCAAATGCCTGATAATGGATGAAATCATCAAGACTCCTCCAATAAATCCTCAATCGAAGAGCTGGGATCCCTACATAGGAACTCCCAAGTGCTAAGCAACACTATTCTCAGCTAAATAGCAGAGGATGGTATTTTTCTAAACAAACAAGATACTCAGAAATATGCACAATCAACAACTTCCTCTTGCTGCCTTCCTCTTCCTTTTATAAGATGAGAGCCTTGTCAAACCCTAGATCACCTTGATGAATTAGCTCCTTTAACATGAGGGGCCTCCATCTAGAACTTTGATGTCCCTCCATGAGGTACATTGTTTCTAAACAACATTGTAGATTTGGTCAAGGTTGGCACAGTCTCATAGCTCAAACCCCTTTCACACCTTCAAGTGATTTGTTTACATGGCCCAGATTTATCCCTATTCATATGGACATTGATTTATTCATTCTTTTCAGGAGTTTTACATGTCCTCCTTTATTCATTTATTCATGTAGAAAATGAGACAAAAATGTATATTCCTCTTAGCTTAGGTTAAGTAGGAATATTACAGTCCTCCCCTCCAAAATGTTGCTTGTTCTCAAGCAACTAATATGGTGAGTGCTGCAGTACTTCTCCTCCTCCATTGGTGACACCATCAAGGATCAAGTCCTCCTCATAAGCCAAGTGTTCACCAAGCCAACACATCAAGAATTGTTCCTCCAAGGTCATCATAAGATGTACATAGTCTAGCCCACAAGGAGTGAAAAATTCAACAGAAATAAACATGGATGGAGTAATGCTTTATCTAAAACATGTAGCATGAGTTACATAGAGAAGTTCCATTCCATGTGGTACATACAAACTTCCCATCCTCCCTCCATACAATCCCATAAATAGCACAACTATGTCATCCAAGTATGGAAGAAAAAATACATATATACAAACAGAAATTTGAGCTTGAGGAGGTGGGTCAAAATCCCACATGTGATGCTAGCGCAGTGCATCTCCTACCTTCATTATATCAAGGTGTGGTAAGTGGCATTCCCACCACACATTTGTTGCATAAGTCATATTAACACAACTGAAGATGTTAGATATGTTTGGTGCCTTCGGGAAGCACCCATCATGAAAAGGAATCACCCTTTGCACAACAACGGAGTGGCCAAGTTCAGAATTTTTATTCGCCCACCAAAAGCCATGAGATATACATGATATCTCACTCCCTTTAGGATTCTGTTGACGGGAAAATTTATCCAACCAACAGTAGGGGATCTCCCCGGTAAAAATTCCCAATTAGACCTTAAACCGTTTGGAGTAGGGATCCCATCCGGGGTGTGGGTCCGGCTACCGCTTAAGACGCCTTCCCTTCTGGTCTCAAAAGAACCTGATTAAACCTGCGGACACACACTTATTCATAGGATACGAAATACATGATTGATGCATGGAACATGTCTACAACACTATGCGTAGAAAGAGAATGAATAAAACACATACGCCTGAAGAGATGCAGTTAACGACACGTCTTTGGGGTCATGCTTGCAAGGTATCTTACCACAGAAGAAATAGTTCTTAATGGCAAGATTCCTTCTTACTTCTGAAAGATAAAACGAAATGCTAATAGACAAAGGTATTAACATTCATTTAGAAAGCGATAAAACTGAACATCATTAACACAAGCATAGATAAACATGATGCATAAATGATATTATTAGAAATGCAGTTTCGTTAATCATAGGATGTTCTGAAACTGTTCAAGAAATACACATAGTGCTGTCACAGCAACATACATCATCCGAAAAAGGGGTTTTAGCAAGTATTCGTATTCATATGTCTAAGAATATGGTCTTTCAATACAATACAATGTAGCTCTTGAGTCTTCCAAAAAGAAAAAGCCAATTTATCTTTCCCCGTAGGGAGTTTTATAGCACCAAACTTGCCCTTTGGGCTTCCCGACTTTTCGCCTGCTTGCCTGTTGAGTTGCCTCGCGACCTCGAAGAGGTTGCGACCTGCGACCTGTCTGGTATGTGCGACTTGCGACCTGGGTAGGTAGTGCGACCTGCGACTTGTCCTGTTGGTGCGACTTGCGACCTAGCTCTAACTGATGCTCATGACTTGCTGCTACCGGGCTGTGGAGATGGACGCGTAATGTTGCTGTCAGGGACGTCAATCTGTTGCTCCTTGAGAAAATCCTTCCATGTCTAGTACTCTGCCGCTATGGGGGAAACCAGAGGGACCTCCTCCTTCAATCGATGCATACATTCTAATGCATTTGGTACTAAGGTTTCCCTTTTCTGTGAGATCTTATTTGAAAGCGAGGCAAGCTTGGTATAAATCCGCGCTGGAGTGGCGATAAACTGACTCAGATGCTCTTGAGATGCTGAGGGCTCCGGATCAGCAGCGGCTTGCTTGATAGGCTGCAAAAATGATTGGATGTCCTAGTCCACTTGTTCCTAGGTTTTCTCTTCGTCCAATGCCCCAAGCGATGGAATGTGGTGCAAAGTGTGCATTGAGTCGATACCGCTGATCAGGTGGTTGTACGAGGACATTACTTTGTCCAGATCCTTAGACAGTTTGTCTTTAGATTGTATCGCCATACGGAGCTAAACCTTAGCATCCTGTGTGTGAATCCAGTCCCTCTTAGGCAAATTTTCAGGTGCCTGAGGGTATTGTATTGTCCAGCCCATCATTCTGTCTAAGGCCTGTGAAGCCTCCCTGAGCTGCTTGTGCCTTTGCCTAGTTTCTGCTCGTGCTCTTGCCAGTGGGGCGACTGTTTGTTTGATGGTGAACATTTCACCATACACCTGCCTCATGGTTACTTCCAACACTTCACACTCCTTGAAAATGGCCAGTGGGACTTCATTTACCGGTGGAGTCTGGTTTCGAAGTTGTTGAACTTCTGCTTGCAACTCTGCTTTCTCTTGCTCTGCTCTCTTCTCGTGCTGCTCAGCTGCTTGCAGTCTATTTTGTAGAGAGACTATTTCTCTACTCATTCTAGTTACATTTTCTTCCGTAGCTGCGGTGAAAGCAGTACCCGCCGATGCTATCATTACATGATTAGTCTTGGTATCAAGGACTATGTCTTTGCCTATTACCACTCTGGATGTGGCAGAGGGACTTTGTGCCAGTGACCTCCTCTTCTCTTGCCGGATTTTGAAAGAGAATTGATCGAATGTGAGTCTGGTGAGGTCAAATACATCCTCTTCCTGCCCCTGGGGGGATCTAACATCAGAAAGCTTGGTACTGCCCAGAGGTATGTCAAGGGGATTTACCTCGATATCGTCCAGCATGTCATCCTCCCTTTCTTCTTTGTTCTTTTCTTCTTCTTCCTTTCACCGGCGTTCAGCTTCTGCTGATGCTTCTATTTCGGCCTTCCTCTTCTGCTCAGCTACCGCAGCCTGTTCGGCTTTCTTTTGGCGCTCAGCTTCTGCAACCTGTTCGGCCTTCTTTTGTCGTTCAGCTTCTGCTTTATCCAGCTCTGCCTTAAGTGCCCGTTCTACTGTGGCCTGTGCCTCCTTTTCCTCTTTTTCTTTCCTGGGCTCCTTGGCCTGCTTCTTCTTCTGTGTTGCTGTTGCACTCTTTTGGCGTGCTTCCTCATCCTCTTTTATCTTCTTTTCCCTTTCTTGCTGGGCTTTTGCTTCTGCTTCTTTCTGTTGGATGGATGGGGTAAGCCCTGTGTTGGTCCGAGATTTCTTAGGTAAAGAGGAAGAGGAACCTCCTAACTGATGACTTCTGTCTTCTAGGCTCTGATCATCTAGATCTTCTTGGACTATGTTGACTCCCGGAGAAAATTGTCTCTCAGCACTGTACCAGTTCCTTCGCTCGTCTTCTGTCGGGCGCTCAATATGCTGATAAGTCCATTTGAATTTAGCTTTCATGCAGTGTTCTGGAACTATTCTCTCCGGTTCATATGTTCGATGTTCAAGCGCTCCAAGCTGATAACTTTTCATTGCTTCTCCCTCTATTGCTACTTCCCTGAAGTCTTTAACTGTGCATGCACCAATGGTGAGGGGTAGTGTGGGCCACTGCTTCTTTTTGCCTTTAGACAGGACGCTGGAGAAGCCTTGAGACATCTGGAAGCATACCTCCTAGAGGAGCATTTTTTCGGTCACAAAGCAAGGCATAGCATGGGGTGCCCTGAAGGTTCCAAAGACTCGGATGAAGGTGTACCCGGGGAAAGGGAACCAGTGTGCCACTTTGACTAGAGTCTCCTTGGCCCGCCAAGACATGCAGGGGGCTTCTTGGCCAAATAAGTGTCTATATAGAGAGGGAATAAACACCTGGGAGATCTGATCTATATCCTGTTTGTATTTGGACTCCCAAAATACCTTGAGTTGTAGGTGAATTGCACGTGACTGCTCGGAATCCCAGTTGTGTGCCCATCCATCAAAGTGTACTCTTGCACAGACAGCATCTAGTAGGTAAGAGGCCATGTAAAATTCGGCAGGCGTTCCTTCATCCGGGGCCAGTGTTGCGTTCAAGTTGGTCTGCATTGAAGTCATCAATATGCCCGCCCAGTTGAAACGGGTGCCATGTGTTGTTACGTACTCCATGATGGTAGCCCAACTACCGCTGAAAGTGGAGCAATCCGGGCGCCCATAAAGCCTGCAAAGCATGGCGGCAACCAATTTATAAACCTTCCTCAGGCTAGCCACCGAGTATTCTTGGTCTTTCTTGACCTTGAACTTCTCGGGCTCCTCCCACCATTGTCTAATAGTATCAACTATCGGAACAGTGTGAGCAATAGCCCATTCTGGAGTGAAATGCTCATCCAGGCGAGGCAATGAGTAGTAGAGGTGAGCATCCGCGCCTAAGAGTGTAGAGAAAGCCCTACCTTCGCTGTCCTGGATCACATACTTCTTAGGATCTGTCCTTTGTATGATCCAATCTATCACCTCAGGACATGGAAATATGGCTGGATGGGCTCCTGCGAGGTGTAGTTTGGACTTCTTAACTGCCAAATATATTTCCTGGTCTGGGAGATCTTCTGGAAATTCCTCTTCTGGTATGGCGAAAGCATGATACACCTGGTACCATCTCATACTGTTTTCTTTTGTAAAGGTACATAGCGTATCCCTGTATATTGGGGGCGGGGACACCACTTCCAGTTCATCGATCTCTTCCACTACTTGCTTGTCCCTCCTCTGAGATAGCGGGGGTGCCATGTCGCTAGAATATGATAAATAGGAATGCACTCTATGTCTTCTTGAAGTTCACTTGTCAAATTCATAAAGGAATCCCAAGATAAGAACGACATGGTGATATAAAACTAGTTACAGTTTAGTGATGAAATTTAGCTGTGACACATGAAAAAATTGGGTTATTGGTTTACTGGGTCGCTGGGTCGCGGATTGCAAGAAAAGAGTCCAGGCGCGACCTTGCGACCTCGCGACCAGGTCGCTGGGTCGCTCGGTCGCAACTTACGAACATTGAGGAAAAATGCGACCTTGCGACCTGGCGACCAGGTCGCTGGGTCGCTATGTCGCAACTCTTCGAAAATTTGGAAGATGCGACCTTGCGACCTCGTGACTAGGTCGCTGGGTTGCAGGTCGCGATGATGCTTGCCGGGGGGGTTTTCGCGCGCGCGCGGCCGTAAGCTTCTTTCCTCCCTCCTCTTGAGAATTTAGAAGTTAGCTGGGTCCAGGCAGAGCTGAGGGATGGTTTTAAGAGCAAGGGACAAGGCCATGAGGGTTTGAATCAGAAAAGTGGTGAGGTTTGGACATTTGTGGAGCAAATAGTTTCACAAAACACCAAAAAATATAAAAGCTCAGACCAATGGCAATTTCAAGGCCTAAGGGGACATGGGTTTGGTAAGAAATGCATCATAATGGAAACAGCAGGAGGAAATGGCAACTTACTCGGGAAAATCGCGCCAGTCGAGCTGTCAGAGGTGTTTTCTTTCAAATCGCTGAATGTGTAAAATGCGACCTGGCGACCTCCCTTATATAGAAGGTCGCACGTGCGGGCAATTAATGCGGGTCGCTTGGTCGCAAAACGATTAATTCCAGAGTTTTGCGACCTTGCGACCTTGCGACTTGGCGACCTGGGGTCGCGGGGTCGCAAGGTCGCTGGGTCACACTTTTCATTAAGATCGGATAATTGCGACCTAGTGACCTAGTGACTTGGCGACCTGGGGTCGCTGGGTCGCAAGGTCACGGGGTCGCATTTTTCGTTAATTTTGGGGATTTGCGACCCTGCGACTTGGCGACCTGGTGAACTGGGGTCGCAAGGTCGCAAGGTCGCAAGGTCGCGGTTTTCATCAATAATTTAACTTTGCGACTTGGCGACTTAATAGTTTCTCTTTAGTTTTAAGGGGCTCAAAAAATTTGAAATGGTGGTATTTTTTGGAGGGTGTTGTGGGGGCTATAAAAAATGGCGATTCACTGGACGAACTCAGAGTCTCTGCTGATGGTTAGTCTTGGCGGGGGCAGGGAGGGGCCTATGCTGACTGTTTTCTTTTACCTTGTGGTTGACATCTCCTAACTTTTGGCACCTAGCTGGGTTGCTCAATCTGCTAGCCTGTTTGGGCGCCATTCAACCAAATTCATTTCTTCAGGTCTCCGGACTGGAAGGGTTGGAGAACTTCAGGCGGCTACAGGGTCTGGTACGATTATTTTGTCCTCATCGTGTTGCTCCGCTGCCAGCGAACCTCTCGGTCCCGGCGGAGTCACTGCCTATGAATCGTGAACGTTGCTCCACTGCCAGTGAACCTGGTCAGTACCCCGGTGGAGTTGTTACATCACCTTTCTGCGCAGGAATCCTTTCTCAATCCTTTACCCTTTATTAGTGTGCTATTGCACTTATTTTGAATGTGCCGGAGGCACTTATTTAAGATGTGCTCATGGCACTTATTTGAGATGGCAATTTAGCCTGGGCGGATGAGGGATCCCGAATTATTTTGCTTGCAGAGAGGTTGTTCCTGGTCTGGCATGAGGACTTTGGTTTTTCCCAGATACCCTGTCGTAGCCTAGAGTACCTCTTTTCCCTTCTGGTCTGGTTACCACTTACACTGCATTCTCTTTTGTGGACACCTTCTCAGACTGGCGGGGTAAGCTTTCCCGCTTGATAACTCGAGCTCGGTGATATGCTACCTTTAGGTGCGGAGAACAAGAAAGCTTTTGCCGCCTTTGAGTTTATCGAAAAAGGCTTTCCATCAGCGGAGAACCTGTTGCAGTATGCCAATTACGTGGCTCTAAAAAATCCTTCCTTAAACTTTTATTTTATTTTATTTTATTTTTTTATTTTTTTTATTTTTTTGAAACAAAGGTGAGACAAGAAGCTATGGTACAAAATAAGATAGCCCTCTAAGGGCTGCTAAGTGAAATAGTGTTTGAGGTCATGCCCGTTTACCGGGAGGACCTCGACTCATCCATCAAGGGTTTGCAATCTGAATGTGTTTGATCCTATCTTCTCATTAATTTGGAAAGGGCCTGTCCAAAGTGCTTGGAACTTGGCATGCTTCCCCTTTTCCTCATGGGCTTTATCCCACTTAAGGACCAGGTCTCCTACTTCAAAATTTTTGTTCGCTGCGGACTTTTTATCAAACCATCTTTTGATTCGTCTCTGATGGATGGAAAACTTTTCCCGGGTCTTTTGCCTTTCTTCCTCCAATTTCAGCAAGGTATCGATTCGAGTCTGTAAGGTGGGACACGGGGTACCATGAAATTCTTGGGACAGTTGGAGGGCCGGGAGAGATAGATGAGGAGGGAGAACAGCTTCTTTTCCACACACGAGGAAAAATGGGGAGGTGCCTAAAGAGGACTTGGGAGTGATACGGTCAGCCCACAGTGCATTGTGAAGGGCATTGTGCCAGTTGCGCTGGTGGGATAGTAGAGTCTTCTTAATAATACGGATAAGATTCTTGTTAGTGGACTCAGCTAATCAATTTCCCTGGGGATAATAATTTGCAGAATGTTTCAGAATAATACCATTTTCCAGCGCAAAATCATATAATTTAAAAGATGAGAAATAAGTCGCATTATCAAAAACTAAAGAAGTCAGAATGCCAAACTTGGTCATGATGGAATGCGTGAGGAATTATATTACCTCTTGATCGTTGATTCGGCGTAACGGTGTTGCCTCGACCCACCTGGTGAAGTAATCAGTAGCTGTAAGGATATACCGATGTTGTTTAGAAGAGTGAGGTGTGATTTCACCAATTACATCCAAACCCCACTGTTGGAAAGGTTCCTCAACTGCTACTGAGAGTAAGGGGGCGGCTGGCCGTGCTTCTCGGTTGGCGAACTTCTGGCACTGAATGCATTTCCGAACATATGTATGCGCATCTCTAAAAAGAGTAGGCCAATAGTATCCTGCGCGCATTATCTTATGGGCAGTAGTATCTCCGGAAAAATGACCTCCAGCTGGTCTATAATGCAGCTCAGTTAAGATTTTCTGCGCTTCGTCGGTTTCTAAGCAGCGTAACAGGACCCCATCGTGGTGTTTCTTGAACAACTTGCCTTGGATCAGTTGGTGAGATGCGGCTTTGAGTCTTATTGCGCGTTTTTGCCGGGTAGTAAGAGCAGGGTCCATGGTGCCTTGGGCCAAATATCTTGAAATGTCAGAATACCAAGAAGGACTGCTTTGCTGAGGCACATGGTCGCTTTGATACATGTCGATCTCTTGTTCCCAACATTCCTCTTCAATTTCATGAGCACTTGCAGCCTCCGCGGCCATTTGGCATAAGCCCTGTCCTTTAACGGTATGTGCCGGTTTAAATTCTAAATCGTATTCCTGCAAACACGCCACCCAGTTGCCCCGTCTCTCACCTAACTCCTGCTGTACGAAAAGTGAGTGGACCGCTCGGTGTGGCACAAAAACCGTGACATGATTTTTTAAGATGTAGGGCCTAAAATGTTTTATCGCCTTGTAGACCGCATAGGCTTGTTTCTCGATTTCTGGGTAATTCAAATCAGCTCCTTGTAAACCAGTACTCATGAAAGAAATGGGTTGTTCCTCGTTGTTACCATCTTTCTGCGTGAGGACAGCCACAAGTGAGGAGTCTGAAGCAAAAGTGTACAAGATGAAACCTTTATCAAAATCTGGACTTTGTAGGGAGGGAGCTTCGGTCTAACATTTGATTTTGTCGAGGCCTCCCCTTCCGTGCAGGTTCCATTGGAACATAGCATTCTTTTTTATCATTCCACCGTGTCTTGACTATACGTGCGAGGAAATTAGTATAAATTTTCGTACGAAATTGATCTTCCCCAAGAAAGATTGCATCGTTTTTTTACTCCTAGGAGGAGGAATTTGAGCAATGGCTTTCACCCGTTCCGGATCGACTATAATACCTTGTTTAGTTATGATATGGCCTAGAAAATTTCCTTCTGCGACGGCGAAAACGCTCTTCTTTGGGTTAAGTGAAATTCCATATTTTCTACATCTTTCAAAAATTTGCCTAAGGTGGCGTATATGGTCACCGCGGTGTTTTGAAAACACGGTGACGTCATCTAAGTACACCACCACACTTTGGCCTATCAGCCCCTTGAAGGCTATATCCATGGCCCTTTGGAAGGTTGCCCCTGCATTGATTAATCCAAAAGGCCCTTGTACGAACGTGAAAGTTCCCCACTTGGTTCAAAAAGTGGTCTTCTGCAAAAAGTGGTCTTTAATCTATCCGGTTCGGCTACCGTTACTTACTTAGTTGTGGCAGTGTCTACAATAGGGAGAACATCTCAGATCCAGACACAGCTTGTAATATCTATTCCATGGGGGGCACCGGGTAGTTGTCTTTGTTTGAGGCTCAATTCAGATTACGGAAATCTACACACAAGTGGATCTCGCCAGACTTCTTTCGTACGGGTACCAAATTTGACACCCACATGGAGTGACGAACTTTGAAAATAATGCGCGCATCCAGGAGCTTCTTAAGTTCCTTTAGAGTCATTGGCTCCAATGCTAGATGCACTTTTCTGAGTTTCTGTTGGAAGGGTTTAACGCCTTCCCTCATGGGTATTACATGCTAAATGATACGGGTATCGTATGTACGTGGATCTTCATATGTCCAAGCAAATACATCGCAATATTTCCGGAATAACTGGGTGAAGGCCCGTGCCTCCTCATCACTACAGTCTTTGCCGAGGTTAACGAACGTTGGGTTCTCATCTGATCCCAAGGTCACTTGCCGATGTGCCAATATGGAACTTTGCACTTTGGTGTTTGGAGGCCTGCGGAATCAGCTTTGCAGATCAAAGAGCTTTTCTAGTGACACCACCCCCTTGGGCATAATGTTCTCTTTGCGTTCATCATGCTCTCTCTGTAAAGCATGCTCATGCTCTTCCTCATCTATCGCTACATCCTTGAATACTTCAGCATTGCACATAAAGTCCAAAATCTGTTGATCATTGTTAAAAACGCGTAAATTAGAAATGTTGTCTGGCACAGAGGGTCTATATACAACTTCAATAGAAAAACCGTCTCTTAAGGGGGTAAATCTAGCAACAGCATTAGCCAGAGTATCAGCTGCTACATTGTGCATTCTAAGAACATATTTAATTCCAAATGCATCAAAAGTAGAAATCAATTGCCATACCTCTTGTTGATACGCCTTTAAATGTGGAGATAAACAGTGAATAGTGTTGCGTACCTGGCGAGTGATAATTTCGGAATCTCCAATTACCTGTAAACATTTTACCTTCAAATCCAGTGCCTTCTTAAGTTCGAGGATTAATGCCTCGTATTCAGCAGTGTTATTGGTGCACTAGAACTCTAACCGGCATGAGATTAAGTGTTTATTCTTGTGTGGGTCAACCAATATGCAACGAGCACCAGCTCCGTCATGGGTCTTGGAACCATCATAATACAAGGTCCACATGTCACTTTCCGGCTCCTTTGGGGTACTAGGTTGAGGAGGGGTTCCTGCTGGTGGTGAGTCAGGGATGAATTGCTCCTCTGTGACAAGTGCTAGTTCAGATTGGACTTCGGGGCCTACGGAAGACTGAGGGGGTTGGTATCATCCGAATATTGCTTCCAGAAAGAACATGCCAAGCTCTTCTTGTGCAAAGCTGATGGGTTCATTAACGGCATCCAAATCAGTGATGGTGTGTTTCATATAAGGTTCACTTTCTACCCTGATTTGATTATTCCGCCCCTTGTAAGGAAGCCACAAGTGGGACTAGTCGGTGGCAAAGTAGCCTTGTAACTTGCTGAACTAGTCCCTACTAAGCAATAGGCCGTATGCTTCTAGGATATCGACAATCACAATGTCAATGCATTGATGGACCCTAGAGTCTGACGACAAGCAGATAATGACATTGTTCAACTCCCCTACTGCTGGCACTTGCGATCTATCGAGTTGTATGATTTTTGCATCATTTTTCTCCGGACGAATGTTTAGCTTCTTACAGACAGATAAAGGCATGACGTTTGTTGAGGCACCGGAGTCAACTAGGCAATTGTGAACGTTGAAGTTGAAAATTTCGAAAGACAAAAGGAAAGGAGGCGTGGATCCTCTCGAGTTAGTATTGATGGCGTTTACTATAGACTGTACATCTGGACCAGCTTGCGCGGACGTGTTGCTCACAATTTTCATAGCTGAAGTATTAGCGAAAGCTTTTAGAATGAGTTCTCTTTGGTTTGTAATGCGAGCCAGCTCATAGAGAGAAATGTTTGCTCTTGTTTTCTTCATATCTTCAATAATGTTATAGCTAGACTCTGGTTGAGGGCTAGGCTCCGTGGAGGTCTTAGTGGGTTCTATCGGAAGCTTGCTCTTTTGACTTGCTCGGGTAGTGTTGTTGGTGGGCTTCTCCGAAGCAGATTGTTTTCCGTTTCCTGGGGGAAAAATTTTCCTTAGAAAAGCCCTTTTCTTGTCTTCATAAGATTGATCGGGAACAGGTCCTTTGCTCCTGGAAAGCTGTAATTCATGCGGGCTGATCTTTGGGAGCATCTACCATGTTGATATCAATGGAGGTAAGGTTGTCCCCACCTCGGATTATGTCAAAAGCAAGGATAGAGGATCCTGGTTCTTCGTTTGAGGGTGGATCCTCATCTTGATCTGAAACATCATCCTCCGTCACATCCCCTAGAGTTTGGTCTTCTAAAAGTTGATTAACTACTTTTGTCATGCTGCCAATCCATTGAGGGCACGTTTTTTCAGAGTGGGCAGCTTGGTGGAAAGAACAGAAGTTATCTTTCCCTATCTCTTCCACATTGAGAGCAGTATTTGTGTTACGGAGGTCTGTTAGTGTTGGGATTACTTTTTCTGAAGAAAGGTTTGGGTGGTTTAGTGCTAGTTGTGGCTTCTGTGCCCTTTCTCCTTAAGTCAATGACTTCATTCGTTAAATGCTTGAGCGTTTTTGCCATGCTTTCAAAATCAAATGCATCCCTATCCCTATCGGTGGTCTTAGGAGTGGAGGACTGACCTCTCTTTGTGTTAGGCTTGTGATCATCTCTCCCTTCATGATCGATGGCTCCTATCGAAAGCATGTCTTTCTCTACGGTGAGAGCAGCCTCATAATTAGCTGTAAGGGTAGCACGGGCTTCACGTTTGACGAAAACAACAATGTCCCTAGGGAGGGCCTTGGTATAGTAATCAATGGTGATTGAGTCATCCAATGCTAGGTTGGGGGGAAATTTCTGCAGTATGGTAGCGAAGCGTTGGTTGATGTCCTTAACCTTTTCCTTTTTATGACACTTGATGGTGCTCAATTCAGTGAGAAGCATGGAAGGAGTTTTATCTTCTGAAAACTTATGCAGGAATATGCGACGGAATTGGTCCCATGAAGTGATAGAGGCACTGGGGAGAGAGCGGTACCATGTGGTCGCTTTGTTTTTGAGGGTATGGGGAAACAGTCGACATGCGACATCATTGGACTGGACTCTCATGATTTGCAGAGACAAATAGAAGCTGCTGATATGATCTTTAGCTAAGGTGCCTTTCTCAGGGTCGAACTTAGGGAGGTGTTTCTCTAGATGCCTAGGTAGATCTTGGAGTGGGCCCAGAAGATTTAATGGGGATTGAGCCATCCAGGCTAGGGGTTGCACTCTCCTAGCCCGCTGGTGTTGCCTAAACTCATGTTCAGATTCACCTCCTGAACCTGAGACCGATGCTTCTGACTCGTGACGGGAGTGTTCGTCTTGGTGTCTCCCACGGTGCAGAAAATCTCTAAGATATCCCAAGTTGTGTACAGGAGGCCTCATTGGGTTTGGGTGATGGTTGCGAGCTTGGTTTCCTTGACCTCGGCCCCTATCTCCTCTACCTCCGGCCCCTCGGCCTCTATTTCCTTCTTCTTCATTTCTGCAAGCTCTATTCCTTTCTCCTTCATTTCTACGAGCCCTATTCCCCCCGTCTACATTTCCTCGGCCTCTGTCTCCCTCACCATCCCTGGGTGGGGGGTGTGCCTGGTTGTTGTTTTGTCGAGTCTGGTTAGGCTGGGAGTCAGGGAAAGGTTCGGTGTCAGCAAATTCTTCGCCCTCTTGGAGAATCGGGTCATTTTCCTCAACAGCATTTGCGAGGTCTTCCAACATGAGATTTACGAGCTCGGGTATGGTACTCGCAAGGGAACCATTCCGAGTGATGTTCTCAGGAGGAGTTCTAGTATGGGCAAGGTATTCCATGATTAGAGTAAACCGTAAGTTGTTGATAAGGTCGCGGGCAGCTGGGCGCAAGGCTCTCAACTGCGCCCTGGTGATTTCAAAATATTGAGTCTCCCTCTTTGGAATATCCTCTAGAGGGGGAGGGACAGTTCTCGTACTGACCTCCTTGGGGGCCCTTTGATGAAGGAATGGTTGTGTCTTTGAGAGGGGCTCCACCATTGACCCTGCTTCTAGCGCTGGTCATTGTGGGAAAAGCGTCGCCAACGGTGGGGGATCTGGGTAAAAAAGTCCCGATTAGACTGTTCCGTTTGGGGACGGGGATCCCCATCAGGGTGCAGGTCAGCTCACTTAAAACGCCTTCGCCTTCTTGTCTCAAAGAACACAGTTAAACTGCAGGACATTGTTGAGAAATTTTCACTAGAGGTTCGTTGGTTTAACTATCCGGGAAAACGGAGACACACCTTGTAAAGACTCACTGACCGCACACGTTCAGAAAAACCAAATAGAGTAGAATGAGAAAGTTACCCGTTGGTCCTACGGTTGAAGAAGATCCCGCAGGGTTCAAACCCCCAGCAACCGTCCTTCCTTCTTAACCTGAAAGACAAGAAGAAACAAGCAAAAAGGACTGGTTGTACAGCATATATCTACTCTAAATGTTAGTGAGATTCATATAAAACATTAAATAAATCATAATGAATGATTGTATAACAAATATTCTCATACATATAAGCATACACTAACACGTTTATTTCGGGAACAGCATGGTACTTCTGTATTATAAATAGCATGTACAAAAGTAACTAGTGGAGAGATCACCTGATCCTTCCACGGCCTTCGCAAACCGTCGTCTGGGTCCATCCAGCCCTTGCCTCGCTAAGACTCCTTCCAAACTGGTGCATACAAGATGACATATAAAGGGATGTGCATCTCAAGGAAACAAGGGTTTCCTATAATGAACTGGGAAAGTGCAGGAGGCACGGGGAATCAAACTTGGATAGGGAATACCAACAGAGTATAATATCAATAATTCTCTCTCTCCCTTAGGCCATACACATGAGGGGCTTTTATACTCCCTCCAATTAGTTTCAACAGTTGGAAACAGTTGGCCACGTGCTGGGGTGGTTGACCTACCTGAGTAACCATCAACCCAGCCCGAAAATAGGGAATTTTTATATATTTTTTAATAATTTTAATGGCATACGCAGAAAATTCTAGCTGTACTCGCGTATACACGCGGAAAATCATGGGCATAGTCGCGTATGGGGATTTTTACACTGTTTTTAAGTGAATTTGTCCAAGTCTGTAGGAATGGGTGCCCAAAACCATCTAAGCAATCATGAATCATGTGAAGGTGAGAAATGATGCTATAACAGACACACACTTATTCATAGGATACGAAATACATGATTGATGCATGGAACATGTCTACAACACTATGTGTAGCAAGAGAATGAATAAAACACATACGCCCGAAGAGATGCAGTTAACGGCACGTCTTTGGGGTCATGCTTGCAAGGTATCTTACCACAGAAGAAATAGTTCTTAATGGCAAGATTCCTTCTTACTTCTGAAAGATAAAACGAAATGCTAATAGACAAAGGTATTAACATTCATTTAGAAAGCGATAAAACTGAACATCATTAACAAAATCATAGATAAACATGATGCATAAATGATATTATTAGAAATGCAGTTTCATTAATCATAGGATGTTCTGAAACTGTTCAAGAAATACACATAGTGCTGTCACAGCAACATACATCATCCGACAAAGGGGTTTTAGCAAGTATTCATACTCATATGTCTAAGAATATGGTATTTCAATACAATACAATGTAGCTCTTGAGTCTTCCAAAAAGAAAAAGCCAATTTATCTTTCCCTGTAGGGAGTTTTATAGCACCAAACTTGCCCTTTTGGCTTCTCGACTTTTCGCCTGCCTGCCTGTTGAGTTGCCTTGCGACCTCCAAGAGGTTGCGACCTACGACCTGTCTGGTATGCACGACTTGCGACCTGGGTAGGTAGTGCGACCTGTGACTTATCCTGTTGGTGCGACTTGCGACCTAGCTCTAACTGCTGCTCATGACTTGCTGCTACTGGGCTGTGGAGATGGACGCGTAATGTTGCTGTCAGGGACGTCAATCTGTTGCTCCTTGAGAAAATCCTGCCATGTCCGGTACTCTGCCGCTATGGGGGAAACCAGAGGGACCTCCTCCTTCAATCGATGCATACATTCCAACGCATTTGGTACTAAGGTTTCCATTTTCTGTGAGATTTGATTTGAAAGCGAGGCAAGCTTGGTATAAATCCGCGCTGGAGTGGCGATAAACTGACTCAGATGCTCTTGAGATGCTGAGGGCTTCGGATCAGCAGCGGCTTGCTTGATAGGCTGAAAAAATGATTGCATGTCCTAGTCCACTTGTTCCTAGCTTTTCTCTTCATCCAATGCCCCAAGCGATGGAATGTGGTGCAAAGTGTGCATTGAGTCGATACCGCTGATTAGGTGGTTGTACGAGGACATTACTTTGTCCAGATCCTTAGACAGTTTGTCTTTAGATTGTATCACCATACGGAGCTGAACCTTAGCATCCTGTGTGTGAATCCAGTCCCTCTTAGGCAAATTTTCAGGTGCCTGAGGGTATTGTATTGTCCAGCCCATCATCCTGTCTAAGGCCTCTGAAGCCTCCCTGAGCTGCTCGTTCCTTTGCCTGGTTTCTGCTCGTGCTCTTGCCAGTGGGGCGACTGTTTGTTTGATGGTGAACATTTCACCATACACCTGCCTCATGGTTACTTCCAACACTTCACACTCCCTGAAAATGACCAGTGGGACTTCATTTACCGGTGGAGTCTGGTTTCGAAGTTGTTGAACTTCTGCTTGCAACTCTGCTTTCTCTTGCTTTGCTCTCTTCTCGCGTTGCTCAGCTGCTTGCAGTCTATTTTGTAGAGAGACTATTTCTCTACTCATTTTGGTTACATTTTCTTCCGTAGCTGCGGTGAAAGCAGTACCTGCCGATGCTATCATTATAGGATTAGTCCTGGTATCAAGGACTATGTCTTTGCCTGTTGCCACTGTGGATGTGGAAGAGGGACTTTGCGCCAGTGACCTCCTCTTCTCTTGCCGGATTTTGAAAGAGAATTGATCGAATGTGAGTCTGGTGAGGTCAAATACATCCTCTTCCTACCCCTAGGGGGATCTAACATCAGAAAGATTGGTACCGCCCAGAGGTATGTCGAGGGGATTTACCTCGATATCTTCCAGCATGTCATCCTCCATTTCTTCTGTGTTCTTTTCTTCTTCTTCCTTTCGCCGGCGTTCAGCTTCTGCTGATGCTTCTATTTCGGCCTTCCTCTTCCGTTCAGCTGCCGCAGCCTGTTCGGCTTTCTTTTGGTGCTTAGCTTCCGCAACCTGTTCGGCCTTCTTTTGTCGTTCAACTTCTGCTTTATCCAGCTCTACCTTAAGTGACCGTTCTACTGCGGCCTGCACCTCCTTTCCCTCTTTTTCTTTCCTGGCTTTCTTGGCCTGCTTCTTCTTCTGCGTTTTTTTTGCACTCTTTTGGCGTGCTTCCTCATCCTCTTTTATCTTCTTTTCCCTTTCTTGCTGGGCTTTTGCTTCTGCTTCTTTCTGTTGGATGGATGGGGAAAGCCCTGTGTTGGTCCGAGATTTCTTAGGTAAAGAGGAAGAGGAACCTCCTAACTGACGACTTCTGTCTTCTAGGCTCTGATCATCTGGATCTTCTTGGACTATGTTTACTCCCAGAGAAAATTTTCTCTCAGCACTGTACCAGTTCCTTCGCTCGTCTTTTTCCAGGCGCTCAATATGCTGATAAGTCCATTTGAATTTAGCTTTCAGGCAGTGTTCTGGAACTATTCTCTCCGGGTCATATGTTCGATGTTCAAGCGCTCCAAGCTGATAACTTTTCATTGCTTCTCCCTCTGCTGCTACTTCCCTGAAGTCTTTAACTGTGCATGCGCCAATGGTGAGGGGTAGCGTGGGCCACGACTTCTTTTTGCCTTTAGACAGGACGCTGGAGAAGCCTTGAGACATCTGGAAGCATACCTCCTAGAGGAGCATTTTGTCGGTCACAAAGCAAGGCATAGCATGGGGTGCCCTGAAGGTTCCAAAGACTCGGATGAAGGTGTACCCGGGGAAAGGGAACCAGTGTGCCACTTTGACTAGTCTCCTTGGCCCACCAAGACATGCAGGGGGCGTCTTGGCCAAATAAGTGTCTATATAGAGAGGGAATAAACACCTGGGAGATATGATCTATATCCTGTTTGTATTTGGACTCCCAAAATACCTTGAGTTGCAGGTGAATTGCACGTGACTGCTCGGAATCCCAGTTGTGTGCCCATCCGTCGAAGTGTACTCTTGCACAGACAGCATCTAGTAGGTAAGAGGCCATGTAAAATTCGGCAGTCGTTCCTTCATCTGGGGCCAGTGTTGCGTTCAAGTTGGTCTACATTGAAGTCATCAATATGCCCGCCCAGTTGAAACGAGTGCCATGTGTTGTTACATACTCCATGATGGTAGCCCAACTACCGCTGAAAGTGGAGCAATCCGGGCGCCCATAAACCCTGCAAAGCATGGCGGCAACCAATTTATAAACCTTCCTCAGGCTAGCCACCGGGTATTCTTGGTCTTTCTTGACCTTGAACTTCTCGGGCTCCTCCCACCATTGTCTAATAGTATCAACTATCGAAACAGCGTGAGCAATAGCCCATTCTGGAGTGAAATGCTCATCCGGGCGAGGCAATGAGTAGTAGAGGTGAGCATCCACGCCTACGAGCGTAGAGAAAGCCCTGCCTTCACTGTCCCAGATCACATACTTCTTAGGATCTGTCCTTTGTATGATTCAATCTATCACCTCAGGACATGGAAATATGGCTGGATGGGCTCTTGCCAGGTGTAGTTTGGACTTCTTAACCGCCAAATATATTTCCCGGTCTCGGAGATCTTCTGGAAATTCCTCTTCTGGTATGGCAAAAGCATGATACACCTGGTACCATCTCATACTGTCTTCTTTTGTAAAGGTACATAGCATATCCCTGTATATTGGGGGTGGGGACACCCCTTCTAGTTCATCGATCTCTTCCACTACTTGCTTTTCCCTCCTCCAAGATAGTGGGGGTGCCATGTCGCTAGAATCTGATAAAACAGGAATGCACTCTATGTCTTCTTGAAGTTCACCTGTCAAATTCATAAAGGAATCCCAAGATAAGAACGACATGGTGATATAAAACCAGTTACAGTTTAGTGATGAAATTTAGCTGTGACACATGAAAAAATGGGGTTATTGGTTTACTGGGTCACTGGGTCGCGGATTGCAAGAAAAGAGTCCAGGCACGACCTTGCGACCTCGCGACCAGGTCGCTGGGTCGCAACTTACGAACACTGAGGAAAAATGCGACCTTGCGACCTGGCGACTAGGTCGTTGGGTCGCTAGGTCGCAACTCTTCGAAAATTTGGAAGATGCGACCTTGCGAGCTCGCGACTAGGTCGCTGGGTCGCAGGTCGCGATGATGCTTGCCGGGGAACTTTTCGCACGCGCGCGGCCGTAAGCTTCTTTCCTCCCTCCTCTTGAGAATTTAAAAGTTAGCTGGGTCCAGGCAGAGCTGAGGGATGGTTTTAAGAGCAAGGGACAAGGCCATGAGGGTTTGAATCAGAAAAGTGGTGAGGTTTGGACATTTGTGGAGCAAATAGTTTCACAAAACACCAAAAAATATAAAAGCTCAGACAAATGGCAATTTAAAGGCCTAAGGGGACATGGGTTTGGTAGGAAATGCATCATAATGGAAACAGCAGGAGGAAATGGCAACTTACCTGGGAAAATCGCGCCAGTCGAGCTGTCAGAGGCGTTTTCATTCAAATCGCTGAATGTGTAAAATGTGACCTGCCGACCTCCCTTATATAGAAGGTCGCACGTGCGGGAAATTAATGTGGGTCGCTGGGTCGCAAAACGATTAATTCCAGAGTTTTGCGACCTTGCGACCTTGCGACCTGGCGACTTGGGGTCGCAGGGTCGCACTTTTCATTAAGATCGGATAATTGCGACCTAGTGACCTAGCGACTTGGCGACCTGGGGTCGCTGGGTCGCAAGGTCGCGAGGTTGCATTTTTCGTTAATTTTGGGGATTTGCGACCCTGCGACTTGGCGACCTGGCGACCTGGGGTCGCAAGGTCACAAGGTCGCAAGGTCGCGATTTTCATCAATATTTTAACTTTGCGACTTGGCGACTTGGCGACTTAATAGTTTCTCTTTAGTTTTAAGAGGCTCCAAAAATTTGAAATGGTGGTCTTTTTTGGAGGGTGTTGTAGGGGCTACAACAGATTCATAGCCTGCAAAAACATGGTAAAATAATGTGATAAATCAGAAAATGAAACTTTCTTTGCATGATCAAATCCTTTACCATCATAGTTCCTCATACACATGGAGTTGTGCATGGGCATTCCCACTCTCCCAAGAGAAGGAAGAAATGGCTGAAATGACTCTTGCATAGAGTCCATTAGCTGCCCCAACTCCACATAGCTCATGCACTCTTGAAACTACTAATGTAGTTCCTCTCTCAAGCATTCCCAATCAAATCTTCTCATGATCAGGGTGTAGATATTCATTGACTGCATATGGCTGAGAAAGAATTCTTTGTGTGCCCCTTGTAGTATCTTCTGCTTGAGCTTGGAAGCTCTAGACAAGAAGACACTACCATGATGATAGATGAATCCCCCTTGGACTAAGTAGCTCTCTTCTTGTTGCATGTCATTTAGTATCATACATGTGTGGAGATCTTTGGAATAATCTACAAGAAGTTGAGATTTCCAGTACAGATCCACACTGTTCAACAATGACAACGTTGATGATACATCCATGGGATTGTCTGTCATGTTGCTGATCTCTTCTTTGACATTTCTCATGCCAAAGATGGGTATTGGAAGGCTGATCCTCCCATTCTTCTCCTGCCACAATGAAGATCTAGAAATGAGAGGGGGTGATAGTGATAAAGGGAGAAGATCCCCCTCATTCTTGAGTTGTCCCAAGCCTCCCAGTGCTAGCTTGGTCTTCCATTGCTCCAATCCCTCCTAGATCTACATTTGGAGCATCATTTTGTGAGGCCTCCCCCACAAGATCTGAATCTGGTGGCCTCCCAGGTGTATTTCCACTAGATAAGAATGTCCCATGTAGAATTTTCATGAACATAAGAGAAGGGACTGTGAGATACTTTCTTCCACTGCGCAAATCCATCTCTGTTGTTTGTGTGGAAGTGTTAGGTGAAGGGTAACTATGCATGCTTTAGATCATTTGAGGATCACCACTCTTCATGTCCACCCATTCCATTTACAAAGTCTTCCAATCAGTGGTGACTTTCCCTAATGTAATCAACCATTCGACACCCAAAATGAAATTGGTGTCTGGTATGTCAACTACAAAAAATCGATCCACGAAAGTGTAGGACCCCATAGTGACTAAAAGTGATGGGACATAGTGCATGCATTGCATTGTCCTATCTCATGGGACCAACACAGAGAATCCTTCAAAAGTATCAGTGGGTATTTCCCTCCTCTGCACAAGATGAGCATCAATAAAGTTGTGGATCGCCCTACTATCAATCAGTGCAGAAACCCTCTAATTCATGATTGAACCTTGTTCTCTTAAGTTCAAGTACTTAGGTACTCCTCTCAAAGATGCATACCCATCTCCAAATGGTGTTGGATCTCCCTCAACATGTCAGCACTGTGACCTCTTCTTGGTTCATCATCTTCTTCTTCCTCGTCAAAATATGAGAAGACTTCTATGTAGTGTGCTTTCGCAGCACCACATCTATGTCCAGGTGCCCATGACTCTTGGAAAGTGAAACACAGCCTCTTCTTTCTCAACTCCCTCTGGAATTCAATATCAAGAGGCTTCTTGAATGAGCTCTCCTTGGAAGGAGCAACTTTCTCTTCCTTTCCTTTAGAAAGGTAAGGGTCCTTGTTCTAAAAGGTTTCCTTTGCCTTTGGCAAGGCATATTGGAGGTCTCTAGCCCTCTCAATGGAATCATGCAAACTGATGGGCTTGGTAGATTTAACCAACCCATGCAAAGTTTCATCCAATACATCAATGAAAATGTACACCCTCCTTGTTGTAGACAGATCTGGAACCATGACAAATAATCTCAAACACTCAGAGATATAAGATTCTGCATTACCTAACTGCTTCAACTTTGCAAGGCTCATGAAAGGTGCTTTTGGATCCTTTCTGTCAAACCTCTCCACCAGTATTCTAGTGAATTCAGAATAGGCAGTCACATTAGCATGGCCCAATGTAGACAACCCATGGAACCACCAATTGTGTGCTTCACCTACAAAGAGCAGCATTGCAATCTTGATGGCTTCAATCTCTAGGACTTTGTTCAACTGAAAGTAGATATCCAGCGTGTGCTTCACCTACAAAGTGCAGCACTGCAATCTTGATGGCTTCAATCTCTGGGACTTTTTTCAACTAAAAGTAGATATCCAGCTTTTCTACCCATGCCTTGGCAGAATTGGTGGATGACCCATCAAACTTGGGCAAAAATAATCTGCCCATAGAGTGATGTCTATCATGATTTTGAATGAATCCACCATCTCTATACTGATGCCTTGGTCTTCTTTTTTCCTTCAAGTGACAAAGCTCTTGAAAATTCAAGTGGTACTTGAATTTCTGATTCTGAGACTCATATTACTCAAAGTAGTCTTCAAGGGATGCTTTCTCTTGAGGCCCTTCATTTTCCACAGCCAAGAAGGTAGGCATAGTAGAGCATTGTGGAGCTTGTGGAGATTGTGGCTGGTTCACTGGTTGACCATTCCAGTGGTGAGACATGCCAAATATTTCCCTAGGATGAAATCTCCCGGGATATTCCTTCATCATGTCCATTATCATTTCTTTCATCTCTCTAGAAAGATCATGCATGGCTACCAAAATAGTTCTTGCAAAATCTTCTCCTTCTTTATCACTTCCAGATTCAAGGGCTTCCCCTTGTCATGATCATCATTAGTGTAATCAAATTTCTTCTTTCCTCTATGCATATATATCTTCTCTCTATCAATAATAGGTTCATATTATCCTAAAGCCATATTGGTTTCAGCTCTTCAATGATAAGCACAGGCTGTGCCAAGAAATAAGCTATGATACCACTGTAATATCCCAAAATGGGAAAGCACAGTAGTGCCTGCTGAAATAACGCACTTCTGGGAAATTTGTGCACTGAAATGAGTTTTCATCTCCTGTATCCCTTATATTAGTGGATCTTGGGTCTAGATCCAAAAGGAGAGTAAAAAAAAATCAAACTAGTTGGGCTAAACAGATCTCCCACCACCTAGTCTAGCTGAAAAACACCCAAAGAGAGGGGTGTAGCTATGTACAACAACTGCCTCAGAAATAACATATTTTTGGAAAGCATGAGTAGGAGGCCATTAATAAAGATCAAATTTTGAATATACATCAGCAAATCATATTTATATTTATGCTCTTACATTATACAACATAATATAGAAGATAAGAGAGAATAAAATCTTCAGAAAAGAAGGCTGCAACACATGTGTTTACTGCAAAATGGCTTAATAGCATTATTTTATGGAGTTGTAGCAGCTGTATATTACAATTCAGATCTAGATCATATCTGTGTACAAAATATCATATCCATTTCCTATATGTACACTAGAAAGGCTCTATTACAATATCCCCTTGGGGTTTTGATCAAATCATGCAATACAAAGAGTAGAACTGAGTTTAAAGTAGCAGATCTGCAATATTATTCAGAAATTTCTAAAGATGATTTACAATAGCAATATATCATATATATACATAACATGGATCTGTTAGACTCCTATACCAATAGGTGTCATTTTTCATGATTGTCTTGATTGAACTATGGAATATGTTCAAACCTTTTTCTTGAGCAAAGGTGTTCCATATTCTTGAAAAACCAAAAAATCAAAAAATTTAAAAAATGTAAAGAGGGTATACCCTAAAAGAAAAATCAAAGGGTAAGAAAAATAAATTGGTCAAGAAAATGAAAGAAATGAACCCCAAGCAAAAAATAGACCAAGGAAAGTGTACAAATCCAAATGCCACTACTATTTCATTTTTGTAATAAAGCAATTGTGTGCAGCTTGTCAAACTTTTGCCACAATTTATGAAGAGTCAAACTGTTTAAAATTGACTCATTCATGTTTCAATTTCATGTTGTAGAATAGAGAATAAATATCTGACCAAACAGTTTAATCTTGGCAGATAAGTAGATAGGTAGAGTTAATAAAAGGTGCTCAACAGTTTAATCTGAGCCCTTGGATGTAATAGGGGTAGAATTAGATAGATTTTCCTTGTAAAAGAAAATAATATTGATAAGGGTTTGCCAGTCTAAGTGCACCCTAATAAAGAAGAGAAAATGGTAGTGTAAAGTAGATAGGGTAGGTAGATGGTGTTGCAAAGTTTCATATGATGAATGATGGTGTTAGATGTGTTTGATCTTTAACTTTCATCACAAGTACTGAAGCAGAATATACATTGGAAAATTTACAGAAAGCAAAGTCAAAATCATTAACTTCCCACATCACTTTCTCCCTAAGATTTTTACTAATTTCCCTTAAGTACTAAGGTATTTGGAGATTAAAGGGGCTCAAGGCATTTCCTTGACTTTTGGAGGGACCGGACCCTCGGCCTAATGATCAAAAAGACCTAAGTACTTGAAGTTATTTATCATTGTAATCATTCACTTTTATCCTTTTCCTAAGTAAAATCCTATTTTACTTAGGAAAATTATGCAAATTTCCATAATGATCCCTCAAAATCACTTGCTATTCTATGTTTAAGTGTTGAAATTGAGATGATGTAATTTACTTCGGAAATCTCCACTTTCCTAGTTGAGTAAAGTATTTTGAGTTTTCCCTCACCCCTTTGTCATATTAACATCTGACTTATCTATTAAATCCCTAGTGAGAAGACCTTATCCTATAGTACATAACTCCTTCTACATAAATATCCCAAAAGCCCATCTTATTATAAAATTTCAACCAAAGTATTTATTTTCCAATTATTCATAAAAGACCCACATTATGTGCCCTTTGGTTAGAAATATATCTTTATAATCTATCCCCACCCCTATGGATAATAAATTACATTGATTTATTACCATATAATAACAATATTGAAAAGGTTTTAAACATATGTTTTATGTTTTAAACGGAAAAAACAAATAAAACCAAAGCCCTGCCTCAACCCCAACTCTCATTAAACCACGGGATTAATTAATCACCCGGATTAATTAATAACCAATCCCTCAGTCAATAAGACACCGCTCGGAATAGTTAAATTAACATTAATTAATTTGGGCCCGCGTGCTAAATCCCCTACCTTCTTCACGTCATATCACCCGTCCGATCGCCCATTCCCGGATCAACGGCACGTTGTAATTCTGCCAGCCATCCATCGTCCGATCGTTAATGCACGGGATCACGGTGGTTTTGGAATAGTAATCCAACCATGTGTCAGCCGATTAATGGAATTGCTGCCTCCCCGCTGAATACCGCCGTCTCCCAAGAAGCGGTGCAGAAATTACCGCTTACCTCTCGGTCCCCGTGACGTATCCCCCGTACTGAATGACGTCATCCTAGAAAAAATAAAAAAACCTGTTGACTTTGTAAATAAAACAAAACTTTCATGTCTTTTCCGCTATTCTGCATGAACTGAACAAATACACCCTCCACGCAGAAAAATTTGAAATTCAAATTCTGAAGTCCGTCAACCTTTTCCTATCGAAGAAAATTGCAGTCAAGCTTCCCAGAAGCTCGTCCGCCATAACCAGTACCCATTCAAATCACTGTTCAAACACCCTAGTGTTGCTCTCACTTGATTGTGCATTAAAACCCTTTGTAACCCAGTTGCGCCCCCTGAAACCTCTGTTAACCAATTCGATCATGGTTTACCTCTCAAAAATCATTCTAGATTCACTCCACAGACCTCTCAAAATCAAATGAAACCTTTTCGACCTCCCCTGCAAACCAATGCTTTCTTAACAGTTTGTTTTGTTTTAAAGGTGATCAGAAGACCACATCCTTGGATAAAAATTCTTAATACTAGTCATAAGACTTGTTTACTCCAAGATTTTTATCAAATCTATTCAAACAGAGGTTAGAAATCATAACAGCTAAAGAGTATCAGTGGTTAAAGTGTATTAGGTAAAAGTCAGTGAAAGTTAAAATGAAGTTACAGAGCAGTCAAAGGTAAACAGTAAAAGTAAATACAGAAGGTAGTAAAATGGTAAAAATAGATGAGAATACTTTCACCAATAGTGAGGTTTGGCTAAAGTGAAAGTAAAACAGTCAAAAGAGCAAGAAAGTAAAAAGATGAAAACACATAACAAGAAGGAACATTTTTGCAGAAATTGCATATTTTAGTCATAGTTTTACAGAAACTATTGTTATCAATCCAAGATGAATTTTACAAAACTAAAGGAGGTTTATGTTCTTAAGAGGGCCATATACAAAAACCTCTCTCACTTTTCTAACAGCCATTATGGTTTTGGAAATATTTAACAATGTTGGAAAGCACTTTTTGCAGAAAATTCCTGTTAAGTCATCATTTTGCAGAGAATATTGTGGCCAATCAGAAATACATCTTACAAAACTGAAGGCGGTTTTTGTTCCTAAGAGACCCATCGACAAAAAAATATCTCATTTTTTAGACATTGATTTCAGACTGAGAGATACATGCACATATTTAGAGGCTATTTTTCAGACTCTGTAAAACTCTGTTTTACACATCTTTTTGCAGAGCCTATTGTGCACAGCTGGAGAGGAATGTTAGGAAAGTGAAAGAGGTTTATCTCAAAAAAACATTTATCTACAATAAACTTTTTCACTTTTTACATATCTATTAAGGATTGAGAAATATAAAGGTATCATTGGACCCCAAATTTGCAGAATTGTTGGAGCATAATTGCACAAAGAAAGGAAGCAGTTAGTGACTTGGATGCCTCATCATCAACTAAGAGTTGGATAAAATTCAAATTCTCCTCTTTGTCATCACCTATCCATACAAAATAGTGCCAAATAGATGAATTAGTTTGAGTGTCCTTTACTTAAGTTCTATTTATGTAAAATAGTTGGAGAGATTTGTGAACTAATCTTGATATTTTTTCAAGATATTTTAGTTTAGAATTTGTATAAATACTTCACTCTTGGAAGTATTTTTGGTGGATTCTACTACTTTTTTGTGACATTGATATTTTTGGAATAAAATTGTTTTGGAGAAATTTACTTGTGGCTTGCTGGATGTCAATTTGAAGCTCAGGACTTTTTGCAGGATTCATGTGTCGGACTGCAGTTCAATAAGTCTTTCTACCCTATGTCTTAAGTTTTATATCTGTTTATAATATCATTGTGTCCATTTCTAAATAGTTGACATAAAAGAATAAATCAGAATTTACTTAATTATACTCTGATTTCAGATGTGATTATTCTTAATGTTTTCTTCTAAATTGGTTATAAGCACGAATTCTTAAATGCTCTTGCTTCACTAATTTAAACATTTTGATTACTATAATAAAGAATTATTCACTGCTCTTTATTTGTAATCATTTCATTTCTTTCTTTTGAACATGTTGAAATATTCTTAACTGCCTTTCATCCCTTCAAACCCATTCCATCCACTTTAAATTCTAAAAATTGTTCTCTGTTTGGCTATCTTGCCCTGCAAAGCCATCTTGTGTGTAGAATAGAAATCCAGAAAAGCCATCCTTTGACTCCATAGCCCAATGGACTGAAAATATTCAACCTTGCCCTTAGTTGGCGAATTCCACCATTTTCAAACAAACTCTTGGATTTATAACTAGCCTAAAACTTTCTAAGAACAAAGATAAATTATAAAGAGAGAGCCCTCTCTGGATGCAGATTGGCTAGATTCTGCATCTGAAGGTTGGTTTGTGGTTACCTCGGGTATACTTTCCTTTTCTTACAAATTCAAGGAAAACCTTAGTGATAACAGGATCAACAAGCTAATCCATGGATCACCAAAGTGAAAGGCAAAGCCCAACACGAGAGATCTCTTCTCAAAAAGGTGATCAAAACACCTTGCAAATCTTCCTTTGAAAATAATGCAGTCCTAGAAGGGAAACTGTGTTGTAGCCTAAAGCATTAAGTTGGCCTCATGCCAAAATGCGAAATATCAGCTCCAAAGGTTTAGAACTCTCTTGCCCATGGGACAGAATACTTTCCCAGTGAAAAGAGGGCTTGACATGGCCTAGATCTCAGCAGATCTGACCTCCACTTGCTGCAGCTTGCAAGCACAACCTAATCCTAAACAGGATCAGCACTGTAGTTGAAAGATGAGCTTGGAAAAATGCCTGATAGTGGATGAAATCAGCAAGACTCCTCTAAGAAATCCTCAATGGAAGGTGTGGGATCCCTGCATAGGAACTCTAAAGTGCTAAGTAGCACTATTCTCAGCTCAACAGTAGAGAATGGTATTTGTCTAAATAGACAAGATACTCAGAAATATGCACAATCAACAAGCTCCTCTTGCTGCCACCCTCTTCCTTTTATAAGATGAGAGCCTTGTCAAAGCCTAAACCACCTTGATGAATTAGCTCCTTTCACATGAGGGGCTTCCATCTAGAAATGTGTTGTCCCTCCACGAGGTACATTGTATCTAAAGAACACTGTACATTTGGTCAAGGTTGACCCAGTCTCATAGCTCAAACCCCTTTCACAACTGTAGGTGATTTGTTTACATGGCCCAGATTTATCCTTATTCATATGGAAATTGATTTATTCATTCTTTTTAGGAGTTTTACATGTCCTCCTTTATTCATTTATTCATGCAATAGAAAATGAGACAAAAATGTATATTCCTCTTAGCTTAGGCTAAGTAGGAATATTACAAAAAGAGGCTAGATCTCTGTTTTGGGCCTCACTGATTAATATAAAGAAAATCTCTTTTGTCTCCATATTTATAAGTACACACCCTTAGTAAAATGTGCTGTCAATTTCTACAGTAATTTCTGTGTGCAGTAGTCTTGGGGTTTCAGTGTTTTTGGGTTGTTTTGAGCATGGGAGGTCTGTTTAACTAGGCTATAATGATTTTTTTCTAATTTCCTTTTGGATTTGGTTGTAATAATGCCATATCTAATGGATCCATGGGCTTCATTTTTCTGTTAATGCTTATATTTCTGAAAAAATGCATTTTTTGTGCATGTATTATTGAGTTTTCCCATTTGAGAATACTATAGTGGTATCAGAGCCCCAATCTTGGCTCAGCCTATGCACTACAACCATGATGGAGTATTCTCATGAGTAGGAGAGGACCTGTAGAAGGGATCAAGGCAAACCCTTATTTTCTGGAGGGAAGAAGTTGTCAAAGCTTCTTCTACACACTTTTCATGGCATAAAAAACGACATCAAAGGAATGAGGAGGGAAAAACATGGAGATCCCTCAACAATATATACAAGATATATACATGAGAAAAGATCTAATTCCTCATATTATGGGTGTGATTATTCAACCACACCATCATATTTAAAATGCTCTACCAGTCATATGTTCAAGACAAATGAGATGGAGGAAGAAGGAGACTCTTGGTGATTATTTATAAGAGTATGAAGCTTAATCTAAGGGGTTCAAAGGTCATTTGAACTTCCAAGGGTTTTGCAATATCAAAGTTGAAAGAAGCACAAGGAGCAAGTAGCATGGTGTGGGTAGATTCTTTCTATCTACTTTTGATGGATCACCTAAATTTCCAACTAGGATTTGGGTGAAGGAGCTAGACACCTATGTGCAACAAGATCAAGTTTCAGAAAATGAAGCCATCAAATTAGCAGTGCTGCATATTGAGGTTAAGGTTTATGCTTGGTGGTTCGAATATTTTTCCTTAAAGAGTACAAATACATCTACTTATGCAAATTTTGTTAGAAGAATAGTGGAAAGGTTTGATGAAAAACTTCATGAAACATCTTTGATGGAGAAAATAAAACCAAAAAAAACAAAACCTTTGCATGAGTTGGAAGGATGCATAAATCTAACTCCATTTTAAAAAATCATTGAAGTTGATGAAATTTTTTTTGACACTTTGGCAAGGGGAAGATCCCCATTGCATGATGAGCTTTCTTCTCAAAATAAAGACACGGAGATTCCTCTTTCATGGGAAGACCAAGATCTAAGGTCTCTCATTGTTGGAGAGGCATTCTCAAATATTGATGAAGGGGAAGAGAAGGTTGGAGGTAACAATGATGTCATATCAAGAGTACATCTAGTACCTCATGAAGATGAAGATGGAGCACTTGCTCCAAGGAGAGAAACTCTTGCACTCTTGCAAGCAGTTCCAAAGAATCTCACACATAGAGATCATGGCACGATCCGTGTGCATCATGTGCCATCATTATCAAATGGTGAGATCTTGAAGATAGAAGAAGATAAAGAGAAGGACAAGAATCATATGATGGGAAGCGCACACCCTTATCTATTTGAGAAGTTTAATGCACAAAGGAGGCAAGAGGATTTGTGCAATGAAGGCAAGGACAAATCTGTCCACACACATGTACATCCTGCTCTTGGCCTTGATGTCTCTTTACATGGAGGAATTCCACAAAAGAGACCCCTTGATTGGAAGAAAAATAGATTTTTCTCTCCACTATGGACAACATTTCCATATTTGGAAAAGGAGGGAGCCTTGGGAGAAGCGATCACAACGCAGAGAATCCTTGATGAGTTCAAAGGAGAGGTAAGCAATTTTCTAAAATGGACATTGCTATCTCCCACTGAGCTATTTACACTGGAAAAAGAGGATTCATAAGTCTATGATGTCATGGACATCATGACATATGGCCACTCCATATATTTGGGGTATCCAATCATATTTTCACTCCCAAAGGAGATTTCTGAACATGACAAGAGGATATCAACGCTCTTGCATGCATGGGCCAAATTAAGGAAGTTTTGGAAGGCAAAAACTTTTCAAGGAGAGGTTGACTTCCATCTGCTTCAATCTTATATTGAGCAAGACCAGTTGCAAGAGAGGCAACAAAAGAAAGATGATAGTACTCCAGCATGTGACTTTGGCATCAAGCATGTCAAAAAGGAGAGCCATGTTATGACAAGGGCTGCATTTCATATTTCTACAGTGTTGTCATTGTTGGGGAGCCTAGATCCTTATTGGGAGTCCCAACTCTTGATGGAATATTCCAAGAAACTCTTCACATGTAAGGTTATTGATGGGAAAGTTATTGATAGGAGGTATAAGGTGGTTGATGGATTCATTTACTCTCATGATCATATTTATTTGACTAGAGACTCCAAGCTCAAGGAAAAACTACTTAATGCAGCCTATGAGATCTTGCTTTCTAAACCCACTGAATTTATTAAAGCATACTGTATCATCTTGGAGGGATTCATGTGGGAATATTTAAAAAGGGATATGAACTCTCACATGAGGAAGTGCATAAACCATTTTCTGGTTGAGGAGGAACATATCTCCTTGGAAGAGTTATAATTACCACCTCCTTATTCATTGGGTGTGAGAAGGAGCTCATCCATGAGCTACCTCACTGATTTGAATCAACTGTATGGTAAGATTTATATTTCAAAACATCATGATGTATCTACTATATGCTTGTATTTTTCTAGCACTCATGTAGAGGGCTTTGCTCCAAGAGGGGGCACTTTTTCTTATGGGCTTCATGGGCTACTTGGAGCCATGAGCAATGGAGATTTTGACCATTCCCTAAGATATTTTGTGGAGATTTTTTATTCTTCATGGTGTGCTTCATTAGCACCAACTATCATACACCTTCTCCAAGCATACAAGAAGGATAGCATAGCAAACAAGTGTAGAGAAAAACACTTGTTATATCATATTCTAGGCAATTAGGAGTAAAACTGCACTGGTTGCACATGAGGGACCATTGTCCTTCACCTTTACTACATATGGCAGCTAGAATGAATTTAATTATGATCCCATATGCTAAACATGTTTTTAAATTTATTGGGAACATGATTGGAGGAGAGACACATTGGTTGGATGTGTCCTTGGGGGAAGAAATTTCCCACACTTTTTGCACTACATGTTTCAAGGGGAGCATGGAAGATGATATGGCCACTATAGTAGATCACTTGCTTCCTTATGACGTGGACCATATGCTTACTTGGAACACTTGGAGCACAACTCTCATGAGAATTTTGGAGGGGCTTTCGTATGAATTACCAAGCTAGGAGGTGATTCATTTCATTTGGATGATAGAATGTAGATAGGAGCCTTTCATTGGTAATAAAGTTCCCCATCATTGTCATCACTTCCATCTTGAGGAGGCCATTGATTAGCAAGATGGTTTCCATATAGACCTTCCATTCTTTCATGATGAGAGCCATTTGGTTTATCCACCAAAGGCAAACTCACACACATGAGAGGGACCATTGGGAGACATAATTGTTGCAGAATATCTGAAATAATGGTGGAGGCTATTGGATGTGGAGGCCCCAAGCGAAGGAGGGGAGATTTTGCAGCACCCTTGCAGTCGCTTGATGACAAGCAACCTTTGGGAGGGGAAGACTATAATATTCCTAAATTAGCATGCAGCTAATAGGAATATTAATTTTTCTTTTAAAATCTAGTTAGATGAATAAATGGGCAAGGAGGCTCATAAGTTGCTTAAGTAGGCATAAAATCCATCATAATGTGAAAAGGGATCTTGTTAAGAACTAGATCAAGCATCCTCATGTGTGAACAAGATAAAAAATGTGTGGACAAATTCAAGTTTGACCAAGTAAACAACATTATTATATGAGGTGTGGATCATAAATAAAGAGAGCTCAGTGTGAATGAAGATCAATCTAGCTAGTCTAGATGAAGACATCTTGGGTGTGAAAGAAGAAAATTCAGGAAGATCAAGTCAAGCTTGGGTAAATCAAACAGTGCTATAAAAAGATGAGTGGGACTAATGGAGACAACGTAATTTTGGTGGAGCAGCCTTTGAATGGAAGCAACCTCATAATTGGGTGGGACCCTTGGTGAGGAATCTCATCAACTATATAATTGAGTGAATGGGAGCCATATAGCCATGATTGAAGATTATATTCTGTATCTGGTCTGTTTAGACTTCTCTGCATCCTTTTTTTTTTTAGCTAAGTTTTTTGCAATGTTTAGTGCAAGGATTTTCTCATGCAGGAATTCCCCACTCTTGCTTGTAGATTTTGTTCAAGAAATCTGAGGAGAGAATTTTGTGCTATACTTTCCACTATCTGGTGTTAGGCCATGTAGTCACCTTCACCAAAAGCATAGTAACTTTCAGAAACTGCGTTCTTTCTTAAGGTATTACAGTGGAGGGGTTTAATCTCTTGTATTCTGAGCTAGTTTCCTTGAAGGAGGCTCATTCTTCTTCCCGGATAGCTAGTAGGAGGAGCTACAACAATTTATTTGCATGATCAGCCATTATTATGTAGAGATTTAGCTACACAGTGTGATTCCACCATATATCTACAACATCTGCTTCTTGTATTTCATGTTTATCAAGAAACCCTTGCCGAGTCCTCTTGGATTTCTGTAAAAGAGGCTAGATCTCTTTTTTTGGGCATCATTGATTAATATAAATTAGATGTATTTTGTCTCTCATATTTCTGAATACAAGCCCTTAATAAATTGTGCTGTCACTTTCTATAATAACTTCTATGTGCAATATTCTTGGGGTTTCAGTGTTTTTTAGTTGTTTTGAGAATGGGAGGCATATTTAACTAGGCTATCATGATTTATTTCTAATTTAATCTTGGATTTGGTTGTAATAATGTCAAATATAATGGATACATGGTCTGCATTTTTCTGTTAGTGATTATATTTCTGAAAAATGTGCTTTCTGTGAATGTATTGTTGAGTTTTCCCATTTGGGAATATTACAATGGTATCAGAGCCCCAATCCTGGCTCAACCTGTGTACTACAACCATGATGGAGTCTTCTCATGAGAAGGATAGGATATGAAGAAGGCATCAAGGAAAACCCTTATTTTCTAGAGGGAATAAATTCTCAAATCTTCTTCTATACACTTTGCATGGTTTCAAAAAGGACATCAAAGAAATGAGGAAGGGAAAACATGCAGATCCCTCAAAAATATATACAAGATATATACATGAGGAAAGCTCTAATTCCTCATATTATGGGTGTGAGTATTTACCCACACCATCAGATTTAAAATGCTCTACCAGCCATATGTTCAAGACAATTGAGATGGAGGAAGAAGAAGGGCCAAAGAAGGAGACTATTCGTGATTATTTTCAAGAGTATGAAGCTCAATCTAAGGGGTTCAAATATCACTTGAATTTCCAAGGGTTTTTCAAGATTAAAAAAGAAAGAAGAAAAAGGAGCAAGAAGCATGTTGTGGGTAGATTATTTCTATCTACTTTTGATGGATCACCTAAATGTCCAACTAGGGTTTGGGTGAAGGAGATAGACACCTATGTGCAACAACATCAAGTTTCAGAAAATGAAGCCATCAAAGTAGCAGTGCTGCATCTTGAGGGTAAGGCTTATGCTTGGTGGTTGTCTAAATATTTTTCATTAAAGAATGCAAATACATCTACTTATGAAAAGTTCATTAGAGTAATAGTGGAAAGGTTTGATGAAAATCGTCATGAAACATCTTTTATGGAGCAAATCAAACCAAAACAAACAAAACCTTTCCATGAGTTGGAAGGATCCAGAAATCCAACTCCATTTCATAAAATCATTGAAGGGGATGAAAAATTGTTTGACACTTTTCCAATGGCAAGATCCCCATTACATGATGAACTTTCTTCTCAAAAGAAAGACACGGGGATTCCTCTTTCAAGGGAAGACCAAGATCTATGTTTTATTACTATTGGAGAGGCATTCTCAAAGATTGATGATGGGGAAGAGAAGGTTGGAGGGAACAATGTTGTCATATCAAGAGCACATCCAGTACCTTATGAAGAGGAAGATAGAGCATTTTATCCAAGGAGGGAAACTCTTGCACTCTTGCAAGCAGTTCCAAAGAATCTCACACATAGAGATCATGGCACGATCCAGGTGCAGCATGTGCCATTATTATCAAATGGTGAGATCTTGAAGATAGAATAATATAAAGAGAAGGACAAGCATCATATGATGGGAAGCAGACACCCTTATCTATTTCAAAATTTTTATGCACAAAGGAGGTAGGAGGATTTGTCCAATGATGGCAAGGAAAATTTTGTCCAGCCACATGTACATCTTGCTCTAGGCCTTGATGTCTCTATACATGGAGGCATTCCACCAGGGATAGCCCATGATTGGAATGAGAATAAAGTGTTCTCTCAACTATGGGAAACATTCACATAGTTGGCTAAGGAGGGAGCCTTGGGAGAAGCTAGCATAGCATAGATAATCCTTGATGGGTTCAAAGGAGAGGTAAGAAATTTTCTGAACTGGACATTGCTATCTCCCACTTAGCTATTTGTGCTGGAAAAGGAGGATTCAGAATTATATGATGGCATGGACATGATGTCACATGGCCACTCCATATCTTTGGGGCAGCCAATCACATTTTCACTCCCAAAGGATATTTCTGAACATGACAAGAGGATATCAATGCTCTTGCATGCATGGGCCAAATTAAGGAAGTTTTGGAAGGAAAAAACTTTTCAAGGAGAGGTTGACTTCCATCTGCTTCAATATTTTCTTGAGCAATATCAACTACAAGAGAGGTAGCAAAAGAAAGTTGATAATCAACTTTAGCATCAAGCATGTCAAATAGGAGATCCATGTTATGACAGGGGCTGCATTTCAGATTTCTACACTGCTGTCATTTTTGGGGAGCCTAGATCCTTATTGGGAGTCCCAACACTTGATGGAATATTCCAAGAACCTCTTCACATGTAATGTTCTTGATGGGCAAGTGATGGATAGGAGGTATAAGGTGTTTGATGGATTCATTTACTCTCATGATCAGATTTATTTGATTAGGGACTCCAAGCTCAAGGAAAAACTACTTAATGTAGCCTGTGAGATCTTTCTTTCTAAACCCACTGAATTTATTAAAGCATACACTGACCATCTTGGAGAGATTCAAGTGGGAATATTTCAAAATGGAGATGCATTCTCATATGAGGAAGTGCATATATCATTTTCTGGTTGAAGAGGCACATAGCTCTTTGGAAGAGTTATCATTACCACCTCCTTATTCATTGGGTGTGAGAGGGAGCTCATCCATGAGCTACCTCACTAATTTGAATCAACTATATGGTAAGATTTGTATTTCTAAATATCATGATGTATCTACTATATGATTGTATTCTTCTAACACTCATGTACAAGGCTTTTCTCCAAGAGGGGGCACTTTTTCTTATGGGCTTCATAGGCTACTTGGAGCCATGAGAAATGGAGATGCTGACCATTCCCTAAGAGATTTGGGGGAGATGTCATATTGTTCATGGTGTGCTTCATTAGCAGCAAATATCATACACCTTCTCCAAGAATACAATAAGGATGGGACAGGAAACAAGTGTAGAGAAAAACACTTGTTATATCATATTCTATGGTAGTTAGGAGTAAAACTGCACTAGTTGCACATGAGGGACCATTGTCCTTCACCTTTACTAGATATGGTAGCTAGCATGGCTTTAATTATGATTTCATATGCTAAATATTTTCTTAACTTTTTTGGGAACATGATTGGAGGAGAGACACATTGGTTGGATGTGTCCTTGGGGGAAGAAATTTCCCACACTTTTTTCACTACATGTTTCAAGGGGAGCATGGAAGATGATATGGCCACTATAGTAGATCACTTGCTTCTTTATGAGGTGGACCATATGCCTGTTTGGAACACTTGGAGCACACCTCTCATGAGCATTTTGGAGAGGCTTTCCTATGAACTACCAAGCTGGGAGGTAATTCATTTCATTTGGATGATAGCATGGAGATGGGAGCCTTTCATTGCTTATAAATTTCCCCATGATTGTCATCACTTACATCTTGACGAGGCCATTGATCAGCAAGAAGGTTTCCATATAGACCTTCCATTCTTTCATGATGAGAGCCATTTGGTTTATCCACAAAAGGCCAACTCACACACTTGGGAGATAGAATTGTTGCAGAATATTTGAAATAATGGTGGAAGCTATTGTATGTGGAGGACCCAAGAGAAGGAGGGGAGATTTTGCAGCACCCTTGTAGTTACTTAAGGACAAGAAACCTTTGTGAGGGGAAGACTGGAATATTCCTAAATTAGCATTCAACTAACAGGAATATTAATTTTTCTTTTAAAATCTAGTTAGATGAATAAATGGGCAAGGAGGCTCATAAGTTGCTTAAGTAGGCATAAAATCCCTCATAATGTGAAAAGGGATCATGTGAATAACTAGATCAAGCATCATCATCTGTGAACAAGATCAAAAATTTGTGGACAAAGTCAAGTTTGACGAAGTCAACAACATTATTATATGAGGAGTGGATCATAAATAAAGACAACCCAGTGTGAATGAAGATCAATATAGATAGTCCAAATGAAGACACCTGGGTGTGAAAGGAGACAATGCAGGAAGATCAAGTCAAGATTGACTAAATTAAGCAGCGCTATAAAAATATGAGTGGGACTAATGGAGATAGCATAATTTTGGTGGAGGATCCTTTGCATGGAAGCAACCTCATAATTGGGTGGGACCCTTGGTGAGGAAGCTCATCAACTATATAATAGAGGGAATGGGAACCATGTAGGCATGATTGAAGATTATATTTTTTATGTAGTTTATTTATACTTCTCTGCATCCTTTGGTTGTTTAGCTAAGTTTGCTGCATTTTTTAGTGAAAGGGTTTTCTCATGCAGGAATTCCCCACTCTTGCTTGGAGATCTTGTTCAAGAAATCTAAGGAGAGAATTTTGTGCTATATTTTCCACTATATGGTGTTAGGAAAATCATTCACCTTTAGTAACAACACAGTCACTTTCAGAAACTGCATTATTTCTTAAGGTATTGCAGTGGAGGGGTTTAATCCCTTGTGTTTTGGGCTAGTTTTCTTGAAGGATGTTCATTCTTCTTCCCAGATAGCTAGTATGAGGATATACAACCATTTATTTGAATGATAAGCCATTATTATGCAGAGATTTAGCCATACAACGTGATTCAGCCATAGATCTAGAGCATCTACTTCTTTTATTTCATGTTTGCCAAGAAACCCCTCCCTGGTCCTCTTGGATTTCTGTAAAAGAGGCTAGATCTATGTTTTTGGGCCTCATTGATTAATATAAAGAATGTCAATTTTTTCTCTCATATTTATAAATACAAACCCTTAATAAATTGCACTGTCACTTTCTGCAGTAATTTCTATGTGCAGTAGTCTTGGGGTTTCAGTGTTTTCAGGCTATTTTGAGCATGGGAGGCCTGCTTAATTAGGTTATAATGATTTGTTTCTAATTTCATCCTGGATTTAGTTGTAATAATGTCATATCTAATGGATGCATGGGCTGCATTTTCCTATTAATGCTTATATTTTTTAAAAATGCATTTTTTGTGCATGCATTGCTAAGTTTGTTGAAGAAAATAGTGTGCGGATAACATCTTTGAAATAGCGTGCAGATAGCAAGTTTGTTGAATAATTTCAGTGCGGAATATATCACCGAATATGTAGTGTGGTTCATATATTTAAAGTGCAGTGTGGATCACCTTATATATATATACTAAGTGCAGATAGAAGATAGTGACGTTAAAGAGAAGCAAGAACAATGGTGAGAAGGTAAATGCTTAATTTACCTTCTCATAGTTCAAGTTATTTAAATACTAGTTTTGGGTCTTGATAATTGACTTGATGAGAGATTAACATAACTAAAAGAAGAAAAGACATAATAACGTTCACAAGTAATTATCAAGAAGAGAATTTATAACCCCTCCAGATTCTCAACATGGTTTTAGAGCTATGGTCATGATAAAAGGCAATTTGAAGATCAGTTCAGCACATTTGTATTGAAGCTCAAGTCAAAAGGTTTCAAAGGCATCTTGATGGACTGATTTCATTTTAGTAAACAGGTGACCAAGCTATATCAACTATGCAAGCTTCAATAAGAAATTCAGTCACTATGAAAAATTTTGAATTGTCTTGGTTCATGATAAAGGCATTGATGTTCGATAATGAATTTCAATAAGACAAGTGTGAATACTTCAAAAAAGTTACAAGCAGAGATTAAGAATAGGATTTTGGTGATATATCACATACAATTATAAGGTTTCATCACAGTAAGAAGGCTTTGCTGCTATCACAATAAAAAGGTTTCGCTGCCACCATAGATGCTCGGCTTAAATAGCAGAAATAATTTCGGGTAATCACAAAGACATGCTTTAGTGATATTCTCAGCACGCCATTCTATGATAGAATGTGGATTTTAGTAAAGATACCTACAGAACCAGGATCTCAGAATTAAATCATCATTGGTTTGGGTATCATCACAATATTAAAGAATCAAAGGAAAAATCCTACTGATGTCATGATCATCATAGTTTGGGCTATCTTTAGTTTCATCATTAGAGAACTAGGTCACTCCTTCTACAACAAAACTGATGATGGATAATTTTCCATATTGGGATGATGGATAATATCACTATGAACAAAACTAAAGTATGAAGAATTCTAATGAACTATGTCATCACAATCCAAAGCCTTCCCTATGAAAAATAAAATTCAAGAGATCTTAATTGATAGTCCAAGGCAGCAAGGAAATCAAGTAAGTATTTTTCATTCTATAATCAAATTTGGTTAAATGAATTTTTTTTTGCGGGGACATATATGAGCTAGTTGGGCTACCAAGAATCCCTACATAAGGAGGATGGTCACAGTCCTTGAAGAAAGTAAAGTCATAAAAGTCAATAAAGATCAAGATTTATATGAATATATAGAAAGGGATAGAAGGGCTCAAAGGATTCTTATGGATTCAGTCAAAGTCCTTACATCCATCTGTCCATGAATAATTGAAGACACCAAGAAAATACATGATAAGCTAAAAGAACTATTCTATGCAAAAATGTTGAATGATAAAAGACTCAAACATTTGAAGAAAAAAAAAGAACCTGATTCCAAGAAAATATAAGAAGGAAAACGCAAGGGATCTAGACTACGATTGAGATCATCTTCTTCTTTAAGTTATCTATGTTGGTTATATAGGAAGAAGTGTAGCATCCTGATGAAATCATGGTAGGAGCTCTTGGTGAATTAGCTTTGGGGAAAACCTATCTAATAACATTAATAATGGAAAGAAGTCATCAAGAGCAAGGGTCATCATGGAAACAAATTTATGGGATATTGATGAAGCATGCCAAGAGAATGAAGCTCTTCATTCTTGAGAAATTGCTATAGGATGACTCAAGGGAAAAAGGGTATGAACTATGAGGTATGTATATATTTATATGCTAACATTGGATGCTGTGAAGTCATGTCATATGATTGCAGCTAATGAACTTCTATATTTAGAAGTATGATCTATAGAAGAGAATCTCTCAATGCACAGATAGATGAAATCAACATTATATGTCCTCATGGAATATGAGGTGGTTGTATATGAACAAGAAATTAGGAAAGTTGTACGTTCCTGGGAATCAAGAATGTGCAGAGAGGAAGAGATCATGAAATGCAACCATGTCAAGAGGTAGTTATCATCCAAAGGCCAATAAGATGTGACTAGGAGATCTCCTTGAAAGATATGTAGACTCTGACGAAAGTCTGGTAAAGAAGAATACCCTTGAAGAACATATCATTAGGAGATCTGTCAATTTGTATGAAGGATTCCGATGCTTACAGGAAGATGTCATGGTGAAATATCATCACTGAGGTAAATTTTGTTTTAAAAGGATCATATGTAAATGTTTATCTAGATGAACTTGTGCAAGGCTGCTAATCAAGAGGAAGGTTGTATGATTGTGGAAGATGATTCGAAGGAAATTAGCATGGCATAATAGTGAACCAGATAAGGAAGTCTGGTGAATCACTCGGATAGTTGACAAGACTCAGGATGGAAGTGATGAATGATCTATGCCCTATGAAGCTAAAATATGGAGATTCCTCAATATCGAAATCCATGACATCGAGGACAGGAATTCTTCATGAGCAGCTGGGTGTCTCACTATTTCTGCTGGAGGTCCCTGATTAAGAGGGAGCCCGACGGTAAGTTTCTTACTTGGAAGAAACTTGGTAATTCCTAAGGATGAGATTAGGTACATTATTTGTATAAGAATGAGTACATTCCCTTGTGGAATAGGTCCTCCCTAGGAGGGAGAGATAGACACATCATTCTGGTCTTGGGAAGACAGAATGGAGGATTAGGTAATCATCTAGCATTCGATACTCTTTGAGAATGTGATCGGGCATTCTAGATAAGAGTAGTTGAGGACCGATATTCTTTGAGGGCTAGCTACCCAAGATAAGAATAGTCTAGGAAGGTCATACATTGGGAACCCTGGGGTGGAGTATCTACCTTGAAGAGATAATGACGAAGGTGTCTATAGGTCATGTGTCTCACCAGCATTGAAGCCCATTGTCTCGTTGAGAGATGGGGTTGTTAATTAAGGCCTTGCACTAGGATAATGCTGGTTGATATGATGCTATACAGATGCAATTACCAATCCGATTCTTCTTATGAGATTCTTCAGTTTGAAAGTAACCATGTACCTGTATGAATACCTCCCTAGTTAAGAGGGAGTGTTGAAAAAGTGTAACTAGGTCAGTCTTCATAATGGATATGTAATTATGTATTTATGTATAAAAGAAGTTAATATATTTTTGGTATAATGAAGTTGGCCTAAAACCATATTTGATGGTCGGCCTAAAAGATAAGAACTGCCACTATATATAAGACAGAGTCTGTGGATCATTTAAAAGAGGATACAATGAAGATAACACACTAGTAATTGTGAACAGTTCTGACACAAATGCGAAGTTCAAGAGGTATAAAAGAAGCAGATTTCAGAAAGTATACAGGATAGAAATAAATGTGGATATCCCTAACGTGATATAGAAAACGGAGATGTATATCAATCATACTAGCATGAATATTAGAAGGGATTCAAGTGCAGAATTTAGAAAGGGTTTAATACGGATTAAAAGGTCAACACTATCTAAACAAATAACTTGAATCGATTTCACATGAACGGAAGTGCGATAACAATGACTCTATGCATTTTATCTTAGAGACAAAGAAAATATTTACATGTGGATTCAGATAAGAAAATAGCGTGCGGATAACATCTTTGAAATAACGTGCAGATAGAAAGTTTTCTAAAGAAGTTCAGTGCGGAATATATCACCGAATATGCAGTGCAGTTCATATCTTTAAAGAGAAGTGTCAATCACCTTTCGAAGTGCGACAGCGTTTAAAGGTTAATCATTTACGATATACTTAGCACACTTCGGGTCACCATAGTTAACATTAGCATATTTGTAGACATCACAACAAAAGAATGGCGTATTAATTACATTGAAGACGTTGCATATAAAGTGAAATAATCCACAATGAATTTCTCACAAGTATATATATATATATATATATATATATATATATATATATATATATATATATACATACCAAGTATGAATAGTTATAGTGATATTAAAGAGAAGCAAGAAAGTAATGGTGAGAAGGCAAATCTCACTTACCTTCTCATAGTTCGGGTTATTTAAATACCGCTGGCCTTATAATTGACTTGATGAAAGATTAACATAACTAAAAGAAGAAAATACATAATAATGTTCACAATTAATTATCAAAAAGAGAATTTATAACACCTCCAGATTCTCAACAATGGAGTCTTTTCATTAGAAGGAGAGGATTTGCAGAAGGGATCAAGGAAAACCATTATTGTCTAGAGGGAAGAAGTTCTCAAAGCTTCTTCTATAGACTTTTCATGGCATCAAAAAGGACATCAAATAAATAAGGATGGAAAAGCATGCAGATCCCTCAACAATATCTACAAGATCTATACATGAGGAAAGCTTTAATTCCTCATATTATGGGTGTGAGTATTCAGCCACACCATCAGATTTAAAACGCTCTACCAACCATATGTTCAAGACAAATGATATGGAGGAAAAATAAGGGCCAAAGAAGGAGACTCTTGGTGATTATTTGCAAGAGAATGAAGCTCAATCTAAGGGGTTCAAATATCACTTGAACTTCCAATGGTTTTGCAAGATCAAAGAGGAAAGAACCACAAGGAGAAAGCAGCATGGTGTGGGTAGATTATTTCTCTCTACTTTTGATGGATCACCTAAATGTCCAGCTAGGGTTTGGGTGAGGGAGATAGACACCTATGTGAAACAACATCAAGTTTTAGAAAATGGAGCCATCAAAGTAGCAGCACTGCTTCTTGAGGGTAAGGCTTATGCTTGGTGGTTGTTTGAATCTTTTTCCTTAAAGAATGCAAATACATATACTTATTCAAAGTTCATTAGAATAATAGTGGAAAGGTTTGATGAAAAACTTCATGAAACATCTTTGATGGAGCAAGTCAAACCAAAAAAAGAAAAACCTTTGCATGAGTTGGAAGGATCCAAAAATCCAACTCCATTTCAGAAAATCAGTGAAGGGGATGAAAACTTGTTTGACACTTTTCTAAGGGCAAGATCCCCATTGCATGATGAGCTTTCTTCTCAAAAGAAAGACATGGAGATTCCTCTTTCAAGGGAAGACTAAGATCAAAGGTCTCTCATTGTTGGAGAGGCATTCTCAAACATTGATGAGGGGGAAGAGAAGGCTAAAGGGAATATCAATGTCATATCAAGAGAACATCCATTACCTCATGAAGAGGAAGATGGAGCACTTGATCCAAGGAGAGAAACTTCTACACTCTTAAAAGCAGTTCCAAAGAATCTCATGCATAGAGATCATGGCACAATCCATGTGTAGCATGTGCCATAACTATCAAATGGTGAGATCTTGAAGATAGAAGAAGATAAAGAGAAGGACAAGCATGATATGATGGGAATCAAACACCCTTCTCTATTTTAGAAGTTTTATGCACAAAGGAGGTAGGAGGATTTGTGTAATGAAGGCAAGGACAAAACTGTCCACACACATGTACATCTTGCTCTAGGCCTTGATGTCTCTTTACATGGAGGCATTCCACGAGGGAGAGCCCTTGATTGGAATAAGAATAAAGTGTTCTCTCAACTATGGGAAACATTTACATATTTGGCTAAGGAGGGAGCCTTTGGAGAAGCTAGCACAATGTAGAGAATCCTTGATGGGTTCAAAGGAGAGGTAAGAAATTTTCTGAAATGGACATTGCTATCTCCCACTCAGTTATTTGCGCTGGAAAAAGAGGATTTAGAAGTCTATGATGTCATGGACATAATGTCACATGGCCACTCCATATATTTGGATCAGGAAATTATATTTTCACTCCCAAAGGGGATTTCTGAACATGAGAAAAGGATATCAATGCTCTTGCATGGATGGGCCAAATTAAGGAAGTTTTGGAAGGAAAAAAAATTTCAAGGAGAGGGTTACTTCTATCTGCTTCAATCTTGTCTTGAGAAAGATCAGCTGCAAGAAAGGCAACAAAAGAACGTTGATAGCAGTCCAACATGTGAATTTGGCATTAGGCATGTCAAAGAGGAGAGCCATGTTATGACAGGTGCTGCATTTCATATTTCTACAGCGTTGTCATTGTTGAGGAGCCTAGATCCTTATTGGGAGTCCCAAGTATTGATGGAATATTCCAAGAACCTCTTCGCATGTAAGGTTATTGATGGGAAAGTGATGGATAGGAGGCATAAGGTGGTTGATGGATTAATTTACTCTCATGATCAGATTTATTTAACTAGAGACTCCAATCTCAAGGAAAAACTACTTAATGCAGCCTATGAGATATTGATTTCTAAACCCACTAAATTTATTAATGCATACCGTACCATCTTAGAGGGATTCAGGTGGGAATATTTCAAAAGGGATATGCACTCTAACCTAAGGAAGTGAAAACAATTTTCTGGTTGAGGAGGAACGTAACTCTTTGGAAGAGTTATCATTACCACCTCCTTATTCATTGGGTGCGAGAGGGAGCTCATCCATGACCTACCTCACTGATTTGAATCAAGTGTATGGTAAGATTTGTATTTCTAAACATCATGATGTATCTACTATATGCTTATATTTTTCTAACACTCATGTAGAGGGCTTTGCTCCAAGAGGGGGCACTTTTTCTTATGGGATTCATGGGCTGCTTTGAGCCATGAGAAATGGAGATGTTGACCATTCCCTAAGAGATTTTGGGGAGATTTTTTATTCTTCATGGTGTGCATCATTAGCACCAACTATCAAACAAATTCTCCAAGCATACAAGAAGGATGGTACAACAAACAAGTGTATAGAAAAACACTTGTTATATCGTATTCTATGGCAGTTAGGAGTAAATATGTGCTGGTTGCACATGAGGGACCATTGTCCTTCACCTTTATTACATATGGTAGCTAGCATGACTCTAATTATGATTCCATGTGCTAAATATGTTCTTAACTTTATTGGGAACATGATTGGAGGAGAGACACATTGGTTGAATGTGTCCTTGGGGGCAGAAATTTCCCACACTTTTTGCACTACATGTTTCAAGGGGAGCATGGAAGATGATATGGCCACTATAGTAGATCACTTGCTTCTTTATGAGGTGGACCATATAATTTTTTGGAACACTTGGAGCACACCTCTCATGAGCATTTTTGAGGGGCTTTCCTATGAATTACCAAGCTAGGAGGTGATTCATTTCATTTGGATAATAGCATGGACATGGGGGCCTTTCATTGGTAATAAAGTTCCCCGTGATTTTCATCACTTCCATCAACAAGAAGGTTTCCATATATACCTTCCATTCTTTCATGATGAGAGCCATTTGGTTTATCCACCAAAGGCAAACTCACACACTTGGGAGGGACCATTGGGAGACAAAATTGTTGCAGAATATCTAAAACAATGGTGGAAGCTATTGGATGTGGAGGCCCCAAGAGGAGGAGGGGAGATTTTGCAGCACCCTTGCAGTTGCTTGAGGACAAGCAACCTTTGGGAGGGTAAGACTGTAATATTCATAAATTAGCATGCATCTAATAGAAATATTAATTTTTCTTTTAAAATCTAGTTAGATGAATAAATGGGCAAGAAGGCTCATAAGTTGCTTAAGTAAACATAAAATCCCTCATAATGTGAAAAGGGATCATGTTAATAACTAGATAAAGCATCCTCATGTGTTAACAAGATCAAAAATTTGTGTAAAAATTCAAGTTTGACCAAGTCAACAACATTATTATATGAAGAGTGGATCATAAGTAAAGACATCTCAATGTGAATGAAGATTAATCTAGCTTGTCTAAATGAAGACACTTTGGGTGTGAAAGGAGACAATGCAGGAAGATCAAGGCAAGGTTGACTATATCAAAAAACGTTGTAAAAATATGAGTGGGACTAAATGAGACAACATAATTTTGGTGGAGGAGCCTTTGCATGGAAGAAACCTCATAATTGGGTGGGACCCTTAGTGAGGAAGCTCATCAAATATATAATGGAGGGAATGGGAGCCATATAGGCATGATTGATGATGATATTCTGTATGTGGTCTGTTTAGACTTCTCTACATCCTTTGGTTGTTTAGCTAAGTTTGTTGCACTGTTTAGTGCAAGAGTTTTCTCATGCGGGAATTCCCCACTCTTTCTTGGGGATCTTGTTGAAGAAATATGAGGATAGAATTTTGTGCTATATTCTACCTATCTGGTGTTAGGAAAATCATTCACCTTGAACAATAGTGTAGTCACTTTCAGAAACTGCGTTATATCTTAAAGTATTGCAGTGGAGGGGTTTAATCCCTTGTATTTTGAGCTAGTTTCCTTGAGGGAGGTTTCAATATTCTTCTCGGATAGCTAGTAGGAAGTGTTACAACCATTTATTTTCATGGTCAGCCATTATTATCTAGAGCTTCAGCCATACATCATGATTCATGCATAGATCTGCAACATCTACTTCTTTTATTTCATGTTTATTAAGAAACCCTTGTTGGGTCCCCTTGGATTTCTATAAAAGAGGTTAGATCTTTTTTTTTGGGCCTCATTGATTAATATAAAGAAGATCTATTTTGTCTCTCATATTTCTAAATATAAACCAATAATAAAATGCGCTATCACTTTCTGCAATAATTTCTGTGTGTAGTAGTCTTGGGGTTTTTGTGTTTTTGGGTTGTTTTGAGCATGGGAGGCATGTTTAACTAGGATATAATGATTTTTTCTGATTTCCTCTTGGATTTGGTTGTAATAATTTCATATCTAATGGATCCATGGGCTGAATTTTTTTTTTAATGCTTATATTTATGAAAAATGAGTTTTCTGTGCATGTATTGATGAGTTTTCCCATTTTGGAATATTACAAAAAAAAACCTAGTCTACTTATTCATCACTTGGTTGTATGAATAGTGGATGAAATATGAAATTGAAATATTTTTTCATTCTTATTGTTGGGACTTCTACTGAACTCTAAAAATGATCTTTGATTTATTGTAGAACTACTACTAGTTGTTGGAATCATATATCCTTCATTCATATCTGCACCATTGCATAATTCTTTTCTATGTGAATAAATTTTGTTGATGTCATATATAAAAAGAAATCATTGGGTTATCTACCATTTATGAATTTCATTAACCAAACTAAGACACATCACAATTAATGTGAATGAGATTCAATATTTTCAAGTAGATATTAGTAGGTACGAATAAATGAGTTGAAGTTGACTCACCTAGAAGATCCAAAAAACATAGGAAATTGATGTATTCCCACTGTTCATTAGTGAGATAAATTTCCATTAAGGCATGGAATTGTCCATTTACTAAAAAAAACTCTACTTTCAAACCCATATCATTTGTTGAATTATGTTAGTGTGAATTCTAATCGCAAGCGTACGAAAAAAGCTCACATTAGCTGTGCATAAAAAACAACCCTAAATTTAGATATGGTTGTCAATTTCCTTATATCTATAGCTATTGATCAGAATGAATGCTACAAAAATCTAGATCTATGCAGTTAATGACATTAAAGAACAAAAATAAGCAAGACTTTCTCCATGCATCCAATGAGAAAGACAAGAAATTTTAAAGAATTTTTTTGTATTATGACACCCGGGAAGGGAACATATAAAGATGTTACCAGTCCCCCTAAATGGGATGGGTTCTTTTATGTCCTCAATGCTTCAGACCTAATATCTCTCTCACGTGATGGTGTAGAAAACCGAGACAAAATGGAACTCAAAAGGGAGCTCACAAGAAAAAAGTAGGAAATTATGACAAAGATGGAGGATCAAAGTCAGACCAGAAGTATAGATCAAAAGGTGATCTCAAAGAAATAAAAGGTAGTGAATGAATGGAGAAACCTTCTATTTATAACAAAATATTGATTTAGTCTAGAAAATGGTGCATACTTAAAATATTATTAACCAAATCTAGATCCAACATTTATGGAATATTTTAATATTTTTGTTGGAGAGAAAAGGAATTTGAATTTGGTCAAATCCATTTATTTAGAAATGAGAAATAAATAAATCATTTATTTATTATTTTAATAATGTGATTAAGTAATAATTAAATAAATAATGATTTATTCAATTATTTATAAATGATTTAGTTAAATTTAATAAGGAATATTATTAAATAATGTTTTAAATAATTATTTCTAGAAAATAATAATATATAATGATTTATCTAATTAATTTTCTTATTTTGGGTTAAATATGACCAGGAATATCAATTAAATAGTGGTTTAATTAATTATCCCTAGAGGAAAATTAAACAAATAAGGATTTATTTCATTATTCGTCATGGGGTTTCATGTCTAGACGAGAAAAAACTTAATAAACTATGGGTTATTAAATTATTTTTCATAGTTAAAGCAATTTTACTATGGTAAAATTAGTCTTACATGGTGTACTTTAGTCCATATAATAGTGACAGGTTCGATGCCCAAAAATTGGTGTAAGAGATTACCCACCAACATGCGAGCGTTAGGGTCAAATCGTATGACCGAAGTACATTGTAAGAACACAATCACTAGACACTGGAGGGGAGTTAGAGAGAGAGAAATATAAGGTGGACTGAGGCAAGAGAGGACAAGACCCTGCAAAGGTGAAACTTATAGGTGTGACAAGTCTCTTTTATGAGTGGGTATTTGATCTTAATGAGGCGGGGAAGGCATACCTATGCCCACCGAGAGAAAAAAATACAAAGAATAATGATGCGTCCAGCAAACATGGGACTGAAATATATCATGTCGGCATAAACATGGGCCAGATAAAAAAGATGATAATTAATCCCACATACATACTATTCCTGGGACAATAGCCAGGACTTATACAATAATATGTTAGTACATGAGATATAAGTACAACCAAAGAGGCCCTGTAAAATAGGAAAGGGCTCTGAAAATCTGACTGATACATGTGAATGAAAAAGGCACTACAAGAAGGTGAGGCCTAAACCATCAAATCTATGGAGCTACATCTAAGGTTGTAGTAGAGAGGTCATCCAGGCATGTGGGGGCCTACCTGAAGGGTAACTGCCTCATGAGGTATAAAACATCTCACACACACCCGAGAATCATTGCTACAATCTGCTGCATCACTAAGCCATCAAGTATATGGATTTTTCCCATGCCGTAAGGAGTTGGAAGTGAGAAAAAATAAAGTCAAAGGGAAATAAAGGGTCCCTTTGCCTAATTTGAGGCACCGAACAAGAGTGGAAGACGGAACCAAGGTACACAGCCCTATAGACCTATCTTATGTAATGAATAAGATGATGTTGACAAAATGAAATCTGCAATAGGTGAGGAAATAAGGGATCCCCAACTAAGGCACGAGGGATAATAGTAGAGCAACTGATAGACTCACACTAGGTATGATGGTGGAATGGGGAAGACTGAGTAGAAGGCTGACGACTTCCCTTATTAGAGCATAAATGACATGGATGACCTAGCAGTAATTGAATCGAATTTGGACGGCATAGGGGACCGTATGACTGGAGGCCAAAATGTGCGATACGAGGGAGGTAAAAACAAATGAAGGATGGAAAACCATGACGGGAAACAAAGGGAACTCAGGATAGACTCCATGGATGCGATGATGACTCTACTCAAATGCTCTAAACAAGGGCGACTTGAAGATTCTGCCACATAGAACAGACTGACTAGGGACCATAAAAACATGAGCAGAAGATGGTTTTTCACGATGAAAATCAACACAAGCATCGACAAGTATGAAGGAAAAGTGGTGCCCCAAGTACAAGTGTCGCAAGTGAATAAATTTGATTTTGAGAAGCAATGAAGTGACACTTATTAAAAAATGTGTCTAGGTGAACTATCAAATCACCAAAAATGAAGGGCTACCCATTTGAGTTCTCGGTGACAGCTTTCCAACGGTGCAGACGGTTTGTTAAACCAAGCTACCATTTGGTCCCAATTGGCAAAAAAAAAATTTTGGGTTTCTCTTTTAATAAGGAATTTCCCTCCAATTTTATTCATGTGCAAGCGTAGCTGTGTTAAATGTTAATAGGAGAAAATGCCCTAAATCTTGCGGCGATCATAGCAGAAAAACCGACCATTGGAATCAAGATTAGTCAGTTGCAGGTAAGAGGCCTAACCATACTCTTTCAATTTGGTCAATTAAAGTTTAAATTTAGGCTCCCAGAGCTTAGGAACAGACCCCTTCTCCTCTTCATGGCCGGGTCACACTTTTTGGGGCCTTTTATGTGACCTGGGTTGCAAGTATTGGGCAGAAAAGTAAGACCTATCCTAGGAAAGACCTGAAAAATATGACATGTCATAGACAGGGGTTTTTCAGTGTTGCTTTTGGGCTGATAGCTAGGATTTATGGTTATGAGACAATATTTCCTTTTTGTATGATGACAAACATGATGGTTTTGTTCAGGTATGGCAGATTTGACGATCATATAGAGAGAGATACCTGGACACATTATGTTCTGAGATCTGAGGGGATCATGCAGTCTGTGCTACATTGGCTAGGTTTAGGGTCCTCAAGTTTGTGGAGAACCCATTGATGAGGGTAGGAGAGCCTTTTTTAGGCTGGATAGGCAGCTATTGGGATCTAGATCATGAGATATTTATAGTGCAGGGGCACTGGATCGAGCTGAGAGTCCAGGATATATATTTCCTGATTGGTCTCCCACCACTAGGGATGGTGGGAAACACACAGCCAATGTTACCATGAGTACAGAACATCATGGAGTTTCTAGAGCACCATTTTCGGTAGAGTGTCCATGTGAAAGGCACATAGATACCAATCAAAGATCTATAAATTCTACAGACTAGTGTTGTGGTCGCAGTGGTGCTATAGATCCTAGGAAACCAAGCGCTCCACGACATCACTGGAGGGAAGATGATGTTGGTTGATAATGTATTGAGTAGTACCTACTATGGGTGGCCTCAAATGATGATGTCATCATTGAAACAAAAGTTTTCATTGTGGAAGTAGCAGGTAAAACATGACTGTGCATATGGCACAATGCCTTTGTCACTCTTCTTTGAGAAGATCTTGTCACTTGAGCCTTGTATACAGATCTAGGATGGGGGCTATGTAGAGGAGGAGGTGGGGCAGTCATATGGGTGCTCCAACCTGAGTTTTTTGTGCATTGGTATGAGATGCCATTGTACATAGATGAATATCCCTATAGTGGGATGAGCTATCATGGGGACCTGTACTTACCACTTCTGCCAAGTCGAGCATTGGGGTTAGATGGTAAGTGAAATCTTTCTTATACTTTATGGTGCATTTTAAAGTTTCAGAATATTGTATATGGTATTGATTCATTGAATTTTGGTATGCAGATATAGCACCAATGAAACTATTTGGGTATATGGGATGGCCTGTAGTGTCAGGAGCTACAAGACCTAGTGGACCAAAGGGAACACAAAATGAGGATGTTGTGGCCCTCCTGGAGGATATCCGTCGTAGATTTTAGAGGCTACTAACTAGAGTTTCTAAACGCAGCTAGCAGGACCTTGATGACCAGTATATAGAGCCATGTATTGGTCTACCCTCAGAGTGGCGAGGAGTCTTGTAGTGCATGACGATGGTCGGACAAGGGATGTGCGATCTACGAGCTGCAGGAGCCAAGCCATTAGCCCGGGATCCTCCAGACAATGATTAGATGTAGGGGCATGAGGTGCACTCAGATTTTAACTTTTGTAACATGCTATGGGCATTTCATATGTATCGAAGTTAATGGACTCCAAAACATTGTATTTTTAATGTCACATATTATGGATATGCATTGCTTTGTGCTTTATGGTTATTTTCTTGTGTTAAATCTGTGCAAGAAATGCCAATATAGAATATTGTTTGAAATGCTATCTACATAGTGATTCTGGGCTCTAGGTACATGATTGGATGTAATGATTTCAAGTTCATGCATTAAGAGCTTCACTCGTAAATATCTTCTACAAAGGACAGGATTATGCACATGATATAGACCATTCAATTGCATGAAAAGAAGCAAAGAATCTAAATGAACATGAAGGTGAAGGATGTGATGGTAAAGGGAATTGGCTAAAAAATCTATTACTACATCATATTCAACCTAGTTATTGGTGGCAGCACCAATGCATACGCCGTTAGAGAGGACAAGTGAATGCAAGGGGGTAAAAATGGCCCACATTGCTGAGGCGAGATTCTGGGAGTAACGAATTCCACCATCAACATAGCTAATATATGGTGTGGATAAGGGATCCATCTAAAAGGTGCCATAATACAATATCTGAGACGATGATGAACAGTGTTGGAAACTTGAACACAATGCAGAAATAAAACAAGCACTACTAGAGGGAATGTGATGGGTAGAATTTCTACACCCCACACACCGAATAGCGGATGGTGTGGTGGAACTATCTTGGGCACAACTTTTGCTCAGGTTTCAAAAGTCACCATAGACACAGATGGTGCCATTTTTCTTATGGACTAGATAGATAAAGTCAGGGGGGGTAAATGCTTCCATGATGTGATCATCACAGTAGAAGATGCAATGACTGGTGGAAGTATGACCACATGACGTGGCGAATCTACCTCACTCATAATCATGAGAAGAAAGGTTCACATGCACATCATCATAGGGGGTGAAAGAAGAACAAGTAAATGAATGATCCACCAATGTTGAGCCCAAGGTGATCGATGAAGGGAAGTTAGCTGAAATAGAAGGGAAATCCCCATAAGTGTCTTCCACCATGGATCTCATAGATGATGATAGGTGAAAGATAGTGGTCAAAGGCTCCCTCATTGTAAAGACCAATCTAGGATTCTAGATTAGACTCAATTTAATTTCGACCAAGGTAGTTAGTCTTAGAGGCACATCTAATATTTATAGACCTAAAAGGATCTGTTTTGTTTGCCTAAATAATTGCCTACTGTGACAGGCTCTAACACTCTCTTACAAGAGCTTGAAATGTAGTTCCTTTCACACTTTTAATGCTTATGTTATCTATTTTAATCTACTGATCCAAAGACAGAGTGTTACTAGTCTGAGTTTTTAATCTTCTTACAAAGATATGTTTCACAAAAGCTCTTTCAAGATAACACACTGAACATACTCAAAATCAAATTCATGAAAACAGAGTTCATAGAAATGTTTTGAAATTCAATGCTCGATTAAACCTTTTACAAGGACTGATTAAATAATTTTGCAATTGAATTTTCAAGTTACTACTATGAATCATAAAATAACAATCTCAAGAACTTCTAATTAAATGAATGAACTCACAAGCAATGAAATGAAATACGTCGTTCAGATCTGAATACTAAATTCTATGAAACATAAAACATAAAAGAAAGTGTACCAATATTTACGTAGGGCCCTTCCACGCTCTGATGGCACACTTTGATAACTTCAAATGATAAACCTTTAACTTGTAAACACTGTAATTGATGAAATTCTTCCTTTCATTAAATTCTGGAAATGGATTACATTCAAAACAGAGTGTTGGAAATGCTTTTCAGTCTTAAGTCTGCTTTCTTCAACGTTTTCACTAGCTTCCTATCTCTAATCAAAATCCTCCTATTTATTAAAATTTACAACTAGAAGGCTATATTCGTTCCTCCTTCATCCTAACTAATTCCAACATAGTTCGAATCAATTTAGAGTTCCTAATTTTAAGCAAAAGATCAAGTACAACATTATGGCTTCTGATTTTTCTGCTGAAGAGGCTGAGTTTGACCGTCATTGACCATATATTCAGGAACTCCAAATTCGATGCTAAATAGATTTTCCACCATATATGTACATCCTAGATCACGTCCATGCCTTCTGTTTCGATTTTCCTGCCATGCCACATGTCACAACATAAACTGATTACGGGAAGTCATTACATCTCGTAATTTTGTTGAAAAATTCCAATTTTTAACATAAAAACTCATAAATTAAATTTAATGTAGAATAACAATTATAATGCTTCATTAAAAAATTTCAATGGACTTATGGGGAGTTTATGGAGAAAAATGATAGATAAATGATGGATTTTTAGAAGAAAAGGATATCAATAAAATAGTACCAACATCTCCCCCAAACTCAATGATTTAGCATGTCCTCATGCTAATCCTGATGTGCTCCCCTTAAATTCTGTTTCTGCGTGTGCCTCTGCTGCCTGTAACAATATATCCACATTCTTCTGAACTTGGGACTGATGTTTTATCTTCTTATATTTTTCTTTGAGAATTTTTTTCTGAGTATACCATTTTGTTTCCCAATTACATATTTCAGTTTGATCAGTCTTAAGTTCCTTGATATTTTTCTTCAGTTTCTCATTTTTCTGCTGTATTTTCTTGCTCTGAGCTCTCAACATTTCATTTTCCTTCTTTATGACCTTCTCTAACATGTTTGCTTCCATCAATTCCTCTTTAAACTTTTCAATCTGTTTCTCTAACCTTTTCTGCTTCTTATTTGTAGGTACTGGTTCTTCCTCTTCTTTCTTATTTCTTTCAGTTTCCATCTCTGCTTCTTTTTCTGACTCACTGCTGGCAATTTCCATTGGTGTACTTGCATTATGCTTTGGTGGATCATCTTGTGTTTGACTCCTTTTCATTCTCCTTGATCTTCTCTTATAAGTAGTGAAGATTTTATCTTTTTCAATTCTCTTGGAAATTTCTTGCCTCTGCCTTCTTTTCCTTACACTACTGCTCGGTTGAGGAACATTGCTTGACTTAAGCTCAGGGGTTCCTTCATCAATATCAATCATCAATTCTATGCTTCCTTGCTTCTCCTGTTCTTCTTCTCTAACTTCTATTTGATTTTCAATTAAAAATTCCTTCCATGTTTTTCCTCTTCTCTGCAACTCAAATTCAATTAGTATTTTGATCAAGCCAAAATGATATAAACTCCTATCTTCATTACCTTTGTGTTTTTGAATAGTCTTCGAAATTTTAGTCAGACTTTGTAAGAGAAAATAGGGCAGATTGATAGTGCATTGGCCTTTCAAGTGCAACAGAAGTTTTATGTGATAGAGGTATACTATACTATAACGACCTTCACATGTAACAAATTTTTGAATAATGTATACCATCTCATCCCATGGGTGAATTAACCAACTTCTAGGAACACCCTTTTTCTAGTTAACGGAAGAAACCCTTGACCTGGACATAAACTGAGTCCATGATTTTTCCCTAAATTTCTTGGTTTTAAAAACTTTTCTCCTTCAGGACTAATTTCCAATGCTTGTGCTATTACATCCTCTGAAATTCTAAAAGAGACATTTCCTACTAAATCTTTCTCTCCATTGAAGGAAAATGCAAATTGCTTCGTAACCTCTTCATTATTTCCATTAAATTTCTGTAGGAAAGGCAACCAATGTTTTTCCTCTAAAATCTTGGCACAGTCTTCATGATACTTTAATCTATCAAATTTTTCGGGCTCCGCTCTGTTGGTCATTTTTTTTTTAAATTCTCTGTTCTAACCCCTTTTTTTTTATGCTAAAAAATTCTATCAAGGTTTTCAAGTTGTTACCTCTTTTCCTGCGTTCCACTGACCTGGTTAACGTTCTCAATTCTCTGAGCTGCCTTCTTCAATTACCTGAGTTGTTCCTCAAATTCCGGGCAGAAGTAAAGAAAAACCCCTGGATAAACTTATCTGCTATATTTTCTTCAATGGAACCACACCTGCTATCTCGACCCTCCTTAAGAAACTCAGAGTCTGAAAATTATATCTTTAACCACTCTATGAACTCAGAGAAATAAAAATTCAACAACTGACCTTCAACTTGCTTGATATCATACAATACGCAGAGAACAAAGTCTTAAGTTCATGAGTTTTTTTGCAGAGTCGGACAGCGCATTCAAATTATGAATACAAAGGAGCAGTAATAATTTATAAAGGCATAATCATGATACAAATCGTGTGATGATAACAGATACATTCCATTCCATAAGAAAATTTGGGTCAGAGCATCATTTTTATAACTCCATCAGTTGAAATGAAATGTAATCATGCGTTTTACAAATGTCTTACTATTGAGCGGACTCTTCATTGAGTGTCTTTTAAGACCACTTCTTTTTTGGTACCTTTATTGACAGAGGTCGGATCTAAAAATGATGAGTTTTTGAAGAGCGGTTTGTGAAAAGGTTTGAAGAGCGTAATACGGATAGGAAATAGAAAAATAGGCTAAAGTATGAATGGGGATAGGAAATAGAATAATAGGCTAAGGTATGAATGGAAATGATCATTTAGAAATAGGCATAAGGAATAGGAAACAAAGGTTATGGATATAAGGATTTTTTTTTTTTTTGAAATTGATAATCAAGCAATAATAATTATCATTTTTGGACACTAAGAATTTTAAATGTTAAAAATGAAAAGTTCAACAATAATTTACACTTGTTGACTGACAGAATGCTGATTTGGCTTGCACAGGTGTGACTGATCTGTTTGTACAGGTATGACTGATCTGTTTGTACAGGTATGACTGATCTTTATTTTTCAAAACAGGTCCCTTTGAAATGAATATAACAGGTCCCTTTAAAATCTGAAGAACCATGTTTGTGAAGCTTCTTTTATCCTTGGTGTTGATGTAACCTTCGAATTCTGATAATAAGAAACCTTTAAAATTTTTGTTGAAGTAGCCTTTAACAGGTCCCTCTGAAGTAGCCTTTATTGATGTATCTTTAATACAGTCCTTAACAGGTCCCTCTGATATTGGTAATGTTGACATAGTCTTCTGAACAGGTCCCACTGCATATCTTATTGCTTAAATAGGTCCCTCTAATTAGAACAAAAGCAGCTCTTTATTGAAATACTGAACAACTGAATTGAAATACTGAATAACTGAGACAAATTCCTTGAAGATTTAAAAATGAGGAGATGAAAAACCATTGATTCTTCTACCAAAGAGAAAAACCATTGATTCTTCTCCCCCACTAAGTGTTTGACTTGTCCTCAAGTCATTATTGAATTGATGAAAAACAATAAACAAGTAGAACAAAGAATTCTTACCAGCCAAATGATTGGTTTTCCAGTAAGAATTAGGGTTTAGAGTGTGCCAGAGTCTAGTTTTCACATCTAAACCATTATTTATTTATTTTATTTTTATTTTTTATTTTTATGTTTTTTTTTTATATTTTTTTATTTTTTAAAAGAAATTGAAATGACTAAGGTAGAGATATCACAGCTGAAGGTTGTGATATCTCAACCTCATTTTGCTGAGATACTGTTTCAATAAAATCTTCGTTGCTGATGGGCTTATGATAGAGTTTCAGCCTGTGTCCATTGACAGTAAAAGTGTTGCCTTCTCCATCAATTGTCATAAGTTTGACCGATCCATTGTCATATGCTTCAACTATTTCATATGGGCCCATCCAATGTGTTGTAAATTTGGCTTTATGGTCTCTGAATTTAGAGTCAAAGAGTAAAGCCCAGTCTCCTTCTTTAAACTACTTCTTCTTAATGTGTGCATCATGCCACTGCTTCCTTTGTCTCTGCATTAGGATTTTTCTCTCTTCTCCTTGCTGTCTCATCTCATCTAACTGGTTCAATTGCATAATTCTCTCCTTTTGTGCTTCATTGAGATCAATTCCTAAATCTGCAGCCATTTTATAAGTATGTATTTGAAATTTGATAGGAAGCAGTACCTCTTTTCCATACACCAGTTGATATGGTGTAAATCCAGTAGTGTCTTTCCACGTAATTTTGTAAGCCCACAGTGCATCTTTGATTTTTTCCTCCCAATTCTTTCTGTTCATTGTTACTGTTTTAGTGATAATTCCCTCCTAAGTTTTATTTTTTGATTCCACTTGGCCATTGGCCTGTGGATGGTAAGGTGTGATTTTTTTGTGCTTGATCTTATATTTTTCTGTGATATCTTGAACTAACTTTGAAGTGAACTGAGTACCTTGATCTATGACTATCTCCCTAGGTACTCCATACCTTACAAAATTTTTTTCAAAGAGGAAGTTTACCACTGTTTTCTCTGTTGCTCGGACTAATGCTTTTGCTTTAGCCCATTTTGTCACATAATCAGTACATACTAGGATGTACTTTTTTCCCTTTGATGGTGGATTAATGGGACTTACAAAATCTAGAGCCCATTTTTCAAATGGCTCTAAATGTACTTGGGGCTAAAGTGGCATTTCATCTGAAGCTGTGGGTCTACCCATTCTTTGCAACTGTCACAACTCTTCACATACTTCTTGGAATCCTTAAAAATAGATGGCCAATAATAGCCAAGGCTGAGAATCTTGAATGCTGTCCTTTTTGCTGCAAAATGCCCACCACACGGTTTGTCATGACAAGATTTTAAAATATCAATTATTTCATCATTTCTTACACATCTTCTAATAATCATATCATAACCAGTGTAAAATAAATCTCCATTGATCCATGAATATCTAGCACTTTGTTTGATGAGCCTCTTCTTCTCCTTTGTAGTAAAATGTGGAGGTGTCTTTCCTGTGGACAAATAATTGGCTAAGTCAGCATACCATGGATCTACTATTGAAATTGAAAATAGATTTTCATCTGGAAAAGAATCTTCAACCGGAACAATCTCACCTGAGTTCTGCAGTCTAGAAAGAAAATCTGCCACCTGATTCTCCTTACCTGGTCTATCTAACACTGTAATATTAAATTCCTGTAGTAATAACAGCCATCTGGTAACTCTGCCATTAGTGATTGGTTTATTCATTAAATATTTAATGGCTGAGTGGTCAGTATGTACAAAAACCTCATAACTAGTTATATAGTGTCGGAATTTATTTACAGCGTGTATGATTGCAAGCATTTCTTTTTCAGTGACTGTGTAGTTTAATTCTGCAGGTGTTAGATTTTTGCTGATAAAATAGATAGCATAATTGAAAGACTCTTCTTTTTGGCCTAATGAAGCACCTACTGCAGTATCAGATGCATCTGAAAAGATGTGAAATGGTAGGGTCCAGTTAGGTCCTTTTAAGACTGGTGTGGTTGATAGTTTTTCTTTGAGTGTTTCAAAAGCTTTCTGACAATCTTCATTCTAGTTGAAAGGTGTATCTTTTGCTAGAAGTTTAAACAGAGGTAGAGCTATTTTGCTAAAATGTTGAATAAACCTTCTATAATAGCTTGCATACCCAAGAAAACTTCTTACCTCTTTTTGAGTCTTCGGAATTGGCAAATTGACAATGATCTGAATTTTTGCAGGATCAACTTTAATGCCTTGAGAAGAAATATAGTGACCCAATACTATCCATTCATTTAGCATCATAAAACACTTTTCATTGCTCAAGGACAGATTAGCTTCAATACATCTCTTCAAAACTTTCTCAAGATTTTCTAATGAATGCTCAAATGAATTACCATATACCGAAAAATCATCCATATAAACTTCAACACACTCATGAACTTAATCAACAAAAATAGCTAAAACAGCTCTCTGAAATGTAGCTGGAGCGTTAAAAAGTCCAAATGGTAAAACATTATAGGCATAAGTGCCCTAGGGACAAGTAAAAGTGGTCTTATCCTGGTCCTCTAAGGCTATCCTGATCTGGTTATAGCCACTAAAACCATCAAGAAAAGAGAATGATGATTTCCCTGCTAATGTGTCTAACACTTGGTCAATGAATGGTAGTGGAAAATAATCTTTGAGGGTTGCTTTGTTCAATTGTCTATAATAAACACAAATCCTTCACTTGCCATTTTTCTTGGGCACTACTGCCAATGGGGATACCCACTGACTGTCAGAGATAGGATAAATAAAATTAACTTTCAATAGTTTTTGTAATTCCTCTCTAACAATATCCTGAAGAATGGGATTCATTATTCTCTGTGGTTGCCTCACTGGTTTTATGTTATTATCTGTGTAAATATGGTGAGTGCATGTTTCAGGGTGGATTCTGTGCATATCATTGTAGTCCCAAGCAAATGCTTTCTGATACTTTCTTAATAGTTGAATCAATTTTTCTTCCTGAGATAAGTCTAGGTGAGTGCTAATATTCAATGTTTTTCCCGGACTAATCTCTATAATCTTACTCTGAGTGTTTGTGATAGATTGAATGGGAAAAATGTTTTCAAATGATGTTTGCAAAGAATGGAGTGTACATATTTCTTGAAAATTTTGTGCTAAAACTTCATCTGCAGCATGGTATTGTTCATTTCTTATTTCTTCAGACATTTCAGGTTCAGAAAGGAACAATTCTATCAAATCATCATTATTATCTTCATGAAAATCATAGATCTGATTGATGCTAAAAAAAGATTGAACTTCTTCCTTATCATTGTATTTATCATCAAGCCATAAGTTGTTTGCTACTGCTGGTGTTTGTGTTGATGGGTAAAGAGTGAGTTGTTTCCTTTCAGTTCCTCGTGAAATGATCATATTACCTGATCGACACCCTATGAATGCATCAGCAGTTGCTAACCATGGTCTACCAAGAATGATAGGGTGACCTCCTAAATTATATTTTGGTTGAAGAACTAAAAAGTCCACTGGATACTCCCAAGAGTCCAGTGAAACAATTATGTCCTCCAAAATCCCTTCAGGAATCACTTTAGACCTATCAGCTAGTTCTAGAACAATTGGTGTGTATTGCAAGTTTCTCAGTTGGAGTGTTTTCATTGTGTCAAGAGTCATCACATTTATTGCTGCCCCTAAGTCAATTAAAGTATTTGGAATAGGTATGTTGTTAATGATTGTAGTGACTCTGGGAATGCCAGGATCAACATACTTTTCCATCGAAATGGTGTTTGTCATAAGGCCAGCTAGATGTCCAATAACATGAATTGTTTGTGGATCAAGTCTTTTTCTTGTAGGCTTCTTGAGGCATAGTTCTTTATTTGCTTTAGTATATATCGGAATGTCTTTTATGGCTTGGAGTAGTGGAATTTTTATATAGACATTCTTCAGCTCATCTAAAGCATCAAACTATGGTAAAGACATGGGAAGTTTCGCTTGGATCAATCTTTCCGGAAAAGGTGGTGGCTGCAATGGTTGGATTTGTTTATTTTTTATGTCATCATTTTGTTTCTTTTGATTTGGAGTTTCATTTTCATTGTTTTTGTTTTCTTCTTGTTTCTTAGCTATGGGAAGTTCTTTTTGAAGTACCTTACCAGACCTCAACTCAATATTTTGTAAAGGTAATGTGGGATATGATGGTCCCTCATCTACACTGTAATCTAGTCTTTCTGCTCTATTATTTGGATTTGGTATAGGTTGAGCAGGAATCTGAGTGGGTCTAGGAGGTTGGTTAGATGGAAGTTATAATTGGGGTGAATTTATTGGTGGAGGAGCAGGCAATGTTTGTTGAATATTTTGGGGTTGATGGACAACTTGCTGCTGAGGATATTGCTGATATGTTTGAGGATACTGCTGATATGGCTGATGATACTGTTGATACGGTTGAGGATATGATGAGTATGGTTGAGGATATGATGGGTATTGCTGAAATGGTTTCCATTGTTGTTGTGGGTAATTTTGGTGTTGCCATGGCATGGGTACATTCCAAGAATTCTGAACATACATTTGATCTTGTGCAGGAAATTGCAAATTCTGATTTGGAAACATACCTGGAGGTGGAGGTCTTGGCTGCCATGGTCTCTTGGCACCCATGAAATACACATTTTCCATATCTGCATTGGCTTCCAAGTTACAATTCTGCAAAATCTTTATTTTAGAACAATGAAATATATCATGATTTTCAATACAAAAGGCACACACTTGAATGTTTTCTAAAGGACAATCTTTCAAAGCATGTTTCTTCCGGCATTTTGGACAAAAGACAGCCATTAATTGATCTTCTTCTTCTTGTCTTTTCTTTGCTTTCAGAGTGTCAATTTGATTTCCTAAGGTGCTTAATAGGTCTGTTTTGAATTCTTCTAATAAGTTTCCTATTTCAGCCCTTGTGACACTAGATGAAGCAGATTTTGTGGCTTTGGATGATATAGCTCTTTTTCCATTTCTAGCTTTGCTCCTGGAATACTTTTCACATAAGTCAGCAATTTCATCGAAAGGTAAGGTGGAAATATCACCTTTTCCCATCAAATTAAGATCATCTAAGTATTCCTCTCGAATGCCCTTCAAAAATATTGTTCGGATCAGATCAAGAGACATGGTTCTATGTTTTGATTTTTGTAAATTGTAGACAAATCGTTCTAAATACTCCTCTAAACTTTCATCCTCTTGTTGATTCATTCTGAAGATATCATCTTTATAATATTTTGATCTACAATAAGGTTGATATTTCTTTAGGAATATTTTTCGCATGCCATCCCAATCAGTTATTGCATGTTCACCAAGTCCCATGAACCATATTAATGTTGATGCCTTTAATGTTGCTGGGAAGAGTGTAAGCCTATGTGCATAATCTGTGTAACCATATGTTCGGCATACTATGTCAAATTCAAACAAGAATGAATCTGGATCTTCCGAAGCCATGCCATAAAAATTTGGTAACACAGATGGAGGTATGTTTTTCATTTTGATTTCCTCATCATGATTTTCTCCTGGTTCTTGAATAGGAAATTTTAAGGTTGACTCTTCCTCCTCTCTTTGATCTTGATCTTGCTTTTGTTTCAGTTCAATTTCTCGTTGTCTTATCCTTTCCTCCTGTTGTCTCTCATATTCTCTAAGTTGTTCAGGAATGGGTCTTCTTGTTGATCCTCCTCCTTCCTCAGCCATTTTGATAGGTTCCTCTGTTGTTTTAAGTTCTTGTTCAGTGTCACTTGTTTCAAAGAGAAGTTGTTGTGTTGGTTTTTCTCCTAATTGAATTTTTTCAAATTCAGTAGGTTCAAGGAGAGATTTTTGAGTTGTTTTGCTGCCTTCTCTTGTTGTAGAGGATTCAGGAAGGTGTTTCTTCTTTGCTTCGTATGCCAATAGAATTTGTCTCTCTATAAGTGTAATTCTTCGTCCTGATTTTTGTTTATCCTCTAATTCTTGTACAGTGACTTTCCCAGCTGGAGTTGTGTGTTCAATTCTTTCTAAAGGGTATGCTCCCAATGGTGGGTTAGTTCTTGGATGGGGGGTTTTTATGAATATGCCTTTATCATCTCTAGGTCTAGACATATGTAAACATGACTTCTAAAATTAAAATTAAATCTATGTTTTTGTTTGTTTTTGTTTGTTTTTGTTTTTTTTTTAGAAATCCTCTAGTTGCGCCTCCCCGGCAACGACACCAAAATGTAAAGACCAATCTAGGATTCTAGATTAGACTCAATTTAATGTCGACCAAGGTAGGTAGTCTTAGAGGCACATCTAATATTTATAGACCTAAAAGGATCTGTTCTGTTTGCCTAAATAATTGCCTACTGTGACAGGCTCTAACACTCTATTACAAGAGCTTGAAATGTAGTTCCTTTCACACTTTTAATGCTTATGTTATCTATTTTAATCTACTGATCCAAAGATAGAGTGTTACTAGTCTGAGTTTTTAATCTTCTTACAAAGATATGTTTCACAAAAGCTCTTTCAAGATAACACACTGAACATACTCAAAATCAAATTCATGAAAACAGATTTCATAGAAATGTTTTGAAATTCAATGCTCGATTAAACCTTTTACAAGGACTAATTCAATAATTTTGCAATTGAATTTTCAAGTTACTACTATGAATCATAAAATAACAATCTTAGGAACTTCTAATTAAATGAAGAAACTCACAAGCAATGAAATGAAATGCGCCGTTCAGATCTGAATACTAAATTCTATGAAACATAAAACATAAAAGAAAGTGTACCAATCTTTACGTAGGGCCCTTCCACGCTCTGATGGCACACTTTGATAACTTCAAATGATAAACCTTTAACTTGTAAACACTGTAATTGATGAAATTATTCCTTTCATTAAATTCTGGAAATGGATTACATTCAAAACAGAGTGCTGGAAATGCTTTTCAGTCTTAAGTCTGCTTTCTTCAACATTTTCACTAGCTTCCTATCTCTAATCAAAATCCTCCTATTTATTAAAATTTACAACTAGAAGGCTATATTCATTCCTCCTTCATCCTAACTGATTCCAGCATAGTTCGAATCAGTTTAGAGTTCCTAATTTTAAGCAAAAGATCAAGTACAACATTATGGCTTCTGATTTTTCTGCTGAAGAGGCTGAGTTTGACTGTCATTGACCATATATTCAGGAACTCCAAATTCGATGCTAAATAGATTTTCCACCATGTATGTACATCCTAGATCACGTCCATGCCTTCTGTTTTTATTTTCCTACCATGCCACATGTCACAACATAAACTGATTACAGGAAGTCATTACATCCCGTAATTTTGTTGAAAAATTCCAATTTTTAACATAAAAAATCATGAATTAAATTTAACGTAAAATAAAAATTATAATGCTTCATTAAACAATTTCAATGGACTTATGGGGAGTTTATGGAGAAAAATGATAGATAAATGATGGATTTTTAGAAGAAAAGGATAGCAATAAAATAGTACCAACACTCATCTTGAAATTGAGAGGGGGAATGCCAATTGGAGGGGATGGGTCCTATTTTTGTGCCAGAGCATAACACACAAGTAAGGGAGAGGTAGACTCATTGCGCTCAACCTCGTATTGGCAAACCACTTCCAAGAAGGTGTGGTAATCTGCGAGGCGAGGATAGAGATGATTATAGTGGCCATGGAGATCACAAAAAGCACAAGGATGAGTTGTGTGCATAGTCTGGAGTTTCTTAGCTGAAGTTGTTAAAGTATCATGGCATTTTTGGACATTAGACTCGGGAAGCGTGACGCTGACCATGGGTTTGATACAAGGAAATTCAGGACAATCATGGGTGGCATGACAGTCAACATCACAAAAAGCACATGAAGGTGTATGCTTTGGAGGCTTAGGAGGAGCAGGTGTTGTTTGGGCCATCTTGTCCTTAGGTTCCTTTTTGCAGGTTTTTCCCCCCTCACCTGAGGCTTATGCAACAGGAGTAGGTTTCTGTTGAGGTGGCGGAGGCACAAAATCAAAGGGAAGAGTCATGGCGACCGGTTGGACTGGGGTCAAAGCAGTGTAAGGTTTGAGCTGACCAGGTGGGGTATTGGCTGGGGGATCAATGTACTAGACTGGGATCCCCAGGGTCATGTTGGGAAGGGTCAAGGTAGCCATAACAGGTACAGAAAATACTCCAGCACGACGAGCAAGAAATAGAATATGACCAGAGTGGTAATGGCCAGGCGGAATAGCTACCAGATGGTTAAGGCCAAGGGGAGCCATTCCAGGAGGATAGATAGGATCATGGACACCAGCTACAGATGGAGGGCCTTGAGGAGGGGCTCTTGAAGACAAATTAAAAGTACTAGGAGCAAGTTCCAAAGGGCGAGGTTGTTCTAGTCGAACCAGATCGTTTGAGGTAGAACCGAGATGATTGCATCATGCAAACATTCGAGGAGCTAGGTTCAGAGGTAGGAGGGGGAATACGAGAGAATGAACCAAGAAAAGAGGAATGTTTATAAACTTTGGATGAGACACTAATTAGAGGTTCAACTGCTTGTTTATTTGCCACCAAAGAAATAATGGACTCTGGAGAGGTTTGAGACTTCGGTTCATAATATGTAAGCTGATATATAGTGATGATATTTTCATTATGAGGAAAGAACATATTACGATGAAATGTAGATGGGATAGAAGAAATCACATAACTATAGCTACGACCCAATAAAATTTTGTAGTCTAAGGGGGCATCAATGACTTCAACGTCAACACAAACAGTTTTTCCTCCAAGAGTAATAGGACAATTGCGGAACACGCCAAGGGGCTGGGAAGAGTGGCCATCCCATGCACAGAGGGTGATAGTGGAAGGGGTTAACTTGGGAAATCCAAGCTATTTCCAAACAGAAGAGGACATCACGCAGGTGGATTCTCCCTTGTCATTGATACATCGGGAGACCTTGGCATTTCAGATCTTGACAGGTATTTGGAAGGCGACGGATGCAGGAAGGGGGTGATGCTCTGAATTTTCAACATCAAAGACAATCAAAGGATCATATGAAGGATCCAAATTTCCCATAGTATTTAATAGATATTTTCGTTGTGAAGGGCACGACTAGAGGACTTCCAGCGTTGACATGGGGGCAGGGGATTGCACTGAGGCATTAATGAATCCCCCATCCTCTAACACCATCATAAAGTAATGATTTAGAGGAACATACATGAAATATTTTCATTTATGAATCAATTTATATTTTGGAAAAATGAAAAATACAATGGATTAACTCATCATTCTAAGTAAGTTGAATGAATTTATTCATGGGATAGGGATGAAATGTAAGTGAGGTAGGAAAGTGTGAAACTTGCAAAGGAAAATGATTTTGAAGTAATGCTCTAGGAAGATGGAAATTCATGGATGAGTTGTAAGCTTAGGGAAAGAGGAAAATCAATGAGTAGAAATGAAATGGTGAATTTTATTGGACATGGACTTGACTTCTTCATGTACTTATTGAAAAATAAATTGGTCTTTTAGAACCACTTGTGCATAAATGGATCTTCTTTGACCATCCTAGAACCTCAAAAATCTTAGCGCTAATCTGTAATAAAACATAATATTTTTGAAGGAGAGATGTGATATGCAAGCCTGAGGGCTCCTGACCCAGGTTCAAATTTTATGGATAAACCAAAAAAGCCTCCAACTACTATCCCTTTCGGCAGTGATATGCTTGCGTAGACCAAAGTCTCACCCGCAGTAGTATGGGGGGGTGTTGGAGCTAGGTTTCCGTACCCTGAGGGAGAAATTAATGAAGTGGTCATTAGAAAAAATGAATGAAAACCTATATCAGTTGTAAAGATATGTGCTAACAATATACAATAGAGTCACAGAAAATGTGCAATCTCTAAAATAGTACCACAAAGTCTTTGCTCGCCTTAGTGCAAATAAGATATAACATAACCAAATCCAGATATAAATAATGTAAGTAATTAAAAAAATATATCAGCCATCAATAACCATTCATAATCATATCATATATCCTTGTGCAATGACCAGTAAGCAATACAAATAATGTGCTCTTAACATAACATAAACAGTAAACAACTCAGATTCATAACACAGTAAGTTTTCCAAAATTTGTCCTTTTCTACTAGCTAAAATCTACTCAATACATCACACTTTAATATACCAACTTTACCTTACAAAACCATTTTACGCACACAGTGAGCGGAGTCCACACACAACCAAAACTAGGTCTTCACACACACAACTAGTAGGTGTGTTTCAACCCAAACCGAAGAACCCTTAGAGATGCATAAACTTATCAAAACATCAATAATTCATGACACAAAGTAACTTAATTGAAAAAATTATCTAAGACATGATATATCTATTTATATTCACGTAGTGCGTAGATGCTATGGTCTCAAACCCTGGTTTGAGGCCCACAATTTACCCTTAAACCCATTTGTTAGTGTCAATATTTGCATCCTACCATCAGTGATCAAAATCGTCTTTTCATATCATTATAGGAGTCCCAATAAGAGTTTTTTATCATTCCACTAGTTCATGCTAAAAAGTAGTCAGTGATGGGTAGCCCTAGTCCAAAAACATCACTCTTCCTCAAATTTGATTACCTGCTGGCATAGTTTCATACCTTGCTGACTGTACACTATCCATAAAATCAATATTAGTCATGCCATCTTGAAATTCAATCTTTCAAGGTCTCATTGTGTCTTTTAGGATTTTTCAAGTTTCCATTAGCTCATTAGGGTTTTCATGGTCCAATAAAACTCAATTCCATTGCATAAGGCCAACAAGTGAAAGGGTGACCCAGAAAACATCTCTTCACCATGTGAATATAAGTCGTAAAAAAAAAAATTACTTCAGCCTCTAATTTTTATTTTAAATGTAATTTTTATATTTCCATTATGTAATTTTATGTCATTTTATATGTAATAAGTACAAAGTTCCCAAGCTACTGACACAATGTTCCAAGCATGCCAAAGCACCAAGAAATCAAATCCTAGAGTTATCACAAAATATCAATAGATCAATTTTCAAAAGGAAAGAGTCAAGTGAAAGGACAATGTTTCAAAAGACTAAGTGAGTGATAGAGGAGGAAAGTGGGTCCCAAGGCCCAAATCATCAATGCACCAAGTATAAAAGCCCTCAATACATCAAATTCATCTTCATTTCGCCCTTGTAGCATTGAGTCACCATGTCCACAAGCACGAAATTATAGTTTGAAGGGCGAAAATTTGAGTTTTTTGTGTGGTGCTCTACACCTAGAAATCAAGAGGGCACACTTGTATCTCATACTGCGCACCGCTTTTAGGTAATGCGCACCTGGAAAAGGTAGGGTTCACCTATAGCACACACTGCACACTTGCCCAAAAATTCTCAGTGAGTTTCAAATCTATTGGCATCGCTTTCAAACTTCAACAAATCATTGTCCACACTCTCCAGCAAGAAAGTAAGCCACAATTACACCATTCCTCTTCTCCTCAGATCAATTTATGTGGTTTTTAATGTTGTATGAAATATTTGTGTTAGCTTAAAACCTTAGTATCACTATCAAATCCCCAATTTCCATTCCCTAAAACCTCACATTCCTTTCCTACATTACAATTGACTATATCCCTACCCCCTCTATAACTATCTTCATTTCCCAAAAACCCTAAGACCTGGGTGCTTCAATTCCCTAAGCTCCCAAAATACCTTTACCTATAAGTAAATTCCCATTCAAAATTCCCTCATAGTTTCTATTCCATGTCACCTCCCCCATTTCATAAACTCCTCCCCCCATCTCCTATTTTTTTCCATCCCAGACCCCACTCCCTAAACATACATTTCACTCCATCATATCCCTACGGTTTCTAGCCAAGAAAATATTGAAGAGGAAAATAGCGAAATCAGTGAGCAAGAAGAAAGGGAAGAGAGGAGGCCACAGAAACGAGGGAGGATCCATAGAATTGAACCTCCAAACACCAAGTAAATTAGGGTCTCCCCCATGATTGTGACATGTTTCAAGCATGTAGGATGCTTTAACTACTGTGAAAAAATACAAAGGGTCCAATATCACCATGTATTAACTAGAATTTTCATTTCTAATCTTCATGGAAACCAAGTAACCCTTGCTGCTATCACATTCACAATATCTACAACCATGATAGCAGCTACCACTGGAATTCTGAATGTTGATGAAAAATGGTACATACAAGAAATACTTGGAGGATCATTACTATGAGCCCTACATTAAGCCAAGGTACAAAAATGAAGGAAAGAGGGTCTTTTCTTTCTCTTACCTCCTGGATAGCTATTCCTCCATGATGAGAATCATCATGAAGTACTCTACTTGTGAATGAATTTTCTCCAGACTCTACACCTATCATGGCTGGTTATTAGTGCACTTCACAAGGGTGAAAATGCTCAACATTCTATATTTTCTATTCAAGAGCATTGAAAAAATGTCTTACCTTGTTCAAAATAGATATTATGACTACTAGATGAAAAATAAATTCACCACTCCCTCATCAATATCATATTCCTCCATCACCTTAATCAATTGAACATCTCATGGAGTACTTTCATCCCAAATGAAATCTTTATTGCTCCACCAATTCAACATGCTCAATTTGTGCCTCCACCATCTCATCCCTCCAGTTCCATTCCTCCATCTCATCCCACTGTACCTACTTCGTCATCAACTCAAACTACTCCACCCATTTCACCACCACCATCACCATTTCATGTGCACATTGGGTCACCAAACAGAGTTGAGATTAGCAAGCCTAAGAGGGCTTATTTGAGCATGTTGGAAAAAAACATACCAAAGAGGTCATAGGCAAGTTTTTTCCCCATAGATTGTGGAAGGGGTCTTGCATTCTTCATCAGCAAAGCAGGTAGAAAAAGGAAAACAAAAGGTGACAGAGGCATATATTCAAGAAGAGATCAAGCATGACAAGGAAAACCTTCATGAGGAAGACATGGACTTTGACCTGGTTGGTTTCAGTTAGAAATATGATTTTGATATCATTAGCACACCCATCAAAGAAAAAGAAGCCAAGATTAGATAACTACAAACTAATATTGAGAGAGCTAAATTTGTCATTACCTTTCTTAAGTGGGAGAACAAGCAACTAAAGACCAAACATCTCATTGATGAAGTGAAATTCATCAAAGCTCAAAGAGAGGATGAAAAATCTAAAGTATTGCTTAAAAAGATACCAGAAAAATATGGTGTGATAGATGAAAGATAAGAACAGGTACCAAGATAAAGGCCTAGGATTAGAGGGCTAAAAATAGCTCTAGAACTAGAGAAGAAAAGAGAAGTTGAACTTGCAAATCAACTGACATCGAATGAACAAATTTCCATCGTGGTCAATGAAGATCGGGAGCATTGGCTTGAAAGGTCCAACCAACATCTTGATAATATCATGGAAAAGGCAAGGAAAGTCAATGATATTCAGAGACGGATGGCAAAACATTACGCCAAAGGAAACAAGATTATAAGGTCAAAACTTAAGAGGGCATATGCAAAAATTGAAACCCTAACCATGCAAAAATGGAAGGGAGGCTTCATATTCTTATTGAAGCCTTACTTCATTCATAACCTTCATCATCAGTCATCATCCATTAAAATTTTACAAGTTTTGGGAGATTTTTTCAAATTTTGAAAATTTTGTGCATTTCAAGACAGTTTTGTGACAGCTGGAAAGCCCGGTGCGCAACGCCCTTGGTGTTGTGATTTTTTTTGAGGCATTTTTTGGAAAAAATAGGACCACCATTAGATTCATAATGATGAGTACATGCAAGAAAACAACTTTTAAAATATTTTTTTGGAAAATTGGCAGACGAAAAAGTGAAAAAACACACTGAAAACCATAGTTATGCCTCATTTTTCACCTTGACACTACACACAGAGCAGTCTTGGAATAATGAATTTTTGAGGGGTCAAATCAATTCCATTCTAAAAATCAAGCATGTAATTCGAACTAAATGTAATTATCATGTTTTTACTATTACCTAGGGTAAATACATTAGATGAAAATTCATGATGAGGTGTAATGAAACAGTTTGCAAAAATTGAGGGATGAGTCAGTTTGACCACCCTACACTCTAGGTATTCAGCTCCGTTTTTGGTGGAACTGCTCCTCCTCTCATGGATTCAGCCCTTGAGGGTCGGATGAGTTTCTTTGAGGCCTATATCATGTAATTTTTCATTCATTTCACAGGTTTGAAATTGTTGGATGTTAAGGCATTGATCAAAGACTCTATTGTAATCATGTTGGTAGGAAATTAATGAAAAGGTTGCATCTATTTCTTTGGGATACCCTTGGTATGAGAATTTAGCATTGTTTTTCCTATGTATTATTATGTATGAATTTTTTGTTTCATGATCCATTTAATTTCTATGATATTATGGTTTTTAATTTGATAAACAGAATACATATATCATGCCCTGTTTTGGAAAAACCTTCATAGTTTGTCCATACTCTTCAATTTAGAGAGAATTCAAGCCTTGCCTTGGTCTTTCTAGCACCTTATCTGTCTAATCCATTTCAACCTAAAACCCTAAGTGTTAGCTTTTCTACCTACATTGCCCTGTTGAATCTCTACAACCCTAATCCTATTTTCCCTAACCTAACCTCTTTGACCTAATCCTCATTCGGAAACCCAATTCAACCAAATCAAACCCCTGTACTTATACCTAGTCTAAAACCCTAGTTAATCTAGCCCTCTTGGGTGGAAAATTATGGATAGAGCTCTCTCTGGTTTGGTATGGCTATATACCAAGCTAATAGATTGTTATGTGCTTACCTCTATTGGGATTTCTTCTTCATCTTTAGATATCTCATGGAGTGATAACATCTTGGTGTCGTTGCCAGGAAATGAAAAGAAAAAATCTTCCCTGGGAAATAATGACAAAGATAAGATTTAATTGTTGATGGTGAACAACGATTAGGCCCAAGAAGGTTGTGCAGCATTCCCCTGGTGACTCTAGTGTTGAAGAATCCAAAGGTTCAAAATTCTCATGGTGACTCAAATTTTCAAGAACTGGTAATTTGAATAGACTTCTTGGTGACTTCATTATTATCGAGATGAGTTATACTACAAGAATAATTCCCAGGTATTCTCCTATGGATCAATCTCAAATCCCTAGATTTCCAAATCCTATGCCTTATGTTGATTGGTTTACACATCTTCCCACATTCAGAAATGAAAAGAAAGATGATGTTGATAAGCATTTAGTAAAGTTTCATGTACATTTATGTAGACTGAGAGTTGAATTTCCTCAAGACTATCTCATGAAAGTTTTTATGGCTACTTTTGAAGATATAGCTAGGGTATGGTATGAAGGGTTACCAGAAGGAAGTTTATGTTCTCTTAAAGATTTACATAATATGTTCTCCAAAAATTACATGAATTCTCATCTTTATTTATCTCTCTTACAAAGATTTTGTGATTATAGTGAATTTTTTCTTGCATATCTTGAGAGTATTGATGATATCGTATGCATGAATGATGAAGAGATCATTGAAGCCTTCCATGATTTCTCCCTTCAACAGTAATTTGAAGAAGCTAGTCATTTTGATACATAAGATCATATTCAACATACAATAGCTTCCCCTTTTCTTGAAGATGGAAGAATTTTTCATCTTGATAGTCAAATGAAACCACATGACATAAATTAGTAGTCTAATGAAAATTTATATGCTCCTTTTCTTGAGATTAAAGAAGATATTTAGTATCCCTGTGAATATTTAGGAGGGAAAAAAGGCAATTAATGTTTCATTCGAAGATAACAAAAAGTACTTCCTCCTTTGAAAGAAGAAGAAACAAATCAGATTCTAAATTTTCAAATCGATATTCCATCATTTAAGAATGATGATGTTATTGTACATCCTTGTCAGTTTCCAAGTAATTATCAAGAGGAGATCAATGATAAAGAAGAATTTGTTTTATAGCCCCTTGCAGATACAAATATTCCTCAAGGTTTAGAAAATGAAAAGTCTGCTGATGAAAAGGAGTTTGTCCCAAAACCCATAGATGTGGACACTTATTCTATTAAAAATACTATAGAGGATCATTTTGTTAATTTTTTACAACCATATGGGAATAATTCTTACTCATATCCTTTTGTTGATCTACAAAAGGTAATGCTTCATGATTTTCAATATCCCTTGGGCAGTCTTTTGCAAGCATTGGAGAAGATGAATGTTGTCTTGTTTTTCAGCATAAGTCTTGGTTTTAGTTTTTATCATGATTTTCCTACATGTACATCACTATGCCTGCTCAAGGAAAGTGAGAGCATAATTTCAATAAGTAGCCATTTTCTAGATTGGTTACACTGGAAGGATCATTTCACCTAATCAGGAATGGTGCAGTAGATTAGAGTAGGTTGTTATCATTTCAGTTTGATTTGATTTTGTTTTTAGCAGCAAGTTTCTTTCAGCTTACATTTTCTGCAAATGTCAAGTAGAGAATCACTAGAGTTTGGAGCACATGAAGGCCATGGAGCTTCACTGATTTTTTGCCATTTTCAAAAAGTTAATTTTTCAGTTAAGTAAGTTATTATTGACTCAATTTTGAGTCATTTGAGTTTTTCTTGAGTTATTCTATTTTTCTGAGTTATTATTTTTCATTCATGTTATTAGTTTGAGTATTTTTGGTCATATTGGCCCAATGGATAAGGAAATAATATGCAAAATCCAGAGATTTGTGGTTCTTGACATCTCTTTCAGAGACATCATCCCCAATAAGGACATTGTTATTTTCAGCATTTTGATCCTTCCATCAGTGATCAAAATCCTATTTTCATATCATTTTAGGTGTCCCACTCAGAAAATTTTTATGATTCCACTAGTTCATGCAAAAAATTATTCGTTGATGGTAGCCTTAGTCCAAAAACATCACTCTTCCTCAAATTTGATTACTTGCTAGCATAGTATCATACCTTACTGACTCTACACTATCCATAAAATAAATATCAATCATGTCATCTTGAAATTTACTCTTTCAAGGTCTCATTAGGTCTTTTAGGGTTTTTCAAGATTCCATTATGTAATTAGGGTTTTCATGGTCCAATAAAAATCCTTTCCATTTCATAAGGCCAACAAGTGAAGGGTGATCCAATAAATTTCTCTTCACCATGTGAAGATGAGTTGTAAAGAAAAGTTCTTGTATAAACATGTAATTTTTATATTTCCATTATGTAATTTTATGTCATTTTATATGTAATAAGTAAAAGGTTCTGAAGCCACCAACACAGTGTTCCAACCATGCCAAAGCAGAAATAAATCAAATCCTATAGTTCTCACAACCTATCAAATGATCATTTTTTCAAAAAGAAAGGGTCAAGTGAAAGGACAATGTTTCAAAAGATTAAGTGAGTAATAGAGGAAGAAAGTGGGTCCCAAGGACCAAATCATCAATGCACCAAGTATAAAAGCCCTAAAGACAAAAAATTCATCTTCATTTCTCCCTTGCAGCATTGAGTCACCACCTCCATAGCACAAAATTCCAGTTTGAAGGGAAAAAAAATGAGTTTTTTTGTGTGGCGTTGTGCAACTGGACATCAGGAGGGCGCACCTATAGATCACGCTGCACACTTCCTTCAGGCATTGTGCACCAGGAAAAGGGAGGGCGCACCTGCCCAAAAATGATTAGTGAGCTCCAAATCAATTGGCATCACTTTCAAAATTCAACAAATCATTTCTCACGCTCTCTAGCAAGAAAGTAAACCACAATTACACCATTTCTCTTCTCTAAAAATCATTTTTTGTCATTTTTAATGTTTTATGTAAGATTTTTTGTTTTCTTGAGCTTAAAACCCTAATATCACTGTCAAATCCCCAATTTCGATTCCCTCCTACCTCACATTCCTTTCCTACATTGCAATTGACCCTATCCCTACCCCCTCTATCACTATATTCATTTCCCAAAACCCTTTTTCCCAAAACCCTAAGACCTAGTTTCTTCAATTCCCTGGGCTCCCAAAATCCCTATACCTATAGTTAAATTCCCATTCAAAATTCCCTTATAATTTCTACTCCCTGTCAGCTCCCGCATTTCATAAACCTCTTCCCCCATCTCCCTAATATTTACATCCCATTCCCCACTCCCTAAACCTACATTTCACTCCCATCATGTCCCTCAGGTTTCTAGCCAAGACACTATGGAATAGGAAAATAGAGAAATGAGTGAGGAAGAAGAAAGGGAAGAGAGGAGGCACAAAAAGGAGGGAGGATCGTCAAAATTGAACCTACAAACACCAAATAAATCATGACCTTTCCCATGAATGTGACATGTTTTAAGCTTGTAGGATGCTTTGACTACTATAAAAAAACATAAAGGGTCCAATATCACCATGTTTTTACCAGGCTATTCATTTCTAATCTTCATGGCAACCAGGTAGCCCTTGCTGGTGTCACATTCACAATATCTACAGCCATGATAGTAGTTGCCATTGGAATTTTGAATGTTGGTGAAACATGGTACAAACAGAAAGACTTGGAGGATAATTACTATGAGCCGTACATTAAGCCAATGTACAAAAATAAAGGAAAGAGGGCATTCCTTTCTCTTACCTCCTGGATAGGTATGCCCCCATGATGAAAATTAGCATGAAGTACTTTACCTATGAAGAAATTTTCTCGAGGCTCTACACCTGTCATGTCTGGTTATTAATTCACTTCACAAGGGTCAAAATAATCAACATACCTTATTTTCTCTTCACAAGCATTGACAAAATATCTTACCTTGTTCAAAATAGAGATTATGACCACAATCTGAAAAGTGTTTTTCATCACTACCTCATCAATATCATATTCCTCCATTACCTTGATCAATTGAACATCTCATGGAGTACATTCATAGAAAATGACATCTTCACTGCTCCACAAGTTCAACATGCTCAAGTTGTGCCTCCACCATCTCATCCCTCCACTTCCATTCCTCCTTCTCATCGCACACTACCTAATTCATCATCATCTCAAACTACTCCACCCATTTGACCACCACTATCACCATTTCATGTGCACATTGGGTCGCCAAGCAGAGTTGATATTAGCAAGCCTAAGAGGGATGATTTTAGCATATTGGAAAAAACATACTAGAGAGGTCATATGGAAGTGTTTTCCCCAAATATTGTGGAAGGGGCCTTGCCTTCTTCACCGAAAAAGAAAGTAGATAAAGGAAAACAAAAGGTGAGAGAGGCAGATATTTAAGCAGAGATCAAGCATGAGTAGGAAAATCTTCATGAGATAGACATGGACATTGACCTTATTGATTTGAGTCAGCAAGACGATTCTAATATCACTAGCAAAACCATCAAATAAAAGGAATCCATGATTAGATAACTACAAACTAATATTGAGAGAGTTAAATTATTCATTACCTTTCTTGAGCAGGAAAACCATCAGCTATAGAGAAAACATCTCATTGATGAAGTGAAATTCATAAAAGATCAATGAGGGTCACAAAAAGCTAAAGTATTACTTGAAAATGCACCAAAAACATATGGTGTGATAGATGAAACAGAATAAAAAGTACCAAGACAAAAGCCTAGGACTAGAGGGCTGAAAAGAGCTCTAGAACTAGAGAAGAAAAGAGAATTTGAACTTGTATATCAATTGACATTGAATGACCAAATTTACATAATTATAAATGAGGACTGGGAGCATTGGCTTGACAAGGCCAACCAAAATCTTGATAATCTCCTGGATAAGGCAAGGAAAGACAATGATATTCATAGAATAATGGAAAAACATTATGCCAAAAGAAACAGGATTGCAAGGTCAAAACTTAAGACGGAAAATGCAAAAATTGAAACCCTAACCATGAAAATGCATAAAATTCATCATCAATCATCATTCAACAAGTTTTCACAGCTTTTGGACATTTTTGAAAATTTTGAAAATTTTGTGCATTTCAAGACAATTTTTTGACAGCTAGAAAGCCAAGTGGGTGTTGAACTTTTGTTTGATGCATCCTTTTTCCAAATGAATACCACCATTAGATTCATAATGATGAATAAATGCAATAAAATAATGCTTCTAAGCTTTTTTTGGACAACTGGCAGGTGAAAAAGTGAAAAAACACCCTAAAACCCATAGTTTTACCTCATTTTTCACCTTGTCGCTGCGCACTGAGCAGTCTTGGAATAATTACATTTTTAGGGTTAAAATCAAGTCCATTCTGCCAAAAAAGCATATATCTAGAAATTATATAGGATAATATTTCCAACGAGATATCCTAGGCTCCATTTGGACATAGGGATCCCATCCAAAACATATCTGCAAGTTGGAGGGCGCACCTGGAACTCGGAGTGCACACCTGGCAGTTTGAGGGTGCACCTGAATTTCTCTGATTTTTCTTTTTTTTTCATACAAATTTTATTTTAATCTTGGGAAATGAATTTTTTACTTATGTAATTGATGGAACTAAATGTAATTATCATGTTTTTACTATTACCTAGGGTAAATACATTAGATGAAAACTCATGATGAGGTGTAATGAATCAATTTGCAAAAAGTGGGGGATGACTTTGTTTGACCAACCTACACTCTAGGTATTTAGCTTATTTTTTTGTGGAACTGCTCCTACTCTCATGGATTCGAACCCTTAGGCTAGGAGGAGTTTTTTTGAGGCATATATCATTTAATTTTTCAGTCATTTCACAGTTTGAAAATTGGTTGATGTTAAGGTATTGATGAGAGACTCTAGTGTAATCATTTTTGCAATAAATTAATGAAAATGTTGTATCTATTTCTTTTGGATACCTATGGTATGATAATTTAGCATTGTTTTTCTTATGTGTCATTATGTATGAACGTTTTGTTTCATGATCCATTTCATTTCTATGATATGCTGGTTTTTAAGTAGATAAACATAATACATCTCTCATGCTTTATTGTGGAAAAAAATTCATAGTTTTCCCATCCTCTTCAGTATAGAAATAATTCAAGCCTTGCCTTCCTCTTTCTAGCACCTCACGTGTCTCATCCATCTAACCCTCAAACCCTAAGTGTTAGGTTTTCTACCTACCTTTCCCATTTGAATCTCTGCAACCCTAATCCTATTTTCCCTGACCTAGCCTCTTTGACCTAATCCTCATTCACCAACACAACTCAACCAAATCAAACCCTTGTACTTATACGTAGCCTAAAAACCTAATTCATCCAACCCTCTTGGCTATGAAATTCTAGGGAGATCCCTCTCTAGTTTGGTACGGCTAGCTACCAAGCTAAATATTGGTCGATGGTTATCTATGTTGGGATTTCTTTTTCAAATTTAGAGATCTGGTGGAGTGATAACACCATTTCCATAAAAATTGGGGAGTTTGACCCACCCCAAAGCCCCTTAACTCCTTTTCTGCAGTGCGCATATATATAAATACACAAAATTTAATTGAAATTATGCCTCGGGGGACCTCGCTGCAATAGTCCTCGAACTTAAACATGTTACTCATACTAAGTCACTAAGGCGCCTGCTTATTGATCTTAGCATGAAGCATACTGACGGAAGATTTCAAAGGCAACACTGATTCAAAAATTTGCGTTGCAATGGGCTGCGCTTGTAGCACTAATTTTTATGTGGTAGGCATTTTAGTGGCCATCTCGACGCTACGCTGATTTTGGTGGATGGTATTTAATGTGTTTTCCAATGTTTTTGATAGTTGAAGGACTTCTTTTGCCCATGGTTACATTTGTTCCTTCAATGTTTTTTCCTTCCATCGCAGATCTGCAATCTCAGTTTGAATTGTTTTCTACTCTTGCAAACGAGCAAGGCATTGTGTAAGAACCAATGTGGGTGCCACTGTCTTGAATTCCTCGAACTATTGCTCCTTCTAGTGCAGGGCGCCGCACAACTGCTTCACTACCAAAAAAATTTGGATAGACATCCAAACACTCATAGCTTCATCAAGAAAATTGTCACATTGGGTGGCCACATCAGGAATATTATCTCGGCTCTGCTTCACTTTAGTAGGTCTGTGTGCGCGAATCTGTAGTGGTGTCTTTGGCTGCAACTTGGTTTACAGGTTTGCAATATGTTGTTCATAATCTGTTCTTACTGTATGTACCTCCGCGCACGCTGATTTCACCACAACATCCAATGTACCTAGTTTCTCCGCAATCGTAGCTGTGGCCAGGAAAGCTGTAATATCTTAGCAGACTTGGTAAATTTTGGCTTCCAGCGTAGCGTAGTCACGAAGGATTCACTATGAGATCAATAATCATTAGGGGAATTTTGAGGTCTAAAATGGACCTCGTAAGGAAAATATACAATCAAAATTCACTTTATGAGAACCAATCACATTTTAGGAAATGACATCATCTCTAATGGTTGAGGTGGCATTAATTGAATTAAAGGTACTTACTTCTCACATTCTCAATGGTGGAGAAAAACTCATGGTTAACCATTGTAGTGCTCTAAGTACTTTTAAAGTCAAAATAAAGTACTCATAATAAATGTCATGTCACACTTTTTGAATAATAATATATTATTGTCATTTCATATTTCTTGAAAGAAACAATGGATATCCCTATACATCTATTATATTATTTTATTTTATTTTTATATGGTATATTAATTACATGTTATTATACTATTTAAATAATATAAATTTTAATTAATAGCATATAATATGATTAATAATTTATAAATTTATATTTCTATTTTATGTTAAGTTATTTAAGTAGAAAGAACAAATGCATTAGTTGTTCAATGATAATGATTTTTTCTTGAAAAGCTCATTCTTATTTATAGTCACATCAATACAGTTTGTTTTATTAATTCTATTTTGGTACAAATTTTTAATTGAATTTAGCTATGGTTACATGGATTGTGGTGGAAAAAGTGAGTTGAAAATTCATAAATATTATTTTATTGGTTTAGCTATTATTTTATTATTTCCTTAGGAGGCCCATTTTAGACCACAAAATTCCCCTAATGATAGCACGTGGGTTCATATTAGGGGATATATAATGAGGAAAAAATGACATAATATATTGGGGGATATATAGGGGGTAAAGGGTTTTTATATTAGTAGGTATAAAAAATGGAGCTCAAAGTTAATGAACAAATATAAAGGGGTATAAAAAATGTTAATGAAAAAATCGATACCTACAATATATAGTGAAGGTAAGGGCTTTTTAAATTGGAAAGGTGTATTGGGTTTATATTGGTGGGGGTTACATAATGTGATTTTTGGAGGGATTTTCAAATATGTACTAAAATTAAGGGTATTGTTTAATATGCTATGATTTCACGTGCTATGTTAGAGGTTCATTTGGTGAAGCCCTAGTGAGCACAATGAGCTTCTAATACTCAGCAACCTACTTCTGCTTTCTGCTGCTGTTGATGTGCTTGCTCGGCCTACTCTTGTGCATCCCTTGTCTGTGTATGCGCGGTAGCCTCTATTTAATGAAGCTCATCCCTGATCATTGAGCGCATAAGGTGTAGTTTTCTTGTAGGTAACATAGAAATATTAACATGTACATCACCTGAACCTCTAATTGGAGACGTCGGTTGGCATCCATTTGAATAGCTGGCAGGGGGATGTGAACAAAGTGAGCATCCATAGAGGCTAGTATAGAAACTGCTCGTGGTTGTGCGCTCATGACTTGCGCACTGGTCTAGCTCGCCTGAATCATGCTCTCTTGAATATGGATTTCCTGTACCTTTAATTCATGCAATCCATCTTGTACAAGTTCCAGCTTATACTTGTATTAAACTTGCATGTCTTTCCAATGATCCTTAGTCGTACGCATGATAGTGTTGTCTATTTCATTCAATTCATCCTTTGTCAGCGTCAAGACCTCTTGCCCTACCTTTTTGAAACATTACTACTTTTTCTACGATCCTCTAGTGACCCGTGAGCCGTGCTTAGTTCCTTTACATGTTTTAGCTTCCCCTGTCTCCTTCAGCGTAGATCCATTCATTTCTGGCACAATTTATATTTCAAGAGTCTTGAAAACATTCTGCTATCACACACATCAAATTATCTTCACTCACCAAGTATCGTTGGTCATACCATTCTCCCTCTATGGTGCCTTTTGTGTGGATGTGTATATTATGGAATGTAGCTTTTAAATCCACTACCATCTTGTACTGATCATATAATGTAGGTGACAAACATGGCTTTGACTACACCGTTGGTTCAAGGTAGCATCATATAGAACCCAAAAAAAATTATTTTATTTAGCGGGAACTACGTCTGAAGAGTTCCTTGGTGTTGTGTAGCGCACATCTTCACACATCTTCGGCTTGATTTTTGGGAACTGAGCATGTTTCGGGGTTTTCCATCCAATTAGTGCAGTAAATAATAAGAGCCAAGCATATTGGAAAGGCTTGCCGTCTTCCTGAGCCTCCCACACATTTTATAAAAATTATTTTCACATGTAACTGCACCAATTATAAATCATGTCTTTTTCATAGTGTCGTACAAGCACAATCACATGCGCGGGCACCTCCTTTGGTCTATACTTATGCATCATCTTGAAAGGCAAGATGATGATACCAAAAAGGATGGCGAGGTCATTAATTTTCTCCACCACAAATCTTCGGGTCTTCCTTCTGACCTTATATTTCTTCTTAATTTTTTCTGCCATGGCTTTCTCCTACGAATTACCTCAAAAATTAGCTATAGGTTCAACTCCCTTAGTCGTCAGACCCATGATTCTGCGGATTAATTCAAGGTCAATAAGGATGCGCTCTCCCAACCATAGCGCTTCATAATCGATTGAAGCTAGCAACTGTCAGACACATATATCATCTATGGGGTTGCATCCAAAATGAGGGATCTGAAAAAAATTGAGCAGGATTTCCTTGTGCAAACCTATCATCCCCCTTTTTCGCTCGAGGCGCACAATGCCTCCTTCATAAGTGACCTGATCCAAGTATAGTTTTGGCATGAGCTTTGAGAGCTTCTTGACACCAGTGATGTCCGAATCATCAAATATTAGCTGTGAAATCTTTGCGAATATATCCTCTTCCATTGGGACAGTCTCAAGGATTATGGGTATTTTAATAACCTTGCGCGCCTTGTCCAGATCCTTAGGTTCTTTCACAAATAATTTTTGTGGTGTAATATGTCTTGGAATCCATGACAATGGGGCCACTTTGACCACATCCTCTTCATATTCTTCAATCCTTTCTGGGACTTCTGACATGGGTATTTTCATCTTTTCACCCACTGAAGGGCGCAGCCTTAGGGTCTTCTCTCGAGGATATTCGCATGTTCCAAAACATTGCCCCTTCTTAGTCTTAGAGGGTGCAGGTGTTTCCATTATTGGAACTTCAAGCACAATAAGGTCATCATCTAGTGTGGTGGTTGTCATCTTTTCAGGAATAGTGTAACCTAGTCCTATTCGGCGCAATGCATCCTCAAACGTTAGATCTAAACTAGACATAGACACAGTCAATGTGATGGCATTAAAAGAGCTCAAAGCACAAGAATTACTAAAAAAACCAAGGGAACTATTGCAACCCCGTAGGTCATATTTATACTTGTGGCGCATCTTCAACGGCTCCTTGTGCATCAATGAGGCTCCATTACACACAAATCTGTCATAAATATGGAAAAATACCTTCATTAAATGCATCCTAGACTCTCCCAAAAATAGTAATAAATCTGTCCCAACCAGTTTTATTGTTCCAACAACTAGTTTTTGACACCTCTACGACCCAATCAACCTCCTCGCACAGATACCACACGTGTGTCACACGTTACTATGAACATAATCTAGAGCTAAGGATAACCATATACAGACAGTCCCCCCCCCCCTCACACAAGCGTGTTTACCAGGTAATTAAAATCATATCAAGTATTGTTTGTTGCATCCCTTAACAACTGCAAGCTTTGCTGACATTTTTCATCCCAATGAAATGTCGCACCTCTTCTGAGAAATATGGTCATGGGCGCAATTATCAACTCATACTTTGGAATGTTCTTGATGTAATATCCAACAAGGCTCATCATGGAGTGCACTTGTCTAATATTCATAGGCGAGGGGATAGGGGTCCCATCGACCACGTGTGACTCCTTGGATTCCACAAGTGCCAATTGTTTACAATTCAGAGTCTCGATTATCGGCACATTAATAATTTTAGGAATTAAAACTTGATCAATTGTATCAAATCCACTCTCAAAGATAAATGTAAGAATAAAAATTTCTGTCAGCACAGACCATTCACTAGTGCCTCTGTACTACTCTGTCTCCAAGTACCATTTAGTAGGAACCTTTCCCAATGTGTGAATAAAAATTTGGACCCATTAGGGTATTGGTTCTACACCCAATACCTAATGCCCTGTTTCTAAATGTCTGCATAGATCCTCTTTTCCAGAGTATACATCTTCCATTTTAATAACTGGACATTTGAATCAAAACCTCATCATGCGCACACATTCCTCCCATTTACCCATATGCTCCTTATGAGTTTCCTACCATATTAATTGAGTTTCACGCAAGCCAATCTCAAAAGAATGGAATATATGTCCTTTAGTCAAAGTCCTCTCAACCTCTCCTATAAACATGTTGACATCAGTTGAGCCATCATAGCGTGGTAAATCATGTACCTCATATGTTATACAATTCAGAGATCGGGTTACGCAATTACAACGTAGCACAAACACCTCATGCAATCGATTCTGCTAATTATCTAATTCCTCATCTGAGTTTGAAAAATAAAAGTTATCCTTCTCCCACTTAATATTCCCATCTGTTGTTCTATTAATCCAGTATTCTTCATGCAAATTTATATTATAGTCTTGATCGAGCTCATCCTCAACGTGCATTGTTTCAATATACATTTGGCCTTTCGGAAGATCTAGAGGAATGATTACCCTGACTCCATTTCTTCCAAATTCCATCATCCTTCTCTTCAGATTGCTAATGCCAACCATGTCAATTTCCCAATCCAACCCTTGTAGCACAGGATAGGGATCAGTATCATCTACAATTTGGATGACTTCAACCTACAACAACCTCCCCAAAAGAATGATCTTCTGCTAATTGGCCATGTGCAGTTGGATAGTAGACCACTCTAGCTTTGGCTTTGCCATGCACTACCATGTTTTTTTAGGTATAACATTAGCATCTGATCCCAGATCTAAAATAAATTTTTCCATTTCATAAGCACCAATCTGCGTGGTCATACACATCTCCCTACCTATTCTCTTCTTGTTCTTATACATTTTGTTCTACCATGGGTTGTTCTTTCTCTCCACAATTATCTATCAATGCCTCCAAATTTTCGACTGCCTTCTTGTTGCACAAAAAATTTATACATGCCTATATAAATGGCTAAATTTCCTCATCTCCTCCTACTTCCTTCATTTTTCTATCACAATTTTATGTACTTCCTTCTGCAAATTCTTTCCACACTTCAATAAAGGTCTCTTTCATGCACTAGAGATTAAAAAATTCTTTGGTTTCAGGTGCTTTATGGATCCATACATTAGTGGATACTTTATTTACTTTATCTTCATTGGTGGCTACAGCACTACTGGTAACCACATTCACACTTGGATCTTCTTCATGACTTTTAGCGTGAACCATCTAAAGATTTTTTTTTGGGGTCTGCATCTTCTTTTCTTGCATTCTAGCGATCAAAACATGAAAATCTTCTATGACATGAGAAAATTGTCTATAATACCTACAGGAATATCATGTTGGATTAGGATAGTTTCACGTATAATGGTGGGAATCTCCACTGTTATACCAAATGACTTTTCCTCTTTGTAATATCCCAAAATAGAATAATGCATTGGTACACAAACATAATATTTGTCACATAGAAAATATACATGTAGGTTTATGATCAACACAGATATAGAAATAATAGGTGAGACATTTTATTATGTGGAGAAGATTCAATTACAACAATGCACAAAATATGAGGTAATCTAGCCAAAGAGATGGCCTAGAATGACCCTGAAAACATGTCAAAATAGGCACTGTGTAATTGGAGAGCTGCTGGAAGAAAATACTACGTTGTCCCTTTAGTAGATAATGAATATATAACTACGGGATGAAAATGGAAATTCAGATATATGGAAATCTGGAGCTCTGATGATGCCAAGATTCTAGATCTATGCTCTATGATGGCAACCCAAGATAACACAAAAAGGAAATTCCAGATCTATGAGATTGGAAATTTACCCTCTTGGGGTTGGATCCCTAGTCTGCTGGGTTATGTAGATCTGAAGCTATTTATGACAAATATATGGGTAAAATATGGCATAGTATTTGATCTAATCTTGAAGGGCTAATCCCTTCACTAGATCCTCAAGCTAGAAGCTCAAGATCTAGCTCCTCAATCCTCCTGTGAATATTGCAGCTTCTGCTACAAAACTACTCATAAAAACTGCACTGTAAAGGAAGGAGGCTCTCTATACCATTTATAAGATATGAAATTTAGCTCATAAATGATCGAAATAATGTATAAAGTGTGAAGGAATGGTCCTCCACTGGATTACTAGTTGAAATACTAGTAACTTCCTTCCTCCTTTAGATCTCCAATGATGGACTGCGCAATTCCTGATGGAAATGTTGCTGCTAGGAGATGAATAATAGATGTCTTGATGCCTGATATATATCTAAAGCATTGGAAGGCTAATCCTGAAGCTCAAGGTGATAGGATGAATCCTTCACTGGTTCCTCAACTGAAATATTGAAGACAACCTTCTCCTCTCAAACTGATCTTTTGAAATGTGAAATTTTTGAATATGGATGTTCTGCAGAAAGTAGGAACAATATGGAACCAATGCTTGATGATGAATGAATTCCAATACTCTTTCAAGAGCTATTCAATGAAAGAGGTGGTATTCCATACCAGGAACACCCAGTGCTAAACAACACTCGCAATCTTAGATAAACAACCAAAGAAAGCATGGAATGTCAAATGAAAATTCCAGATCTAAATAGATCATACATCAATAATAATCTCAAAAATAACCCCATATGGTTGTCATCCTCTTCCTTATATAAGTGATAAGCTTCCTCACCCTTGGCCCCACTCAATTAGGTCACTGCTTCCATGCATTCAATCTCCCTCCTAAACTACGTTGTCCCACCGTGAATGCCACTCCTCCATAACAACACTGTTTATTTGGTCATAGTTGACCCAATATTCATGCTCCAGCCCCTTTTCACACCTAAGGGTATTCAATCTAGCTTTTTTAAATGACCTCCATTCACACTAGGAGTGTATTTATTCCTATTAAGGAGATTTATGGGTCTCCATACCCTCTTATTCCTCTATCTTAGAGAAAAATCAAAACCTTAATATTCCAATTAGCTGTGTGCTAATTTAGGAATATTACAATCCTCCCCTCCCAAATGTTGCTTGTCCTCAAGCAACTACAAGGATATAACTGAAGAGCCTCTCCTCTTCCTCCTGTAGCATCCTCATATGATATGTTCCTCCAATGAACAAGATGCTCTCTCCTCAATATGTCCTCAATCTACCCCTTCCAAGTGTATAAGTATGCCTTTGGTGAGAAATCCAAATGGCTCTCATCATGAACAAGTGGGATATCCATGGAGGCAATTATATGTGGTCTAAATGCCTTCTTGAGGCATGGGATAGGAAAATGATTTGCAATTTTCCTTCCCATGTGAAGCTCCAAACCCCAAGCTATCATCCACAAAAAGTGATTCACCCTCCAAAATGGAAACTCATGAAAAATTTCTTCCACCTTCGGCTTTTGTAATGTAGGTGGGCTACATAACTGAACATGATAGACCAAATGGCCTACCCCACACCGTCTCTCTCTCCAATTATGGAAAGTGTAGAGCTGTTGCTGATATTTAGGTGTAATAATGTTGTCCTCAAGATACAAAAGGAAAACTGGATCTCCAAAGACCCCTCCTCTAGTTTCATGAGCCCAAACCATCCCATACAAAGTGAATGGTACATAATCACCATGTGTTATCCAAATCAGAAAAATACTTAATGTTATGTGCTAGTTTGGAAGGTACCAATGGTTTATCCATTAGATACAGTGCAGTTTGATCAACTCTTGTTTTAGAACATCATGCGGCAAGTTGTCTTCCAACAAGTTGCTAGCTATGCATGTTTTCTCATCTATTAGGGAGTAGTAAATGGAATTATAAATCCGCTAAGCAAAACAAGAATAACACCACATTTGCCCAAATTAATTAAAATAAGGGATATCTCCATCATAAATGTTGGTATTAGAATGACCATGAAACCCAAAGATAATCTTGCCCTTTTGTGGAGCAATGCACTGTACATAGGTGGTGGGAAAATGAAAGTACTTTATGAAATGTTCAATAAATACCAAAATACATTTCTTACCATGCATTGTGTGTAGGCTGAAAGTGAGGTCCATGGATGAGTCCTCCCATGAGAATCTCCTCATAAAGGTCTGCAAAATGAAGGTATGCATACTCCCCTTGGAATACTCCATCAATAGATACATACTCCAAAATGACAACGTTGTTGGCCTTGGTGATAAGGCTCTTGTCACTCCATGACTCCATTCTTTGACATGCCATATGCCAAAGTCATCCACCCTCATGCTTCTATGTGTGGGAGACTCCTTCCTATGTGGAAGTACCTTTTGATCCTTCAATGCTGAATGGTAGCCTCCTTGCACTTTGGTTGTGCCATCTCTTTCTCTTGAAACATACTGCAAAGTATGGGATAAATTCAGCCCATACTCTCCCAAGAGTAGCCAAAGAAACAATAGCTCTTGCTTCCTCCTCACACCTCCATAATAAAAATAATGAGGTGAAAACATGATGATTGACATGAAGAATTCCATATCAACATAATGCACTCAAACTACTTGTTGCCATATGATGCAAGTGCCACGCCAAGTACCATCCAACAATATACTCCTTGGAATAGGATATGCTACTTGATGGCCAAACTCTTTCAAGAGTAGCCAACGCAGCCTTGCTTCCTACTGCCTTGTGTCATAGATCTGCAAGTGGCTTTATATTCTCTTGCTCATCAACATCACCCATCCAACCAATGGTGAGTGTCTATCATCATGCTCAAAATTGGCATCCCTCTAATGGAGAATACCATCCTCCCAAATCAGATTTATATCTTTGCATTTCATGGGATGTTGAAATGAAATCTCCTAGAGATCTCCAAATGAAGACCACTCATCAATGACGAAGTTGACCCCATAAGGTCCAAATAAGATGTAGAAAAAACATTCTCATTAAGATGTGAATTTTTCATCAAGAAATATCCATCATAATAATGGAAGATGTCATCCATCATAAAATGTCCTCCATTAATCACCTGCCTATCCAATGTCACACAAGTATCATGGTCATCAGAATGTCCCAATAATAGTTGGGCCCCAAACTCATCACTTTTATTCATTGACAGCATTGCTCATATCCAGGATGGTGCATCTGTTGTCTGAAGGTCATGCTCAGTGCTAAACACATGGTTCTGCATTACATTGTTTAGGATAATACTCATCCTATCCTCCAAAAATATACACTCCAACCCTAAGAGTTGTGTGTAGCTCAATAATGAATAACCAGGATGACTGCATATCTCCTCCTTGAATAGATCAAGGGTCCTCAGTGCAGTGATATTCTGTTGCTCCAAATCAACAATGGTCTTTGACCATAGGTCATGCATTTGACCTGATAGCATATTTCCATAATCCTCCATATGATGTGCTGAAATAATAGGAAATGGAAAAATGTGCATACCTTATTAGGTCCCTATATTACTAGTATAGTCCCTTATTGTTGTTAGTGTGACCCCATTATTGTTATTATTGTACCCATGTAACCCCCATATTGTTATTATTGTGCCCTTAAATTATTATTGTTAGGTCGGCTAGGATTACATTGTGGCCCCATGGACTCCTATATATAGAAAGGAGGTTTTGTAATTTGTATCATCCAAGAATTGTTCATTCATTTAATGTATTGGAGGTTGCCCCCCTCGAAGTGGCTTATTTCTAAGGCGTTGATATCTCTTTTCTTCTATTTTTGGAGCTGGTTTCACAACATTTGGTATCAGAGCTTTGGATTCTAGGGTTTTGCTGCTCCAAACAGGTCATCGTGGCATTTTCTCTATAAATTTTTTTCTATGAAGTTTCTGAAGCTGAAAGTTTTAGGGTGCAAATCTGAAATCCTAAGGAACATTGTCACAAAATTTCAGAGCTTGGTTCGCAATATTTTCAGAGATATGATCTATGGAAGTTAGGTATTTTTGCAGGCTCCTCAATTTAATCTAAACACGTCATCGTGGAATTTTCACTATAGATTTTTTTCTACGAAGGTTCAAAATCTAAAAATTTTAGGGTGCGAAGCTAAAATCTTGAGGAAACCCGTCGCAAAATTTCAAAGCTTGGTTCACAATATTTTCTGAGATATGATCTGTGGAAGGTAGTGCTCTTTTAGGCTCCTGAATTTCATCTCAAAGAGGTGATCGTGGGAAAATATTTATAACTCTCTCTCTGAGCATCGGATTGGAGTGCTGTAAAAAGTGGCCACAAGTACATGGACTGTAGTTTCTTTGCTATCAATTTCAGAGCTAAAATATGAAATAGTGACACGTGGCAAGTCGTACAAGTTTGATCTACTGAAACAATCCATAATTAGGTCATTGTGGGAGATTGGACATAACTTTACCTTGAAGAATCCAAATTAGCTCAGACCTGTGGCATTCAAAAGAGGATTCAGAAGGCTATCTCATTGCCAAATTTCAGATATTGAAGAGCTGTAACCACAGAGATAATCCAATTTAAATATCGAGCTCTTCAAAAGCAAGAAAAAGGTGTGTAATTTTTTCCGAATTGCATAAGTCTTGTTTGAAGAATCAATTTGAATTGATTCCAAGGGCATATTGTAGAATAGATATCAGTATTGGGTTCTAAAAAATGCCCCTTAAAAATAATTCAACACCCATTAAGCCTTTAGAAGGCTCTACTATGACTCATGAAGATGAATAATTGCAACATGATCTATCAAAATTACAAGAGCAAGTGCACCAAATTTCGCTCTCGCAAAGAGCAACAAAAAATGAAATGGAAGTTTTGAAGAAAGGCGTGGAAGCGAAGATGGACGGTTTGAAGAAATGCGTGGAAGCTAAGATGGATGGCATGGAAGCTGGCATGGAAGCTAAGATGGATGACATGAAAGACAACATGGAAAACATGAAGAATGATCTAAAAGCAGACATGGAAGGTTTGACAAAGTTGATACAAGAAATGTTTCCTAATGGTGAAAAGATAGTAGAGGAAACTCATGATGAGAACAAAATAAATGTTAATCGCGACTTCATAAACTCTAATGTTGGTGGGAAGAACCACCATATTCCAAAAATGGATATGAGGAAGTTTGATGGAAAGGATCCTGTAACATGGATACTACAGATGGAGCAATATTTTGATCTCCATAATGTGAAAAACACACAAAAAGGTACGCACTGCAACTTTACATTTAGAACAAAATACATTTGAATGGTATCGATGGCTTTGCTCCCATAAAAAAATTGTCACTTGGTCAATTTTTACGGAGGAAATGATAGCACATTATGAGGATACAAAGAGCAACACCTTCTTTAGCCAATTGATAAATCTCAAACAAAAGGGTTTAGTGAGGGAGCACATTGAGGACTTCCAAAAATTGAATATAAGGGTAACTGATATTCCAGAGGAACACAGGATTGATCTCTTCATAGGTACTTTAAAGGATAACATCCAACATGAAGTTCATGTTTTGGAACCTGATTCATTGGAGAAGGCATTCAGGTTGGCAAGAAAAATTGAATGTAAAATTATGGCGGCAAGGAAGCCTACCACTCACTTCTATAAAGAAGGAAGTGTTGCTACGCCTAGATTTCCACAACCTACAAGGTTGACACCACAACAATTGGAAGAAAAAAGAGAAAAAGGGCTTTGCTACAGTTGTGATAGCAAATACACTAAAGGTCATAAGTGTGCTGAGAAGAAATTATTTTACATAGATTATGAAGAGGAAGAAGAAAATGAACAAGAAGAGGATATACACCAGGAACCAGCCCTAGAAGAGGAAGAAATGAGTTCGAACATATTGTGTAATGCATTGGCGGGAATTACCACTCCTCAAACTCTCAAGATAGAAGGACATATCAAGAAGAAAAAGGTAATAGTGTTGATTGATTCAGGTAGCACCCATAATTTTATTCATTGTAAGGTAGCCAAGGAATTAAATTGTTTCCTATACCCAGCACCAGAATGTCAAGTGATGGTTGCAAATGGAGGAACTATAAATTGTTCTAGAAAATGCCATAATATCAAGCTAACCATGGGGGAATATGTATTGAATAGTCCAATGCTTTCCATTCCTATGGGAGGTGCTGATGTTGTACTAAGAGTACAATGGTTACAATCTTTGGGGACGGTAGCTTTTAATTTTCAAGAACTTTTCTTGAAATTTTTTTCAGAAGGAAAGGAAGTTGAATTACGGGGTATTGAAGGGAAGCCGGGAAGGATAATAAGCTCTAATGTCATGACAAAGCTTCTAAAGAAATAACAACAAGGCGTAATTGCACAATTATGCTCACTAGAAGTTCCGACATCAAAATCATCTATTTCTGCAGATCTCCAACAAGTCTTGGACAATCATTCAAAGGTGTTTGAAACTCCCAAAGGACTCCCACCTATTCGTGATCATGATCATGCTATTCATTTGATTCCAGGAAGTGTTCCTCCAAACATCAGGCTTTATAGATATCCTTACTTCCAAAAGAGCGAAATTGAACGTATGATTGCAGAAATGTTAGAGGCGGGTATAATTCAACCTAGTCAAAGTTCTTTCTCTGCTTTTGTAGTATTGGTACACAAGAAGGATGGATCATGGCGAATGTGTCCGGATTATAGGGAGCTCAATAAGCTCACCATTAAAGATAAATTTCCCATTCCTGTGATTGATGAATTATTGGATGAATTACATGGAGCAATTTATTTTACAAAGTTGGATCTTCATTCAGGATATCATCAAATTAGAATGAAGACTGAAGATATTCCAAAAACAGCATTTCGAACTCATGAGGGTCATTATGAATTTTTGGTCATGCCTTTTGGCCTTACCAATGCACCTTCTACATTTCAAGGGATGATGAATTCCATTTTCAAACCCTTCCTTAGAAAATTTTTGCTAGTATTTTTTGATGATATACTAATCTACAACAGGTCTTGGAAGGATCATGTTGAACATTTTGACAAAGTGCTCAAACTATTGTAGAAGAAACAATAATATGCAAAAACATCAAAATGTTTCTTTGGAGTACAAGAGGTGGAATATCTGGGTCATATTGTATCTCACAAGGGTGTTAAGGTAGACCCTAACAAAATTAAAGCCATTAAGGAATGGAAAGTCCCCACAACCATAAAGAAGTTGCGAGGATTTCTCGGATTAACAGGGTATTATCGCAATTTTGTTAAGAATTATGGGAGAAGAGCAGAACCTCTAACAACATTATTGAAGAAATATGCATTTTCATGGACTCCTAAAGCAACTAAGGCCTTTGAACATCTTAAAGAGGCAATGTGCCTAGCACCAGTCTTAGCTACGCCAAGCTTCACAAAAACCTTTATTGTGGAATGTGATGCCTCAGGAAATGGAATTGGTGCAAATGGAATTGGTGTTGTTTTAATGCAGGAAGGAAGACCCATTTCTTTTGAAATTCATCCAATCAAAGGAAAGTATTTACAGAAACCTATTTATGAGAAGGAAATGTTAGCAATACTGCATGCACTAAAGAAATGGCGAACTTGCCTAATGGGAAGACACTTCAAGGTAAAAACTGATCATGATAGTCTTAAACACTTTTTGGAACAAAGACTATCTTCAAAAGAGTAGAAAAAATGGGTCACAAAGATGTTGGGTTATGACTTTGAAATAATCTACAAAAAAGGGAAGCTTAATTTTGTTGCAGATGCACTCTCAAGAAAGAATGAAGAGGTGGAAGCATTGCTTTGTGCCATTTATATTATCCAACTAGATTGGATAACCGAAGCAAGAGATGAATGGAAGAAGGACAAAGAAGTATGGAAACTCATTCAAAAGTTGCTGCAAGATCCTAGTACATCTGATACATTTAGTTGGAAAAATGATTCCTTATGGTACAATGATCAATTATATCTTTGTAAGAATTCCCAACTGAAAAAATATTCTTGTAGAATTGCACACTTATTCTTTAGGAGGACACTCGGGATTTTTAAAAACTTACCACAGGGTGAAGAAAGATTTTTTTTGGGATGGCCTTCAATTTGATATTCAAAATTTTGTGGCGAAATGTTTGGTTTGCCAGCAGAATAAAGTTGAGACAATTAAGACCCTGGGACTTCTACAACTTTTATCCATTCCAAGTCAAAGTTGGGAGGAGATTTCAATGGATTTTATCACAAGTTTACCTAAGTCTAAACAAAAGAGTGTCATCATGGTGGTAGTTGATAGACTTACCAAGTATGCACACTTTTGTGCATTATCTCATCCATTTAAACAAAGTACAATTGCTACTACATTTATGGACACAATTCAAAAGCTACATGTAAACCCAAGGGTTATTGTGAGTGACAGAGATCCCATTTTTACTGGAAATTATTGGACGGAGTTATTTTCTTGTTTGGGTAGTCAATTAGCTCATACCTCATCTTATCATCCTCAATTTGATGGTTAAACTAAGATAGTAAATAAATTTTTGGAAGGATATCTTCATTGTTTTGTATCTGATAAACAAACACAATGGGTCAAGTGGTTACCTCTTGCTAAATGGTGGTATAACACTTCCTTCCATATTACAGCAAAAATGACCCCATTTATGGCACTTTATGGATATCATCCACCATCCATCACATCATCGTTAAGAGAAAATTCGAAGGTTCAAGAAGTGGAAGATCACATCGAGCATCAACAAGAAGTTCTCCAACTTTTAAAGGATAACTCGAATTTGGCACAAAATTGAATGAAACAATAGGCAGATCAACATCGCAGCAAGAGAATTTTTGCTGTAGGAGACTGGTTATTTTTACAGCTACAACCATACAAACAAATATCCCTCAAGCAAGCTAATAAGGATAATAAATTATCGCCAAAGTACTATGGTCCTTACAAGGTTTTGAAAAATATTGGTACTATGGCATAAAAATTAGAGCTTCCTGCTTCTTCACGAGCGCATCCAATTTTCCATATTTCATGCTAAAAGAAGGTTATAGGTGAAAATATTCCAGTTCAAACAATATTGCTAGAACTTAATGAGGAAGGAAAAATCATATTGGAACCTGAAGCGGTCACCGAAATAAGAACTCGAGAGCTACGGAATCGATCAATTTCAGAATATCTCATCAAGTGGAAGAATTTACCCATTGAAGATTCTACATGGGAGGATGAGAATTATATATAGAAGCACCCAAAGCTACTCAAGCATAGAGGACAACACTTTTTTGAGGGAGAGGGGCATCTTAGGTCCCTATATTACTAGTATAGTCCCTTATTGTTGTTAGTGTAACCCCCTTATTGTTATTATTTTACCCATGTGACCCCCATATTGTTATTATTGTGCCCTTAAATTATTATTGTTAGGTATGATATGATTACATAGTGGCCCCACTAGGATTACATTGTGGCCCCACAGACTCCTATATATAGAAAGGAGGTTTTGTAATTTGTATCATCCAAGAAGTGTTCATTCATGTAATTTATTGGAGGTTGCCCCCTCAAAGTGGCTTATTTCTAAGGCGTTGATATCTCTTTTCTTCTATTTTTAGAACTGGTTTCACAACATACCTTGATAAATCTTGGGAACATATTGTACTGCTACAAGGTTTCCTTCCTCCAGCGTGATGACTTTCCCAACTACTGATAATGATGGCTACTCCTCTATGGCTACATCAGTGTTGGTACAAGTCTCCTCCTCCTCATGCATCTCTAGAATAGTGCATGGGACTCTAAAAGTCAAGAGGTCAAGACCATTTTGCAAAGGTGCAAGTGTTCTTTCTCCTGATGCAAGTGCTCCTACAACAAGTGGTGGTGGAAGTTCCTTCTCCTCTAATTTATTCTTGTAAAACTTCTTGATCAACCTTTGAATAAAATATGCATCTACAGTCACTCTTGCATGACTCAAATGGTTGAACCAACAAATGTTTGCTTCACCCTCAAGGTGCAACACTGAAATCTCAACAGCTTCTCTCTCTACTACTGGATGTAGTACGATAAATGCATCCAACTCCATTCGCCAAGCTCTTGCTGTACATGTGGATGACCCATAAAATGTAGGCAATAGAAATCTATTGTTGTAAGGTCTTATTTCTTCTTTGAGATGAATGAACTCCGGGAGAGTTAGATGCTCCTTGAAAGCTCTAGGTTGAGACTTATATTATGCAAGATACTCACTTAGAATCTCATGATCTAAGTGCCCTCCATTTCCATTCCTCTTGTCTTCTTCTTCAAAAGGAAAGGGCATAATATGTTTCTTTGGAGCTCTATGCAATATCGGATCTTCCTTTTTCTGGTAGGAAGTGCATGGACCTTATCTTTAAACCCTAATGTGGTTTCATTGCTTCTCTCCACTTTTACTTCCTTGACCTCCCTGGCGAGGTCCCTTTTAGATCTGAAAAGAGATGAGATAAAACTCATTCTTTCCATCATTCTGATCTCTTTCTTCTTCTTCTTATTCTCTTGATAGCATAATGGCTGAGATCCATAGGCTGAGCCAAGATTATGCTCTGATACCACTATAATATCCCTAAATGGAATAATGCATTGATACATAAACATAATATTTGTCACATAGAAAATGTACAAGTAAGTTTATGATCAACATAGATATAGACAGAATAGTTTAGCCATTTATTATGTGGAGAATATTTAGTTACAACAGTGTACAAAATATGAGGTAATCTAGCCAAAGAGATGGCCTAGAATGACCCTGAAAACATGCTAAAGTAGGCACTGCGTAACTGGAGAGCTGCTGGAAGAAAATATTGCACTGTCGCTTCAGTAGATAATGAATATATGGTTTTAGGTTGAAAATTTAAATGCACATCTATGAAAATATACAGCTCTGATGATGCCAATATTCTAGATCTTGGCTCTATGATGGCAACCCAAGATAACCCAGAAAGGAAATTCTAGATCTATGAGATTGGAAATTTACCCTCTTGGGGTTTGATCCCTGGTCTACTGGGTTATGTAGATCTAAATCTATATATTACAAATATATGGCTAAAATATTTCCTAAGATTATATCTAAGCTTGAATGGTTCATCCCTTCACTAGATCCTCAAGCTAGAAGCTCAAGATCTAGCTCCTCAATCCTCCTCTGAAGATTGTAGCTACTGCTACACAACTGCTCATAAAAATTGCGTTGTAAAGGAAGGAGGCTCTCTAGCCTACTGCTAAGATATTAAATTTAGCTTAGAAATGATGGAAATAATATATACGACGTGAAGGAATGATCCTCCATTGGATTACTAGCTGAAATACTAGTAACTTCCTTCCTCCTTTAGATCCGCAATGATGGACTGTGCAATTCTTGATGGAAATGCTGATGCTGGGAGATGAATAATAGATGGCCTGATTCATGATATAGATATAAAGCACTAGAAGTCTGATCTTGAAGCTCAAGGTGATAGGATGAATCTTTCACTAGTTCCTTAACTAAAATATTGAAGACAACCTCCTCCTCTCAAACTGATATTCAGAAATGTGCAATTTATGAATATGGATGTTCTACAAAAAGTAGGAACAATATGGCACCAATTCCTGATGATGAATGAAGGATAATAATCTATCAAGAGATACTCATTGAAAGAGGTGGGATACCCGACCAGGAACACCCAGTGCTAAATAACACTTGCAATCTTAGATAAAAAACCAAAGAAAGCATGGAATGTCAAATGACAATTCCATATCTAAAGAGATCATACATAAATAATAATCTCAAAAATAACCCCATATGACTTCCATCCTATTACTTATATAAATGATGAGCTTACTCACACTTAGCCCCGCTCAATTAGGTCACTACTTCCATGCATTCAATCTCCCTCCAAAACTGCGTAGTCCCACCATGAATGCCACTCCTCCATAATAACACTGTTGATTTGTTCAAAGTTGACCCAGTCTTCATGTTCTGGCCCCTTTTCACACTTAAGGGTCTTCAATCCAGCTTTTAAAAATGACCCCCATTCACGCTCAGAGTGTCTTTATTCCTATTAAGGAGATTTATGGGTCCCCATACCCTCTTATTCCTCTATCTTAGAGAAAAATAAAAACCTTAATATTCTAATTAGTTGTGTGATAATTTAGGAATATTAAACTCTTCCTCGGCCAACTAATCCACCTCCTCAGCCTCTTCCTCTGCCCTCGAATCCTCTCCACCCATAGGGGGATGCTAGTGATGTAGGCTCAAACTGCATTCTATATATCTCTGCTTTATCCAACATCATATCAAAAGTGTGACAATCCTTCTCACCATTACCTAATGAGGACTTAATTTGAAAAATAACTTCTTTAAGTAAGGCTGATATTTTCCAATCCTTGGGCAAGAATCTATGTCATGTAATCCATCAATTTGACAGATATTGCACCGCACAAGATTCTTCAATGGAATAGGAACTCTAGCATTCAAGTAATTTTCTAACACATGACATTGGTCTTTATGGTGCCCAGAAGCTTTACATTTTATACACCATACCTCTGGACATACCTTATTTCCCTTTTCTTTGGGCATACTTTGAATTTCTAGATGCATGGCTTCCATATTATTCTAAATCTATTGATTTCCCAGCGCAATAGGATTTTGGGTAGATTCCAACTTCATTGCAAATTCCACAACCTCAGCTTGTGTGGAAATATTTTGCTGAGTTATGGGCTGGCACAATGTGGGAGTAACATAGCAATGAATGATTCCTTATGCTCAGTATCATCAATAACAAATCTACCATCTCTGATGGTGCACTTCAACCTTTGATCGGCCTCCCATATAGATTCATTACGCTCCTGCTGAATATCCTTCAGTTCATTCAACTGCTACGCATATGACTTAGGTTTCTTAAAATTCTCTTTTAGGGTCGCTTTAATATCTTCTAGGGTAGCATTAGGGTTTTCTTGAGCGTACCTACTGTACCAATCTAATGTGCAATCTTGGAATGCAGTATCCAACTGTGATTTTATAATATCAATATTGTTAACTTATTGAGCCTGACATAGGGCCTTAGTCACAAAACATAAGTGATCAGTGTCCTCATTTACAATGCCTTTGAAATTAGGTAACTTCATTGATGCAATCATATCTACTTCAGGGGGAGGCGGATGTGGTTGTGTAGTTGGATTGCATGGTGGAGTGGGTGACCTGTGATGTGTGTTCAGAAGTGGAGTGGATGGAGTGGGAAACTGACTCAAGGGTTTATATTCTGATGAGATTTATTCTTTAGAGTCACTTGAGCTAGCAGTTTCTGATTCAAGATCACTGTTAGATCTACGCTTCAGAGGGCTATAAATAAAATTTTCAGAACCTTCGTTGTAAAATTTTCCATTACACGTAGTTGTACCTTTATGATGCATTCAAGAAGTATGTTCGCACACACAACCCCATTCACACAATAGCACCTTCAGTAATAATTTCAATGAGCGCATGTACTTACCTCTAGGGGCTTTGAAAAACCTTATTTTTGCTTCAAAATATGAAACAAACAGGTCAATGGAAAATAAAATAAAAAATCCTCCTAAAAAGCAATCAATCCAATTATCTACCATGCATGTGATCTTATTATCAAACTTCTCTACTTCTTGGATCAATTCGAGAGTCCACTTAGTGACTACGTCATCTTTTATGCAATGATAAAATTGAGCTAAGCACGACAACCACTCCTATAGTTCATGTGCAAAGGAACAAAAGAATATTTCATGTACTTCTGTATAAATATATTTTTTTACATATTGTTCATCAGATAAGTTAGTACTTCTATTCTCTTGGAGTGAAAATACAAGGATATTTCTATCCAACAAATATTGTAATTCATTTTGTGATGGATACCACAACATCAAATCTCCCTCAATATGATCCCAGTCCCAGCAATAGAACCATTTGTTGGCTTGATAGGTCCTGATCCAGATTCAAATTTTATGGATAAACCAAAAAACCCTCCAATTACAGGCCCTTTTTGGCAGTCATCTTCTTGCACAAACCAAAGTCTCACATGAACCAGTGTGGGGGGGTGCTGGAACCATATTTCTACACCCTAAGGGATAAACTAATGAAGTGGTCCTCAATAAAACTGAATGAAAACTTATATCAGTTGTAAATAGATGCGCCCAATGATATTCAACAGAATAAAAAAAAAATTGTAGTCCTTAATAGAGTGCCATAAATTCATTGTTCGCCTTAGCGCAAATAAAGTATAACATAACCAGATACAGATCTAAAAAATGTAAGTACTGAAATAGATGTATCAACCATCAATAAGAATTCATAATCATATCAGATATCCTTTTGCAATGATCGATAAGCAATACATATAATGCAATATTGACAAAACAAAAACAGTAAACAACTCAAATTCATAACACAGTAAGTTTGTCAAAATATGACCTTTTTTATTAGCTCAGATCTATTCAATACATCAAACTTCAATATATCAACTTTCCCCTACAAAACCCTTTCGCGCACATAGCCAGGACTAGGTATCCGCACAGATAGCAAGCAAGATCCTTTCAACGCAACCCAAACAACCCTTAGTAACGTATAAACTTATCAAAACATCAATAATTCATGACACAATAGAAGTTAATTGAACTACTTAGCTTAAACACTATTTATATATCTATATTCACCTAGCACACAGATACTATGGTCTCAAACCATGGTTTGAGGCCCACAGTTTACCCTTAAACCCATTTACATCATAAATGGGGACTTTAGCCCACCCCAAATCCCTTGACTACTTTTGCGCATGCATATATACAAAATTATACAAAATTTCATTGCAATTTATTCCTCAGAGGAACCTGCTCCAACATTATCAGTCTCTCTTCATACGATATATATGCAAAAAATTCATAAATAATGCTAATATAAAAAAATCATGGAAGATGAATAAAAATTAAATGCACTTTAACTTGTCAGGAAGCATTGCAACTGAGACTACCTTTGAATATTTTACTGATAATTTCTTTGTTTGATGCTCAATTTTAGTGATTCAAAAACGAGGTTAAGGAAAATTCATATTAGAAACATTTTTTAATGATATGATGATGTTTTACAAGTCCAATTGCTGCAAAAGACATAACAATGACCATTTTTCTGTTGTCTCAAATGTTAATTAAAACTATCTCATTGTGAAGTAATCATCAAGATTTTTCTAACGACGCTTGAATCACATCAAACATCTATCGTATGAGAAATATATGGTCATTTGAAGTTTTAGCAAAATAATAAAAATTAGGTGCATGGGGGCCACATGGCAGCACGAAGGAGTGCCACATGGAAGATGATGTGGTAGTATGTGGACTGTTACATAGACATGGTGATGTGGCATACAACTAGGTGATGATTATGTAACGTTGACCAATAATATTCTTCCACGTGGACCAATCCGATGTAGCCACCTGGAAATGTAATATTACAAATCTGGAATAGCTAGCAAGACATGACTGAAAAACGCATTTTCCAGTAATGAATACTATAGGAATTGAAAACAAGACCTAGATCCCTTAGATCAATGTATCTAAGTCCTAGATCGAAGAGGAGGCTCCAAAGAAATCCTTCTAAGTGGGTTAATGTAATATTCCAAATTTTGTGGAATATTCATTTTTGTCATTTTCACCTAGGAGATAAATAAAATGGGTAGGAGACCCATTCATTTCCTGAATAAAGGATAAAAATACTCTTAGGGTGAAAGAGGATCACTTATAGAGCTGGATTTCACACCTCCATGTGTGAAAGGGGGCTTTTGCAAGAAGGCTAGGTCAAGTTTGACCAAGTCAAACTACACAGTGGTAGGAGATGGAAAGGTATCTTGTGGGCCAACGTAGTGGAAAAGGAGGGAAAATTCTAGAGGAAGGAAACCATAATGAGTGGGGTCCATGGAGAGGGAGCTCACATTGTATAAGAGGAGGGAAAGGCAACCATTGTTTCTCGTCTTGAGTATTATTCATCTTCGGTCCTTTGGACTTGTTGCAACTTCTTGCTGCTTAGTAAGAATTGTCAAGAAATTCCTGTTTAGGATTTCCTCTCCTTCTTGAGTAGCTCTTCGAGGATTTCACTCCATTTTCCATATTCAGACATTGAGTTCAAGCATCATCCTTCTTCATCAGTGCAGTTTCAGCTGGAGATTGTGCATTGTTGTTGGGTGTTGCTAGGGAGGTTTTCTACAACACCATCCTTGGCTAGTTTTTCAGAGGAGGGAGCTTCCATCCCTTTGAGAGATCAGCAAAGGAGGTTCATGAGCTTATTCCACCATATTTGGCACTAGGCCAACCACTTGCCATCATATGTAGCATAGTCCCTCTCTTAGACAACGTTATTCTTGGAGAGCATTTGCTGTGATAGATTAGCAGATAGATGGAGGGTGAGATCTTAGGTGAATGGATCAGCCTTTCACTTCAGATTTCCATTGGAGGAGGGTTCTTCATTTGTTGAAGCCATTTCAGCCTTCTCCATCTATTTCCAGTTCTTGAGTTGCTACTACCCAGCAACTCCGGCATTATTTTAATTTCCTATTTTGTACATGTATTGTAGCCAATCCTTCTAAGGATTGTTGTATTAGTGTTTTCATGGGTTCAGAGTTTTCTCCCCCCTCATTTCTTGAGCTATAATTGATTTATCATTATATTTTCATATTATATGTTGCAGTGTCTCCTATAGACAGTGCTGCCATAGCTAGGGAAAATTTATATAGCAGTGTTTTATAATATTTGGTGTACATGTCTTATTCAGGTTTCATTTCCTAGCTTGAGTGAGTGATTCCTCAAAGCATTGTACTCTACTGCTGCTATACTATACATTGTTCAGCTATTTGCATCTTCATGTGCCATGGCTCATTAAAATATCGCTGAGAATTCCTTGTATGTTCATACAGTGTTGCAGCCCCATTCCTTGGGCAATTTCTGAAGGGAACTAGGTGTGGGAGGCTTATCTCACTACCCTAGAAGGATTTCTTTGGTCCCAATTCTTGGATTTTGGTCTTAGACACATTGGTCTAAGGGATCTAGGTCTTGGTATCAAATATTTTTGCCTCCATTTCTGGAAAATGTGTTTTTCAGCCATGGATTGCTAGCTATTCCTAAAAGGGAACATTACAATTAAACAAATCTCCCACACTTAGATGTCCTCAGAAATTTCCCGATGAAGGGACTGCAATAATACATGAACATGAAATGGAGCAACATCATTATTTTGGTAAGCCTGAGTACATGAAGATGAAAATAGCCAACAAATGTATAATATAGTAGAAAATGTGTACAATGCTTTGAGGAATCAATCACTCAAGCTGGGCAATGAAAGCCTCAATGAGACATGTACAAGACAATACAGCAACACTGCTATGCAGAAAGATCATATGACTAAAATAACGTAGTTCATTGGAGACACTACAACAAAATACATGATAATAGAATGATATAACAATATCAGCTCAAATAAATGAGGGGGATCAAGCTCTCAACCCATGGAAACACTAATACAACAATAATACACAATCCTTTGAAGGATTGGCTACAATATACATGAAAATGGAAATTTTGCAAAAATGGCGGAGTTGGTGGGTAGCAACTGCAACTCAATACTGGAAATACATGGATATGGCTGTAAATGGTGCTCAATCTGAAATAAAACTCCTCCAATGGATCTCTCAAGTGCAAGGCTGATCCCGACACTGAAGATCTTTCCCTCCAAGAAGTTGGTGCAAACCCTCACTTCAAGTATGCACTGAAATAATGTAGTATGGAGAATGGACTGTGCTGTCTATGATGAGAGATGCTTGGCATGATGCCAAGATATACAAATAAGCTCTGGAAACCTTCCTCACTAACCTTCTTGAGGAATAGAAACTCCCTCCTTTCAAAGATGAGACAAGGAAGGGTGTTGCGGAACCCCTCCAATGCAACACCTGCAACGCAATGTTACACTTGAGCAAAGATAACGTTGTAGCTAAAGGAATGGCTTTGGCCTTGAGCCAAGACGTGGAGAAAATTAAGTGAAATCCTTCAAGAGGTCTCTCAAGAAGGATAGGAAATCCTAAACAGGAATCCCTCGTGCTAAGTAGCACTGCAACTCAGCTGAACAACTAGAGACTGCAAATAGTCTGAACAGACAAATAATCCAATACTCAAAGATGTCTCACTATGGATGCCTCTTCCTCATTTTATGCAAGTGAATTCCTCTTTGCCCTAGACCCGACACATTAGGGTTTCTTCCACAAATAATATTCCTCCCTCTCAAATTGCACTGTTTTCTCATGCAAGCTACACCTCCTAGGCAACGTTGTTGACTTGGTCAAACTTGACCTTGTCCTCATGCATTTGCCCCTTTTCACACTAGAAGGTGAAAAATTAAGATGCTCCATTAATCCTTTTCACACTATGAAGGATATTATTCCTACTCATGGGCCTTTTACCCATTTTATTCACCTCCTAGATGAAATAAGCAAAAATTAATATTCCAATTTGCAGGTTGCAAATTTTGGAATATTACAGTCCTCCCCTCTCAAAGATTGATTGTCCTCAAGCAAGTGCAAGGATAGAATGAATTATTTTCTCCTCCTCTCCCTGTAGCATCCATGTATAATGATCTCCTCCAAGTGAAGTGATGCTATCTCAACAATCAAGCCTCCACATTGCTCCTCCTCAGAATGCAAGTTAGCTATCAAGCCATCATCATGTAAAGGTGAGATACTCAAGAGGATGACAAGGTGATGTATAGAGGTCCATTTAAAGAATGGGATCTGAAATATGATGGGAACTATATTTCCCATATGGATCTCCCATCTCCAAGCTATGAGCCATGCAAAATGAGTCACCTTCCAACAAGGCAACTCCTGAAAACTGTCCTCCACCTTTAGCTCCGGCAAAGTAGGTGGGATGAAAATCTACACATGTTAGACATTGTAGCCTACCCCACACTGTCCATCTCTCCACTTATGATAATTTTAGAAAAAGTGTTGATCTTGGGCTGCAAAATACTTTCCCTCAAGTGGCAATATGAAGAATATACCTCCAAATATCTCTCCTCCAACGTTGCAAATCATACTGGCCCATGTTGGCAATATGATCCAAAGTGTTGTCCTTGATGGCAACCCACCTTGATGAAGATAATGAAAACTTACTTGATGAAGTTGTGCTTGATAGAATATGTTCTTAATGAAGTAAATCTGATGTATCTACAGTGAGTACAAAAGGCAGTGAAGAAAGAAATTCAGATTGTGCTAAATCTATGGTGAAAGAGTATGTCTCAAGGCATACGTGGATCTGTCTAAGGGAAGTCGCGTATGCATGCGGAAAAGATCGTGCAAAGTCGCGTATGGGCTAAAGCGCTCTAAAAGTGCAAAACTAGGGGTGACCACCATGGTATTGACCCATTGTATTGGGTAATGATCCGCCTAATTGACCTCGTCCAGGAATACCATCGGAAGTAATGTTGTTTTGGCTCATGGTATTGAAAAAGGGGCTCATGGTATTGCAAAAGGATAAACCTATATAAAGAGATGAAATTCATTATGCAAATCATGTGTGTGGGTGCAAGATGTCTGAGCTTGAATGAATACTTCTCTCTGAAGTAGATCTGAATGGAAAGGGTTACACACTTTACACATAAATGCGAGTGTATGATGAGAATAATGAAGAAGGGGAAGAGGATGCGAAGAATGTGCTTGTATTTTCTAGATGTTTATGGAATGATTAGATCGAGAAAGGCCGAACATATGTCTAAAGTGAAGGAGGTAAATCGTGAAGTATACCATTACCGAAGAAATATGACAGCCTAAAATCTACGAAGAACCATACGCTAGTTCGCCGAAGAGGAAGCGCGTAGTATATACGCGGCTTCGTTGAAAGAAAAGCGCGTATGCGCAATTAAATTGGTTCTATAATATGTACAGAAGTATACGCTGGTTTGTGTGAATGGAAGCGCGTATATACGCGACATCAATGAAGTGAAAGCGCGTATTCAAACTAGGGTTTGCTGAAGTCTGTGGTAAGAAATGACTGATCTATTCTGTTGTATTGCTGCTATCTGTATTCTACTGTTCTGAGTTGTCTGCATCAGTTTGGTTGTATGATTGAGCTTAAATGTATGAAGAGGGTCCAGTCTGAAAATATGATGAAACGTGGCCTACAAGTTGTGCTCTATTGAAGTTGTTTGGATCCAGTGTGAAAATTGATGAAACGTGGTCCATAGAGGTGCTGAGGGTTGTAGCCTTCAGTCAGGGGGTCGTAGCTCCCTTCCAGGAGAGGCTGGTAAACGAGATCAGGGGGTCGTAGCTCCCTTCCAGGAGAGGCTGGTAAACGAGTCAGGGGGTTGGAGCTCCCTTCCAGGAGAGGCTGGTAAACGAGCGCAGGTGGGTGCCTGCGTGCTGGTCAAGTCTGCGCCAGCACATATGTTGTAAGATTTTTTCTCTATAATAAAATATTGAACGCTGAGCAACTGCAGCGGTGGTTTTCTCCCGACTTGGGTTTCCACCTAAAAATCCTGGTGTTCATGTGTGATGCTTTGTGTGATGGTTTATTCTGTTCTTACTGCACATGTTTACTGTTTATTGAATATTTGATGAATAAATGATGGAATGGTTTAAGTGAAGAATTAATGACATAATTAGTTCTCTGTGTATACGCGAGTTTAATAAAGGGTATCCGCGTATATACGTGAGTCTTCTTTAGGAAAGTAGCGTATGGGTTTTGAAGTAAAGAAAAGTAAAAAGTTTTGAATATGTTGTAAATACTGATTCACCCCCCCTCTCAGTATTTTTCCCAACAATTGGTATCAGAGCAGGTTCTTCTGCAGAAGCTTGATTGCTTGAAGAAGATCCGTCGCAATGGGAAGTCAAGAAGGAGTGATGTCTATAAAGCCACCTCTATTAAATGGAAGCAATCTGATATTCTGGAAGGTACGAACAAAAGCATATCTGCAAAGTCTTGGTGCAGATGTATGAGCAGTCGTGGAAGAAGGCTATCAATACCCGGCAAGTATTCCTACTGATGCAGCTGAAAGGAAGAAGTATGAAACCAATGCCAAAGCAGTAAATGTCTTGTTAGGAAGCATGTCTGAATCAGAATTTGCTAAAGTGATGCAGCTACATTCAGAAAAAGAAATATGGGACAAAATCATTCTGAGCTATGAAGGAGATACAAAGGTAAAAAATGCAAAACTCCAAACTCTTAGAATTGAATATGAAAATTTGAAGATGCATAGTGATGAAAGTGTTGCCAGTTTCTTCCTTCGTCTAAATGATGTTGTAAATCGAATGAGAAATTTGGGTGAAACCATAACTGATACTACTCTGGTGGAAAAAGTCTTAAGATCCTTGACTTCAAAATTTGACTCTAAAGTCTCAGCTATTGAAGAAAGGCAAGATCTGCAAACTCTTACTATTGTTCAATTACATGGTATTATGACTGCTTTTGAAATGAGACAAGGAGGTCCCTCTCAAATCAGAGAAGCTGCTTTTAAGGCATCTGCAAAAGGAAAAGAAAATGAAGTCGTCAAAGAATCCAGCTACATTTCCGATGAAGAAGAAGCGAATTTCGTGAGAAAACTCCAACTAGGAACTGGAAGATTCAAAGGTAAGCTTCCTTTCAAATTTTTTGAGTGTGGAAAAGTTGGTCATTATGCTGCAAAATGTCCTTATAAAGGAAAAGAAGTAGTAAGAAGGAATAAGAACCGATCTAGCTCTAAGAAAATTTACTATACTAATGAAGATAGTGATGGGTCATCTAATAGTGAGGAAGAATGTGAAGAAGATCTTAGACTTCTCATGGCATTTGAACAAAAAGAAGAAAAGGATACTTTTATGGATGCTCTAGAGGAAAATTATTTTCTTGAAGAAAACAATCAACTCAAACTACGCTTAGAAGATTATAAAATTCTCTTAGAAGAACAAAAGATAATCAGAGAGACCATTGAAAAGCAGCTTGAATAAGCAAAGAAACATATTGAAAAATTGGAATGTGAAGTGGTAAGTCAAAGAAAAGAAGTTGAGAAAGCAAAGACCTTGAATCTTAGATTTGCTAAAGGATCTGAAACTTTAGATGAGATTATCAAGGTACAACGTTCTCCTCTTATAAAGACAGGTCTTGGATTTACCAGAGAATCTTCTCAAGCTTCAGCACCAAACTATCTAAAAGAAGTTACATGTGGTTTACTACATTCAGCAACTCAGCAAGGGAATAAAGGATCTCTACAGGGAAGGCAGGACCATCTCAATTCAAGGAACACTAACAGGGATAGCTTTCAAAGATGCTACACCCAACAGGTAAATTCAAATAGAAGATTCCATGATCGCAGAAATTTCTACTTCAATGGGCAATGTTTCACATGTCACAATTTTGGTCATAAAGCTGTTCAATGTGTTGCATATAAAACCATCATGACAAGAGAAGAAAGAAAGAAAATGTTGGATACTGAACCAAAGAAGAATACCTATAACAAATTTTCTCCTCTTCAAAGTGAAGTTGAATGTACTTATTGCAATAACTTTGGCCATGAAGAATCTGAATGCAGGAACAAGATCCAGCCAAAAGAACATGTTCCCTCAAGCTCTAAAGTGGAAAAAAAAAGAACCGCCGGTTGAAAATTGTGGGATAGCATTATTTGCAGAAGGTGAAGAAAATCAATGGTACATCGATAGTGGGTGTTCAAGACACATGACAGGTGACAAAAGCAAACTTCTTTCATATAATTCTCTAGAAAAGGAAAAGAAAGTTACTTTTGGAAATGATACTCCTGCTATAATTAAAGGAAAAGGGTCATTGTTTCTAAAAGAAAAGGTGAAGGCTAAAGATGTCATGTATGTGGATGGATTGAGGCATAACCTGTTAAGTGTAAGTCAAATGTGTGATCAAGGAACATAAGTTTTTCTTAGTTCAAAAGAATGTGTGGTTCGTGATCTTGATACAGGTAAAATTATTATAAAAGGAAAAAGAAATCCAAGCAACCTGTATATACTAAAGGGCTACAAAGGTCAATGTTACCTAAGCAAATCTTCAGAAAATTGGCTATGGCATAGAAGGCTGGGGCATCTGAGCTTCTCTCAAATCAACAAAGCAAGCAGACTTCAAGCTGTTCGTGATCTTCCCAATATTAATCCACCAGAAAGTATCATATGCAAATCTTGCCAATTCGGTAAGCAGACTAGAGTACGGTTTAATGCCAAAGAAGGATCATCAAGTAAGCCTCTTGAACTCATTCATACTGACATATGTGGACCTGTGAGAAAGAAGACACCACGTGGGGAAGAATACTATATCTTATTCATTGATGATTACTCTAGAATGTGTTGGATCGGGTTCATTAAATACAAAGATGAAGCATTTGAAAAATTTCTGAGCTTCAAAGCACTGGCTGAAAATGAATTGGATCTAAAAATCAAGTGTCTCAGATCTGATCGAGGAGGAGAATATACATCAAATGAATTCCTTGAATTTTGTGAACAACATGGCATAAAAAGACAATTCTCTGTAGCTGGCACTCCACAACAAAATGGCGTAGCATAAATAATGAATAGAACAATTCAACAAATGGCTAGAGCTATGATTGATGATTCTGGAATACCTCACACTTTCTGGGGAGAAGCAACACATACAGCAGCAAACATTCTCAACAAAGCTCATGTTCGGGTAAACAGTGATAAAACTCCATATGAACTCTGGTATGGTAAATCTCCCTCCGTAAAGCATTTTAGAGTTTTTGGAAGCAAATGCTTTATCAAAAATAAGGATGAAAATCTTGGCAAGTTCGAACCTAGATCAGATAAAGGAATTTTCCTTGGTTACTCATCTTCAAGCAAAGCATACAAATGTTATAATGAAAGGCTTCAAAAGATTGTTGAATGTATTGATGTTGTTATTGATGAGTCTCCTGCAGCTCCTAAAGAAGAAAAACAAACAACAAAAGAAGTTGATGATGACTTATGGCCTTCTACATTTTTTATAGATAGTGAATTCAATGATGAACCTGAAACTGATCTATCTAGAAAAGCTCCATCTAGATATGTTCAAAAGAATCATCCTGAATCTCAAATCTTGGGAGACAAGGAATCAGGTGTACGAACAAGGAGAACTCTTGTGGGATCTTCTAGTCATATGGCACTTCTATCCACAATTGAACCACTCAATGTCAATCAAGCTAACAGAGATGAATGTTGGAGGCAAGCCATGGATGAATAACTTGTTCAAATTGAAAAAAATGACACTTGGGATTTGGTACCAAGACCTCATGATAAAAATGTCATTGGAACTAAATGGATTTTCAAGAACAAGTTAAATGAGAATGGGGATGTTGTAAGAAACAAAGCTAGACTGGTTTGCAAAGGGTATACTCAACAAGAAGGTATAGAATTTGAAGAAACTTTTGCTCCTGTAGCTCGACTTGAAGCCATAAGAATGTTTCTTGCTTTCTCAAGCTATCAACAAATCAAAGTTTATCAAATGGATGTTAAATCTGCTTTTCTTAATGGTGATCTAGAAGAAGAAGTATATATAGAACAACCGAAAGGATTCATTTTGGGAAATGATGCAAATCTTGTTTGTAGACTTAAAAAGGTTCTATATGGTCTCAAACAAGCTCCAAGGGCTTGGTATTATCGTCTTGACAAATATCTTCATCAACAAGGATTTTCAAAAGGGTCTGCTGATAGCAACTTATACACAAAAGTTGAAAATGATAAACTATTGATTGTGGTTGTATATGTTGATGATATCATTTTTGGGAGTAACGAAGAATATTTGAGTCAAAAATTTTCTTCTGTCATGCAACAAGAATTTGAAATGTCTTTACTTGGGGAACTAACATTCTTTCTTGGCTTGCAAGTGCATCAAACTGCAGATGGTATATTCCTATCACAAGCAAAATATCTTAAGAAAATTCTGAAGAAGTATGGCATCGAAGAATGCAAACCTGTAAGTACACCGATGATAACCGAATGCAATCTCAGTTCTCAGGATGATTCTCCCACGGTGAATCAACCATAATACAGATCGATGATAGGGAGTTTACTTTATCTCACTGGGACTAGACCAGACATTATGCATGCTATTGGGATTGTTGGACGATTCCAAGCTAATCCAAAAGAGTCTCATCTTCAGGTTGTTAAAAGAATATTCAAATATCTTCAAGGAACTCAAGACTTTGGTCTATGGTATCCAAAGAATGCTGATCTTACTCTTCATGCTTACACTGATGCAGATTGGGCTGGAACTGTTGATGATCGGAAAAGCACTAGTGGTGGTGCATTCTACATGGGGCCCCGGTTAGTATCTTGGTTCAGCAAGAAGCAAAATTCTATTGCCTTATCTACAGCAGAAGCAGAATATGTGGCTGCCGCATCTTGTTGCACTCAACTCCTTTGGATGATGCAAACCTTACAAGATTTTCAATCAAATGTACACCTCCTGTCCCCATTAAGTGTGACAATACAAGTGCCATCAGTATTTCAAAGAATCATGTTATGCATTCAAAGACCAAGCACATTCCCATCAAGTATCACTTCTTACGTGAACAAGTGCTTGAGCAAACGGTGAAGTTGGAGTATGTTCCCTCCAAAGAAAAAGTTGCTGATATCTTTACCAAACCTCTGCCCAGGGAAGCGTTCGAGTATCTAAGACAGAAGCTGGGAGTGTTCTCTGCCAGTCAAAAGAAAAAATCTACATCAATTTAGAATATGGCAGTGGATACGCGGGTTTCATGAAACACAGTCTCGTATATACGCGAGTTCCTGCACAGAAAACTGCGTAGGTCTTATTGCTGAAAATTTTCTGCTTGGAGTCAGCTCTCTTCAGCACAGCTACAGTGCTGTTTGGTATCTCTGATACTGTTTGGTATATCTGGTGGTGTTCCAGTTCTCATAATTCTTTTCTCATGTTTTGATAAAGATGCCTTGATCATTTGTTGGTGAAAGTGTTCAGGATGCACAAACTAAGGGGGAGCCTTAGTCATATGGAAAGGATGCTTGGATGCACAGATTCAGGGGGAGCTTTAGCGTTGCTGAGTATAATGCATTGTTGGCATTATGATGATTCTAAAATATGTTCTCCTTCTTGAGGACTTTCTGGTGTTGGTTATGAAAAGTCACATTTGTAATTTGATGAAAAGGTCTTGTTAAGACCCATGATGTAAGATTGTAATATTCAGTCTTGTAAGGACTTGTCGATTTTGTAAACCCACTTGGTTGGGTAGTTGAGTCTCATATGTAAATCCACCTTGATGGATCTTTGATGTAAGTATGAGTCATTGGTGATAGGAAGTTCATAGAGTCCTGTACTTCATTGAAAAATATGCTTGAAAATTCAGCATGAACTCAGGGGGAGAGTATGATGGTTTTGGTCCACCCTTTGCCCTTGATGTCAAAGGGGGAGAGTGAAAAGGTGTTTGAATGGTGTCAAAATTGGAGAGAGTGACATGGTGTCATTGTATTCTTAATGTACCTATCTGTTGTGGTAACCAAACACCATTGTGGTTTCCATCAAGTCCAAAGGGGGAGATTGTTGGCAATATGATGCAAAGTGTTGTCCTTGATGGCAACCCACCTTGATGAAGATGATGACAACTTACTTCATGAAGTTGTGCTTGATATAATATGTTCTTAATGAAGTAAATCTGATGTATCTACAGTGAGTATAGAAGGCAGTGAAGAAAGGAATTCAGATTGTGCTAAATCTATGGTGAAAGAGTATGTCTCGAGGAATACACGGATCTGTCTAAGGGAAGTCGTGTATGCATGCAGAAAAGAACGTGCAAAGTCGTGTATGGGCTAAAGCGCTCTAAAAGTGCAAAACCAGGGGTGACCACCATGGTATTGACCCATTGTATTGGGTAATGATCCGCCTAATTGACCCCGTCCAGGAATACCATCGGAAGTAATGTTGTTTTGGCTCATGGTATTGAAAAAAGGGCTCATGGTATTGAAAAAGGATAAACCTATATAAAGAGATGAAATTCATTATGCAAATCATGAGTGTGGGTTCAAGATGTCTGAGCTTGAATGAATACTTCTCTCTGAAGTAGATCTGAATGGAAAGGGTTACACTTGAATGATAAATCTGAGTGTATGATGCACCAATGATGAAGAAGGGGATCTAGATCTGAAATGTGCTTGTATTTTCTAGATCTGTTTATGGAATGATTAGATCCCGAGAAGGCGAACATGCAGCAAAAAGGTGAAGGGTTAAATGCGTGTGAGTATATTACGAAGAAATGCGATGACCTGCCGTCTACGAAGAACCATACGCTGGTTCGCCGAAGAGGAAAGCGCGTGTGTACGCGGCTTCGGCAGAAAAAGCGACCTGCATGATTAAATTGAACCCTGTGTACGGTATACGCTGGTTTGTTATTGAATGGAAGGCGCGTATATACGCGGTATCAGTGAAAGGAAAGCGCGTATGCAAACTAGGGTTTGCTGAAGCATGGGGTATGAAATGTCTGATCTGTTCTGCTGTGTTGCTGCTATCTGTATTCTACAGTTCTGAGTTGTTTGTTTCAGTTTGGTTGTATGATGGAGCTTAAATATGTGGAGTGGGTCCAGTCTGAAAATATGATGAAACGTGGCCTGCAAGTTGTGTCCTAAAGTAAGCTTTGGATCCAGTGTGAAAATTGATGAAGCGTGGTCCATAGAGGTGCTAAGGGTTGTAGCCTTCAGTCAGGGGGTTGTAGCTACCTTCCAGGTGAGGCTGGTAAACGAGAATCGAGAGCTCGTATCTCCATGGAGGAGAGGGTGGTGGCATGGATGAGGTTGGGCTCCCCTTCCGAGATTTACAGTATTAGCAATGACGCTGAAAAGACCTGTGGTCTTGGTGAGTACGCACCAACACATATGTTGTGAATGTTTTTCTCTATAATAAAATATTAGTGAGCAAGCTGTGATCAAGGTGGTTTTCTCATTGGGTTTCCATAAAAATCCTGGTGTTCATGTGTGATGCTTTGTGTGATGGTTTATTCTGTTCTTACTGCACATGTTTACTGTTTATTGAATATCTGATGAATAAATGATGGAATGGTTTAAGTGAAGAATTAATGACATAATTAGTTCTCTGTTTATACGTGAGTTTAATAAAGGGTATCCGCGTATATACGCGAGTCTTCTTCAGGAAAGTAGCGTATGGGTTTTGAAGTAAAGAAAAGTAAAAAGTTTTGAATATGCTGTAAATACTGATTCACCCCCCCTCTCAGTATTTTTCCCAACAGCCCAAGTATCCCCATATATGATGAGTTGGAAGTCATCAACATATGGCATGTATTCTATCATATGGCTCACCTAATATGGAAAAAATGAGTTGCTTTAGTGGCCATATCGTCTCCCATCCTCCCCTTAGAACATGTAGTGAAAAAAGTGTGAGGAATTTCTCCCTCAAAGGACACATTCACCCAATGTGTCTTTCTCCCAAGTATGCTCCTCATAAATATAGGAACAATAGAGCCATAGGGAGAAAATATGAGAATCATACTTGCTACCATATGCAACAAATGAGAAGGAAAATGGTCCCTCAAATGCAGCCAACGCAGCTTGACCCTCAACTGCAATAGAGGCTGATGAAATGAGTGGATTTTCAACCACTTTCCTGCTACACCAATCTCCTCAGTAGTATGGGGGAAGTGAATAATGCAAAGTGTATAGTAAAAATTTCATCCATAATGTATCTCTTCCCCAAGTCCTCCTAGGGGATGGCCATCAATAATGCTCATGGCCTCATCTAAACCATGTGGTCTAGAAAAAATAATGCTCCTCCTGGGAGCATCATCCTGCACATGCATGGTTAAGGGACATACATCATATAAATGCTCATGTAAACAACAATGAATACCCTTACCATACTCTCTGCTCATACAAATGGAGTGGCTCATAGATGAGTCTCCTCTCATCTTCAAAGAGAAAAGAGGTGGTTGTGCTAACTCTCTCGAAGAGTCGTGTATCTCCTCCATCTGTTCCTGATCCATGCATCTCTCCATATGCTGATATATCTCCTCCTCAAAGCCCTTCCAAAAATACCCCTCCATGATGGTGTGGTATGCTCTCATAGAACAAGTGGGACTGAATAGGAAATCCTCATGAGCTGCTAGTAGCAACTTCTCCTTGAGCTTGGAAGCTCTAGGAAAGAATATCCTATCATGATAGTAGATGACCTCATCTCTGACTGAATATCCATCCTCATGTAACTGGTCATCCAAGATCATGCAAGTGAAAATATCCTTCGAATACTCCACCAATAGCTGGGAGTTACAATATGGATCTATCGTCCATAGTGATAGCGCTGATGATCTCTTATGAAGAGCATCTGTCATATGGTCATCCTCCTCTTTGACATCTCCCATGCAAAATATGCAAGTTGGAAGGCTACTATCCTTCCCCTGTTTCTTCTGCCACAACACAGAATCTAAAATTGAAGTGGGTATTGATGATGTTGAGAGAATGCTCTCTCTCTCATTGAGTCTACCCCAGACTCCCAGCGCTGTATCAAGCTCTCCCAAGGTTCCCACTCCTCTAAAATCACTGAGTGGTGCCTAAAATGATGAAGCATCCATCCTCCTTTGCTGATCTAGTGGTCTCCCCAGCAAAATGTCTCCATGCAATGAGACATCCTCAACAAGAGATGACTGAATATATGAATGGAGAAAGCTCTCCATGCTTCCACTGCGCAATCCAATCACCTTCTTAGGTGCATCAACCTCCAAAAATGAATAGGGATGTGTACTCCTCATCTCATGATGTTGGGTCTTCTCCCTATCTCATCCTTGTGTCTCCATGGTTCCACACCTCATCAACAATGTCACATGTAGAACATGAGTTGTGCCTTGATCTCCACACATGAGATCCTGGGGACTTCCTTGAAAAGATGAAAGCATCCCTCTACTTGGAGCAAGAGATCCTCCTTCCTCTGCATGAGGTAGTAGATAATCTCTAGAAATGAAAGCGTTTTTTCCCTCAATCTCTGCAACATGAATGGGAAAACCTCCAATGATTGGATCCCTCTTTGAAAAAGAGATCTCCATGCTCCTTTGCTCAAAGGTGTGAGATGGAAGTTTCTCTTCTGGAAAAGTATGGTGCAAGTTTTCAACCTCCCCCATGGTTTTCTACAATGGTACTACATTCACATACAAGGGTTTTGTTTCATTTTTATTGTTTTTCCCCACCATGTTTGTTTCATGAATCCTTCTATTAAATCTTTCCACTAATGCCTTAGTGAAACTAGCATAGGATGCAATGTTTACATTTCTCAAAGAAAAGGATTCAAAGATCCACCAGGCATATGCCTTACCTCTCAAATTCAACGTTGCAACTTTGATGGCTTCATCTTCAAGAATGTGTTGTTTCTGAAAGAAGGTCTGTAACTCCTCCACCCAAGCTTTGGATGAACATACAGGTGAACCTTCAAAGGTAGAAAGATGAAATCTATCTTGCTGCTCTCTTTCCTTCACCTCCATCTTGAAAAACTATGAAAAACTAAGATGATATCAGAATTTCTAAGTTTGAAACTCATACTCTTTCAAGAAATCACTAAGGGTTTCCCTCCTAGAAACCTATTATTCTCTTTCCATCTCTCTTCCAACAATCCTGGGCATGTGACTGCACTGTGTATTAGGATGTGTAGCTGCCTTCTCACACTCGTCATATGTCAATCTAGAGTTTTCTTTTGATTCAAACCCTCTTGGAGATTCTTCATACATCTCCCTCTAGATCTTCTTGAAATCCTCATGAATTTTATGTACAGATTTAGGAAGAAGCTTTGTAAGCTTATCCCCTTTTTCTTTTTCTCCTCCAAAAGATGGATTCTTTGTCCTGCTTATTTCTTTGTCTCCTTCTCGATGAGAATAGGAAGTGCAAGGTTCTTCCTCTTCTTTCTTCTTATCATCCTTGGGGAGGTTCTTCATGGATCTGAAATATGATGAGATAAAACCCATCCTCTTCAATATTCTGATCTCTTAGGCTTAGACTCACAGGCTGAGCCAAAACTATGCTCTGATACCACTATAATATTCCAAATCTAGAACAACTAGCAAGGCATGACTGGAAAACGCATTTTCCAGTAATGGATGCTAAAGGAGTTGAAACCAAGACCTGGATCCCTTAGATAAATGTATCTAAGTCCTATATCCAAGAGGAGGCTCCAAATAAATCCTTCTAAGTGGGTTAAATAGATCTCCCACACATAGATGTCCTCAAAAATTGCCCAATGAAGGGACTGCAACAATACATGAACATGAAATGGAGAAAAAACGTTATTTTGGTAAGCCTGAGTACATGAAGATGCAAATAGATAACAAATGTATAATATAGCAGAAAATGTGTACAATTATTTGAGGAATCAATCACTCAATATGGGCAATGAAAGCCTCAATGAGACATGTACAAGACAATACAACAACACTACTATGCAGAAATATCATATGACTAAAATAACGCAGTTCATTGGAGACACTGCAAAAAAATACATGATAATAGAATGATATAACAATATCAGCTCAAATAAATTAGGGGGAGCAAGTTCTCAACCCCTGAAAACACTAATACAACAATAATACACAATCCTTGGAAGGATTGGCTACAATATACATGAAAATGGCAATTCTGTAGACATGCCAGAGTTAATGGGTAGCAGCTGCAAGTCAATACTAGAAATACATGGAGATGGATATAGATGGTGCTCAATCTGAAATAAACCTCCTCCAATGGATCTCTCAAGTGCAATGCTGATCCCAGCACTGAAGATCTTTCCCTCCAAGAAGCTGGTGCAAACCCTCACTCCAAGTATGCACTGAAATAACACAGTATGGAGAATGGATTACGCTTTCTATGATGAAATATGCTTGGCCTGATGCCAAGATATACAAATAAGCTCTGAAAACCTTCCTCACTAACCTTCTCGAGGAATAGAAACTCCCTCCTCTAAAAGATGAGACAAGGAAGGGTGTTGTGGAACCCCTCCACTGCAACACCTGCAACACAACATTACAATTGAGCAGAGATAATGATGTAGCTGAAGGAATGGCTTTGGCCTTGAGCCAAGATGTGGAGAAAATGAAGTGCAATCCTTCAAGAGGCCTCTCAGGAAGGAGAGTAAATCCTAAAAAGGAATCCCTCGTGCTAAGAAACACTGCAAATCAGCTGAACAATCAAAGATTGCAAATAGTCTGAATAGAGAAATAATCCAATACTCAAATATGTCTCACTATGGCTGCCTCTTCCTCCTTTTATGCAAGTGAATGCCTCTTTTCCCTGGACCGCACACATTAGGGTTTCTTCCACAAATAATATTCCTCCCTCTCAAACTGCACTGTCTTCTCATGCAAGCTACACCTCTTAGGCAGTGTTGTTGACTTGGTCAGACTTGACCTTGTCCTCCTGCATTTGCCCCTTTTCACACTGGAAGGTGCAAAATTAAGCCGCTCCATTGATCCTTTTCACACTACGAAGGATCTTATTCCTAATCATGGGCCTTTTACCCATTTTATTCACCTCCTAGATGAAATAAGTAAAAATTAATATTCCAATTCGCTGCTTGCAAATTTTGGAATATTACATGAAATTAAATTTTTTCCTAGTTAAGGATTATCAAAATTGATGAACAGTGAAGAACTTTTAGCCTCTATTAGATTTTAACTCATGACCTTTCTTTTAAAAATTCAAAGACTTACTAATAGTCCACAATTTGAATTTGAGAAATAGGAGCCCCAAAAATGTGATTTAAATTTTAAAATATTAACCCTTTTATAAAATTGACTAACAATGCAACAATTTGACAAATGCCCAACAAAATAGATTTGGGATTTTTGAGAAAAAATACAATTGCCTAACTGCTCCTTGGCACTTTTCAAGCAACTTCATGCCACCGAAATGTTTCATTTTCAATTGAATTAATGCTCTTGCCAAAAATATCACTACCAATTTCTTCTTATAAAAATTAGGAAAATATTCAACCAAAACTCATAATTTTTGTTGCAGTTTTTGTTTGCAGGTTGACTGAGCAAAAAATTGTCTTCCCACTCTGAAAATTTCTGGGCAGTTCTACATTTTCTTAACCGAAGTTTTTTAGTATTTATTTTATTTTATTTTATTTTTTTCATTTTTTTTCCCATGGTCGTTCTCGGTTGGTGCCCTCAGCTGGGGTACGGCTCGGTGGCTTCCATTGTGTGTAGGCTAGGCTCTTGACCATGTGTTCGGTCTTGGGGGCCCACACATATGCGTGAGGCCGACCCGTGGCCATGGCCTCATGCATATGTGTGGGCCATGGCATATGGCTTACCTAAGCATATGTGTAGGGCCTTGGCCCCAAAAAACCAAAAAGTTTTTTTATTTTTTTAAATATGTTTTTATTATATTTTTTTTAATTGAATATTATATTATTATTATTTTTGATATAAAGATCTATTTTAGAAAATTTTGAGAAAATTCTAATTATTATTTTTTTAAATAAATAAATTATTTGAGAAAATATAGTGATAAATATAATTATGAGATGGAGAGAAAAATTATTGGAAATTCTTGATCCAATACTAGATTTAGATATCCTAGTCATTTTTCTTATTGTGAAATTTCAAAGCTAGCTTATCCAAATTTCCTTTCTTATCTTCTAAGTCGCAAGAAGGTGCAAGAAGAGAGCATACTCAGAAGTTTTTTCAATTATTTATTCTTTCGAAATTTGAAACTAAAGTAAGAAGAATTGATCTCCAACCTCAAATTTTATCTCTCTAAACTCCATTTGTTCTCCTTCTTCAATTTTTTTTCCTTATTGTGGATCTTCTTTCCAATGGTTAGTAAATTCACTAATCTTAGTGCATCACCAAAAATGAAAAATTCAAGAAAATGAATGAAATCAATTGTCAAAATGAAAATATTGAAAACTCAAAAACTTTAGCAAGCTTGGTTTTATTTTACTATTATATCCTATTCTATTTTGAAAAAGAAATGTTTTATTTTTTATTTTCATTTAACGAATCAAGATCTCTAGTATGCTCACATCGAAAATTGAAACATATACCTCAATGTTCATCATGATATGAGATACTATTTGCACATTTGGTTTAGGTGCTATGATTTGTTGAGGAATGGAAGAATTTTGATGAATAGTCACTTTTAGGAAACAATCTTCAATGTAGTCCTTGCTATCCAAGAAATGCTTGATGATCATTCTAGATATCATGTCTATAAATGGATTAGTGTTGAAACTTTTATAGTACAAAAACCAATTGAAATTTATGCATCTACATAATTTCTAACATGACTTTTAACTATGCATATTAAAATTAATGCAACTAAAAAAATGAGATTGAAGCTAAAAAGGACTTCTATATTGAAATCTAACCCCTATGTATACTTACATGGCAACTATGCTAAAAATATAGGGCAATTTAATCGTTAGTGAAATTACTTGTCACTAAGTTTCCAAACCTGGGGTTCGTGAACTTGCGAAGTATAATTGCAATATATGTTGGGAATCAAAATTCAATTTAAGAGTAATTTAACCTATTGAAATTATGGCAAACATATTCATGAAAAATTTCTAAAATGAGTATGCACACACTTTCTTTTTCAAAAGCCTCAAATTCAGAACTTGGAAATAAATATTTGAATCTATGAAACTTAAATGACAATTGACATGAAATTAAACTTACTCTATTGGCATGAAAATAAATCTATTATAGTAATATGAAAGTAAATATATTTTACCAATGGGAAAGTAAATGTATTCTAATGACTTGAAAGTCAATTTAATCTAGAAAGTAGCAAATCCTATACTAAAAAAACATTGAATTCTTAATCTATTAAATTTAAAGGAAACCTATTTTAAAAGAAGTGAGAGATCAATCGAAATTACTAATGTGTTCATTGTCAGTTTATAATCATCCATGATTATCTATATATATATAAATAATGAATATATTAAATTAGAGAAATAAAACTTAACCTACAAAAGAACATAAATGAAATGATTATGAAAGTATGTAACCAATGCATTTAATCAAAATTCTTAAAATAAGTGTAAAGAAACTAAAAATAAAACATTAGAATACCTCTGATACTCATTAGGTGGCCATCCCAAAGTGAATGAGAGTGTAAATTTGAAAAAACTCTTGATCAAACACAAAATGAAGGCACAACCATATCAAAGTGAACTGCAATGGTATTAATTACACCAATAATAACCATAGTGCCAATATTTAACATCCAAAAATATACATTGAAGCATGACCATAGCTCCCAAAAATTTCACACCTTTTGAGAGGAGCAGGTACTCCTATTTATACAAATATTAAGATAAGTAACTCATAAATGTAGATCCACAAATATCTCCTATATCCACAAATATCCCATGTGGTTACAATGATGTGTTGACATCTATCAATTAGCATCTCTTCATATCCTCTCGAAAATATCTCTTATATTTTATAGGATACACTTGTGAAAACTTCCAAGATCTTTCTCCATGAGATCTACTTGACCAAAGATCTCATATCTTCCTCAAATATTCAAGAATTTTAGGAGGAAATTCAAATTTGAGTCTTGGAGGCTAAATATGGGTGTCTTGGAATCTTCGAATATTCCTACACATGTGACAAAACTCATACAACTTTTTTATATAAGTGCATACATGTTATTTTTCTAATATTTAACCATCAATTCACTCAAAATACCAAAATAAATGCATTGTGAAATAATGTATTTAAACCCATATTTAATTTTGAATATGGTATTAGTGCATGGTTATGGAGATGCAGAATATAGGAACTTTTGAAGCAAAGTGAAATAAAATAGGGTGAAATGAATGATATTTTGGAGACACAACAACTATCATAAAATAGAAACACACATTGATATAAAAGAATTGTTAAGTATCTTGTAAAATACGTCACAAAGAAACAATTATCATGAAAGAAAAAGACACACAATCCAAAGAAGGATACTAAAGCCAACATAATAGTTCATTTTAATTATTATGTGTTAACATCTACATACACCGCAAAGATTGAAATAATAGTCCTAAACTCATTGAAGACATATTCATGAAATTGTGCCAACTCCAAAAGCTTCAAATCATTGACAAAATGTCCCAAGATACAATGTTAGAGTGATACAACACTAGTTCCAACAATGGAACATTAAGCCACCACATCCTCCTCAAAATACTAATATTCTCTCATATTCCTAGCTTGAGAATCAATTGTCAAAAGTCATTTTCTTGAGCTATGATAGCGTATTTATAACAAACAAGGTGACTCTCCACCTCCCTTCTGACTCTTGACCTTCCCTCATGAGTCTTTAGCTCCCTTTTGAATTTTCAAATTACTATGTGAACTATTAGCTTCTACATGAATTTATAACTTTCTAGTGACCTTTTCCATTCCATGTGGGACCCTTGTGCTTCCACAAATTTTACATTTTCTCCTTTTTTTTTAAAATACAATATTATATTGCACAAATTATGGAAAAATACATTGACAACATATAAATTTAATGGTGACACTTTGAGCATCCATGACTTGGCGATCGTGACATAAGAATTCACTATAGTATATAAATTACAAGTTACCTTCTTTGTTTTTGTCTTCTGATATTCATGATATATCTTCTTGTACTTCATCTTCATCCTCCAAAGGCTTGGTTATTATATAAATTCTTCAATTTCATCTTCATCTTCATCCATATCTCATATTTCAATGTCCCTTTGTATATTTTTTATATTTGTATCTCACCTCCACAATAGTCTTCTTCCAGTATCTCCTTAATTTCCTACCTTAGCATCATCCTAATGTGTTCGGATCATAACACCTGCAAGTGAAGTTTACTCATGACAAGGAAATATCAATCCCAAAATCACCTAGTCTACCTTGTTTCCCATGCAACATGTTGATTGTGATGGGAAAACATGCAATATTTAGGAGAGAGACATTATTGAGCACAATGAATAGGAATATGAGGCATGAAGTGAGGGGATAGGCACTGTAACTCTGTAGTGTGCGGTGGCATAGAGAGAGGAAATTCAAGGATTGTTTAGTGGGCATGTTGAAGAGGTAGGGATGTATCACTGGCCACTATGACTGCATAATGCGTAGTGGCATATAGAGAGGCTCAAGGCACTACGCTATTTGAGGCTACAATGGTCCAAAAGAAGCTTGATTGTCCCCTTGGATTGTGTAGTGCAAAGGGAAAGGCATTTTTGATGAGGATTGCACATTGGGAAAGTAAAACTGGAAGATATGAGTGAGTGAGCACTAGGATTTCACAATTCACAATTGAAAAAGACTGCCCACTAAGACTACATAGTGAAAGTTCAAGGATGCAGGGGCGCTTCACAATGGCTTATGATTTCACACTACAAAATTGTAGGAGGAAAAAGGTTTATTTCATTGTAAAAACCCCAATGAAAAATCCATGTAATAAAAGCTAATAAAGGAAAAATAATCATCATAGTTATGGGACACACATTCCAAGATGAATGTTGGGAAAAACATCCTAGTGTGGGTGTTCATTTGGTTTATTATGGCTAAGGAAATTGGCAAAGGAAATGGAAAAAGGCTTTGGAAAAGAAAATGGAATTTTTGACAATTTATTTATGAAAATAATGGAAAATAGGATAAAAGGAATGTGAAAGGTCACATGCTGCATATCAGGAGGAAAATGAAGGTAAATAATGGATATTTCAAGAAAATAAAGGCCTCATTAATAAAAAGGCTTTTCAGTATTAGTTGGTACCTTTTTGTCAACTCATTTTGGAGCACTCTCTCTGCTCTATATCACTCACAATCTTAGACACTTCATTTTTTCCCGGAGCACTTTAGAATTTCATGAAGAAAATCTAAGAAGGAAAAGATGATGGAAATATAAAGTAGGTAAGAGTAGGAGCACAAAGCTACAGTGGGATTTTTTGCACATATCGAGTTGCATGTATGATTTCCTTGTTAGTTTTTGAATGCATGGTAGTGCATGTGTGCTCTTGGTTCTCTTGTTGTCATTGGCATGGAATTTTCCAGGTGTGATAGTGTTCTTCAAAATAGGCTTTCCATTTCCAGATATCCATGTTTTTATGGGTTTCTCATGTTTTGGTTGATTTGGATTTTCGGATGGATTCAAAACTGAGTGAGGTGGAATCTGAAAGAAAGAACACATGACTTGGTGATCTTTGAATCATATTGTGGATTCTAGTAAACCTTGGCCTAATGACCCCTGAACTGGACTATGGGTTGTGGTAAATCTAAATTTTTGTTACCTTGGTGGGACTAGGAATCCTTGGCCAATGAATGGTAGTATATATGGTAAAGCATAGAGGTGGGTGATCTAAATCATGGCTAGGAATAATTGCTTAATGATTGGTAGGATATATGGTAAAGCCTGGAGAGTGGAAACTTGATTAAACAAACGAATCACTGCCAGTGAATGGTGAGATATACAATAAAGCATAGAGACTAGGAGATAGAAAAAATCTTCACGGTCTAGGCAGTGAAATCCGATGGCATCCATGTTTCTTTAGGACCTAGTGATCAGGTGGGTATTGTGTTGAATTTCCACAATCTTGGGTCTAGGATAGAATCTTAAAATATATTATGCTACCAAACAAAGAATCTTAACAAAACTACTTTTCATAGCAGAATATAAACAAAAATAAATCAAACATGCAAAAAATATAGACATCTTTTAAAAATTTTAAACCCAACTTCATTATACTAAACAAGAAGTAATACAACAATTTAGGGATCTTTTACCATGGATAATGGCCCTCAATAATCCACTAGAACAAGATACAAACTTGGGCTTGGTCTCAATACATCGATGACCAATCTTACCTAAAAAATATTCTCTGACCATTTGGTTGTCACATGCTTTCTCAGCTCCTCTCGGTCGTACCCAGTATCTTCCTGATCCTTCGGCTCCCGATTTGCAGCTCCTGTCTCTATCAATGCTCCAATTCCATCTGACCACTGAACCTTGGCTATCAATCTGATCAATATTTGAACATTCACCCATAAACACATCAAGACATCAAGACTCCTGTATATTTTTTCACAACTCCACTTGTTAACAAATCTCAATCTTCCCATTGTTGCTCTTCGGCAACACAGGGAGTTCAACCCACTATGGTCTTCCTATGGTACTCTAACGACTACCAATATAGGGCATGGAGGACTGCCACTTATCACTACAAGATTTCCATTTCTTATAACGAATAAAAGATAGGAATACTACCCATCATCTACCCTAGAAGTCCTTCTCCACACACAAGCCTAGGGATCTCAACTGCTCCTATAGTTTTTCATCCCTTGATCTCAATAACTACCACTCTAGCAACCACCTAAGACCATGAATATGGTGCAGAATAGGCTCCAACTTGGGCACTATCATGATTTCCTCCACATACCATAAATTCCCAATCATGTCCACGCTTGGTCCACTCTCACACTGACCTCCATCGATCCATTACTCACTAATACTCATTGTAGCATATGCTCCTAGTAAGGGAATCCGATAACTTAGGAGACTCTTACACATCTTTTCCAAAAAAATTCTCATCAAACACCCATCCACCTAAAAATTACATCATCTCAAGAGGACATACATACATGTAACATTATGCTACTCCTCTTGAAAGAACATCCAAACAATTACTGATATAATTTTCTCATAGGATGGTCACAAAAATATACGATAGTCCACCCATCGAACCAGTCCAAAACACAACCTAACATAAGACATCATGTTGCTTTAAGTCTATTGTGTGGCTGTTGTTATGATATTTACTGGTTAGGGCATCATGACATGTTGCATTAGCCCTAAACACAAGTCCAAACAACCCTCCGATGTTGTGGCTTGGTACCTCCTCTATATTGATGTCTCACATAGGATTATAGCGCTAAAATCAATCCCTAAACACACCCTAAAACACATTGTTTAGGTTTGGTCATCCCTAAAATCCTTCATGTATAATTTAATTCCATAAAAATATTGTACCTTGCTTTATCTCTTCACAACAGACCTGCGTTCCTTCCTCTTTGACCTCAGTTGTCCAATAGACCTTGGTTCCCTTTAGAAAAACATCCAAGGAGCTTAACTGAGCTCCTATCATTTTCAGCATCCAAACTAAGGTGAATCACACTCCAAATAGCCACAAGGGTGACCTTAACATCCTCTCTCCTTCGCTAAAAAGTCCTCAACCTGCATCCCAATATCGGGTAGGAGATCTCAGTTCCTTTTCTCCTCAAACTTGATCTTATGTTGCTCCAATGGATGATCAAAATGATTAATACTCACCTCCTATTTATACACAAATAGAATGGATTCTTCCAACATCCTCCATGGGTTGTCCAGTTGTCAAGGAGGCTTACTAAATTTAAGCTGACCTTAACTCCGATAGTGTCAACCCTTCAATAAAATTTAAAAATCCATATCTAACTAAGGACAACTCGCAATTCAACGATACTTGAAGCGTTGGATTCTCCTTTCTTCCCTTTATCATCTCATTCCATCACATGTCCAAAGTTCTCCATGGAATATCCCCAAATCACTATAGTGAAAAACCCCAAGCTTGGGTTTCCAAGCCCACAAGTGACTCTTGTGGCACTTTTCCCTCTAAACCCTCGATCGAAAAGGCTTGGAGTACCTCAAAAGCTACAAAAAGTAAACAGTCCCTCTTAACGAGGGACGTACTTCTAAGACTAGGAAGTAACCGTCATCATCTGGCAACACTAGCCCATTTGGAATCCATCCCTGCAACATACTCTGTAGAATAAAATCTAGATCTTAGTAGTGTCTCCCCTTCATCAAATATGAACCTGGAGATCCCAAACCTCCATAGGGATGTTCCCTATGAGGATATAATCCCTCTAATCCTACACAATATCCACTGGGTCAGTCCTCCAAGCACTCATCCTCCTAGATCAAATGCCACTCATGAAAATACCTCCAATCCCATATATGTAACATCATGATCTAATGAAGACTATAATATTTCAATATGCTTTCCATCACATGAATCCATCTCAATCAACCCGATCTCTTCCATGCCAAATAAATGATAGACATGTCCCAACTATCCATGAAACATTAACGAAAGTCCATGATCTCAAATCTTCCCTAAAACAAAATTTTGTTCACTAGGCTCACCACCAATCCACCAGAGCTCCCATCCAATCTCGTTGCCAATATAATCAATACCACATCTCCATGTATTCAGCTGAACCCTCTGCTCCATGATATAGACACACACAACTCCCTTTCATTTGCTTTGTTTTGCACACTCTGATTCACTGTCCCTCAAAGTATCTTAGATACGCTATGATACCATGATGAATTTCCATGATATTTCGTCTAGGATAGAATATTAAAATCTATGATGTTACCAAACCAAGAATCTATAATATTCCAAAATTAATTGGAATTTTAAAATTTTTTTTTGTCACATAGATAGGTGAATAAGTGGGTAGGGAGACCCATAAATATCTTTATTAAGAATAAAACCACTTCTCCTGTGAAATTGGATCATCATTTCAGCTTAATAAAGCACCCTAAGGTGTCAACAGGGGCTAGAGCATGTGTACTAGGTCAATGTTGACCAGATCAATAGCGTTGTTATGGAGATGATGGAGGACTATGCAGTCATTTAGGAGGAGTGTATGCATGAGAGTAGATCCATTACTGAGTGGGACCCAGGGTGAGGAAGCTCACCCAACATAAAAGGAAGAGGATGGAAACATTAGAATATATGGATTTGTATTATTTTTTTTTATCCTTTTAGATCTGGATTTGTCATGTGGCATTTCTGTGCATGCTTTTGACGTTTAGCAGGTTTGTTGTGTTGTTTAGCACAAGGGTGTTTCCGAGCGGAAATCCCACCCTCATCCTCGGGGGATTTAGGGTGCCTAATCAGGAGAGTTTACCTTGATATGCATTACCACTATCTGGCATTTGGCCAAGCTTCAATCTCATATACAACACAGTTATGTTTAGAGTTGTGATGTCTTGCAGGGGTGTAGCAGTGGAGGAGAGAGATCTCCAATTTATGAGCTAGCTTTCCATTGGAGGGATCATACTTTCATCCGAAAGCTTGTGAAGAAGTTCTCAGGGACTCATTTCATATTTTGGGACCATGCCAAGTGGCTACCATTAGCTATAACATAGTTTCCCTCAAGGACTATGTTATTTCAGAGAGCATCGACAACAATGGGTTTATTTCCCTAGTTGGAGGAGTTGAGTTCCTTTGAGGGGGTCAACCCTTCATCTTGGAGGATCTATTGGAGGATTATCAGCCATTTCATATCTCATGTCAGCCACCTCCTTTTATCATTCCAGTTGCAGAGATTATTCAATCCTAGGGTCACATCTATTATTTTTGTATAGTGTGTATTTCCTGAAACCTTTTCTGGGTTGTCCTAGAAATATGTTTTGGAGCATATATCTCTAGTCTTAGCACTTTTGGAGCATTGCATTAGCAGATATATATATTTCCATATTTCAGCTACTACTACTCTTATAGAGAGCACAGTTATAGCATTACGACATTTCATATTTAGGTGTATTCTTTCATGGGAGACTTGTTTGCCCAAGTTGAGTGATTTTTTCCTCAAGAATTTGTGCCTATTTTTTTGTTATAATCATAATGGCATGGATATTTGGTTGTCTCATGATTTGGATCTATTGATATTTCCACATATTTCTAGTTTTATGTGTTATATTGCTGCATTCCCCATTTGGGAATATTAAAGAATCTCAATAGAACTAATTTGCACAACGAAATATAAACAAATTAAATCACACACGCATAGAATATAGACAATTTTTTACATTTTTTAACCCAACTTTGTTATATTAAATAACATGTAGTACAAAAATCTAAGGCTCCTGTATCAGGGATAATGGACCTGAGTCATCCACTAATACAACATGCAAACTACGGCTTCGAGTCAATACATCGATGATCAATATGCCCTCAAAAAGATGCTCTGGCCATCTAGTTATCATATTCTATCTGAGATCCTCTTTTTAATACCCTATACCTTCTTGGTCCTTCGGATCCTGATCTGCAGCTCCTACCTCTATCAATGCTCCAATTCCATATGACCACTAAACCTCGGTTATAAATATGATCACTAGTTGATCATTCATCCATCAACGCATCAACACATCGAGAATCCTACTGAGTTGTTCACGTCTCCACTTGTGAAGAACTCTCAATATTCCCATTACTCCTCCTCACCTACTATAGGACTTTATCCCACTATGGTTTTCTCGTGCTGCTATGATGAAAACCAACATAGGGCATGGAGGGTTTCCACATATCACTGCAAGATGTCCATCTCTCACAACAAACATGGGCTAGGAGGAATGGCCATCATCTACTATATAAGCCCTTCTCCACACAAAATTCTATGGCTAATCAACTATTACTATGGATCACCAACCCTTGATCTTAACAAATGGCACTCTAACAACCACCTAAGTCCATCAAGATGGTGCACACCAGGCTCCAAATTAGGTACTATCATGTTGTCCTTCAGCAAACCATAAATTCCTAATCATGTACACACTTGGTCCACTCTCATACTTCCCTCCAATAATGCATGAGTGACCAATCGTAATTGTAGCATCTACTCCTAGTTAGGGCATCCAATCTCCTAGGAGACCCTTACACATGGCTTTCCACAAACTTATTATTGGAAATCCATCCACCTTCAAATTACATCTGCTCAAGAGGACATACATATCTATAAAATTATTTTTATCCTCTTGATAGAACATCTAAACAATTGGTGATATAATTTTCTGATATGATGGTCACAAAATTGTCCAATACTCCACCCATCAAACTGGTCCAAAACTCGACCCAACACAAGAAAACATGTTGCTAAAAGTCTATTGTGTTGTTATTGTTATGATAGTAACTGGTTAAGGAACCATGACATGCTACAGTATCCCTAAAAACAAACCCAAACAACTTTCCAATGTTGTGGCTTTGCCTCTCCTCTATGTTTTTGTCTCACGTAGGAGTATAGGGTTGAAATAAGTAACTAAACACACCCTATAACCCACTTTTTAGGGCTCAGCCTCCCTGCAATCCTTCCTATGCAATCCCCTGCCCTAAAATATGTTTTATCTTGCCTTATATTTTCACAATATACCTATTTCCTTTCCTCTTTGACCTCATTTGTCCAAGAGACCTTGCTTCCCTTTAGGAAAACCTCCAAGGAACTTAACGAGCTGTTTTCCTTTTCGACCTCTAGAGTAAGGTGACTCACACTCAAAGCAGTCACAAGGGTGACCTTAATATCCCCTCTCCTTCAATGAAATATCCTCAACCTATGACCCAATATGAGGTAAGATATTTGAGTTCATCCCCCCCCTGCCTCCTCAACGATCTCTTGTGTTGCTCCAATGGATGATCAAAATGATTCATGCTCACCTTTTATTTATACACAAATAGAAGGAATTATTCCAACATCCTCCATGTGTTGTATAGTTGTCAAGGAGGCTTGCTACACTTAATACAACCTTAAATCTTATGGTTTCAACCCATCAATAAACTTAAAGAAAGGATATCTTACTAAGGCCAACCTGGAATTTGATGATTCTCGAAGCATTGGATAATTTTTTCTTCCCTCTATCATCTCATTCTAAAACATGTCCAAAGTTCTCCATGGAATTTTCCTAAATAACGATGGTTAAAAACCAAAAGATTGAGTTGCCAACCCATAGGTGACTCTTGCGGCACCTTTCCCTCCAAACCCTCAATCCACAAGGCTTGGAGTACCTCCAAAGCTACAAAAAAATCAACATATTGTAGTAAAGCCTTGTTCTATTTAAGAGGGTGAGGTGTTTTAGCGGCGTGAAGTCTTGGTTGATTTTGATTATGAGTCCCACATTCATGCTTGGGAAATGGGATGGGGTTGATTGGCTAAAAGAAATATTTTTTCATCCAGTCTATGGTCGGGTGGTAAATGGAAGTCCCAAACCTAGTTTTCTTATGCATTCATTGATAAGATTTTCTTCTCCTTCGAATTTCATGCTTAAATTTACTGGTTCATATGTGGTATCAATGGCTCTTGTATCCTTCTTAATTATGTTAACTATATGTTGGTTATGAGAATTTTTTATGAAAGTTATGATGTATGGCTCTCATTATATTCTGATTTGTGAATGAATGAGAAATGAATATATGAAATAATAGATGATAATTAAGCTAATGTGACAAGGCATCAATGCTTCCTAGCAATTCTCAGATATGTATGAGACCCTTATGATAAGATATGTTGTTATCACCTATAGAATTCATATTTGTAAGTTGTTTGACGATATGACTATTGTTACACCGTTTTTTGGTCATCTAACTGTTACTATTAAATGGACCAACGTACACCATGTAAGACCAATTTTACCCTAAGTAAAATTGCTTTCACTATGAAAAATAACTTAGTAAACCACATTTATTAAGTTGTTTATGGTCTAAACAGGAAACCCCATGAGGAAATATTAAATAAATCCACATTTTTTTTATTTTCCTCAAGGAATAATTAGTCAAACAACAATTCAATTAATATTCCTGGTCATATTTAACCCAAAATAAGAAAATCAATTAGATAAATCACTATTTATCTTATTATTTTCTAGGAATAATTATTTAAACCTTATTTAAATAATATTCCTTGTTAAATTTGACTAAATCATTTATAAAAAATTGAATAAATCATTATTTATTTTATTATTACTCAACCACATCCTTAAAATAATAAATAAATCATTTATTTATTTATTATTTACAAATAAAGGGATTTAACCCAAGTCAAATTATTTTTCCATCCAACAAATATAATAAAATATTCCATAAAAGTTGGATCTAGATTTGGTTAATAATATTTTAACTATGCACCAATATCTAGACTAACTCAATATTTTGCTATAAATAGAAGGGTTTTCCCTTTCACTCACGCCCTTTTGTTGCCTAAAGATCACTCTAGATCTATACTTTTGGTCTGACTTTGATCCACCATCATTGTCATATTTTGTTACCATTTTTCTTGTGAGCTCCCATTGAGTTCCATTTTTGTCTAGGTTTTTTACAGCATCAAGAGAGAGGGATTTTAAATCTGAAGTGCTGAGGACTTACAAGAACCCATCCCATTGAGGGGGACTAGTAACATCTTTCTATGTTCCCTTCCCAGCTGTCAAAAAATACAAAAATTATTTAAAACAATCTTGTCTTGTCTATTGGATGCATGGAGCAAACCTTGCTTTTATTTATTGCTTAACGCCTTTTAATGCATAGATCTAGTTTTTTGCAGCATTTATCTTGGTCAAATAATTGCAGATATAAAGATATTGGCAGCCATATTTGTTGTTAGGGTGGTTTGTTATGCACGACTAAAGTGAACCTTTTTTGTACGCTTACGATTAAGATTCATACTAACAACTGGCGACTCCACTGGTGTTTACGATTATGACCTCTGCCATTTTTCAAATCCCTGCATATCCAACTGCTTCAAACCCTAGGATTTCTCTTCAGCTTATTTTTTTTCTTTTCTTGATGTTTTTTTTAACCTATAGAACCCTAAAACATTTAAAATTCTAACTTTCGTGTGCTTTCAGACCTATTGCGTAGGTGACAGGCATCAGCCGTAGCTAAGACGATAAAATTTTCTGAAACCTACTCCCATGAGTGTCGAAAGTGCAGGTCACACTTTTTGGGAAAAAACCTATGACCTCAATCTATGGGGCACAGAAAATAGGCCAAAAACTACAACCTCTGTAGAAAACAAGTCAAAAACTGCAACCTGGACTTTTTGTGGGAATTTTTCTAAGATTTTTTTGGGTTTGTCTGGGCCTCTGTTCAAGTTTGTCTGACCTCTGTTTCCACCCTTTTTGGACCTGTACTTGCTCTGTTTTTATCATCAAAGTGGGAACCTAGCCCCCTAGGGCTTTAGTACCCTCCACCTTTTGTGGAAGAGTTTTAGCTGCTTCAGGTTGTCTGAAATTTCAGAGTGTTCAACCATTTTTCAGATCTGATCCCTTACATTCAGATCCACTTTACATTAGTTATTTATCCATCCAAAACACCTCCTTTTAGTTTTTTTTTGGTTTTCCTCTATGGTCCCCTCTGCTTCCCTCCAGGTTATAGCCTTTCGCCACCTCATTTACAACAATTTTTCCTCTGATTTTTTGTTTTTTTTTTGCACCTATTTCTAGCATATCTAACGTTTAGATCTTTGTCCCCCCTAACCTCAGATATATTAGATATTTTGGTGTGTTTTGACTATATATTTTCCCACCTACAGACTAGTTGTTGAGAGGCCCACCTCCTTGGGTTTAGATTAATGCATAATTAGCTATTTACTTTTTGTTATTTCAGTTTCATATACTGTTATCTGCAGTTTATTTACAGTTATACAACACATATTTTCTTTTTCTCTACAAATTTCTAGGTTTAAAAATTAAAATTTACACAGTTAACACACACACCTTAAGGGAAGAAGAGCTTGGTTAACACCACCAAGAAAAGACTTTTAACATTGAAATCAATTGATCCTATACCTTTTTACCCTTATTTCTACATTGTAATCAGTTGATCCTGCACCTCCTTTCCCTTGTTGGTATCTCTTCCCTTTGTGTCATGTTTGTGCCTTCATCATTGTGCCACCAAGGCATTTATCCCAAAGAATTCTTGGCCTTCATCCTTATTTTCCAGTAGGAATACTTACTCCTCCACGTAGGATTCGAGTTAGTCCTCCACCGAGTCCGCACTCCGACTCCTCTTCTAGTTCATTGGGTTCCCCTTCTGGTTTTGCCCCCGGTTCTCCCCCTGTCACCTTCACCATGTCTAGTTCAGGACCTAACGTTGGTGGTAACCTCGGCCCTAATGCAGGGAATACTACTAGTGTGACTGTAACAGGAACTACCCTAACTACTCCCTTGCTCCCCTATATGGAAGGCCTCATTCTTCTTGATTTTAACCAGTTGATCAATGACCCTATATGCCATGACATTGCTTGGTCTTCTATGCCAACCAAGCTCCCTTCTGACATCCCCAAGTTTAAAGGTCATGCTGGAGAAGATCCTACAAATCATGTTCGATATTTCCACATGTGGTGTTCGTCTAACTCCATTACTGATGACTTTGTTTGTCTTCGGTTGTTCCAACGTACGCTTACTGGTGAAGATTCTAAGTGGTATGTTGATCAGGCCTCATCCTCTCATACCACCTTTGCAACTCTTGCCCAAGATTTTCTATCTTATTTCTAGCTTCCCCTCCGTTATGACACTAGTACCGAACTTTTGAATTCTTTCCGTCAATCATCTGCGACCTACCTATCTAATCATGTCCAGGAATGGCAGAGAAGAAAGAGCCTATGTCGAGCCCCTACCTTCGAAGATTGTGTCTACATGGACCAGTTCCTTAGATCCCTTTTTCCTACTATAGGAAAAGATGTCGCATCACATTTCCCTCAAACCGAAGAAGCCGCTCTCAAGATTGCATTAAAATATGACCTGATCTACGCTCAGTCTGGTTATGTTTATACCATTATACCAGATCACCCAAGACCAGGTGGTGCCAACACACCAGGGGCATCTCATGTGATCGATAGTATCGTTGGAGATCTTTCTCATCCATACGTTCCGCGTCCCATAGGCTATGGTTTCCCTAAGGGAGGGGCCAACACCTCCAGCACTTTCCCCCCTCCTGGTAGCATGTATCCAGGATACAACATGACTCCTTATTTTGCCCAACCTGTTTACCACAATGTTACTCAACCTCCTAATTATCCGTATCGACTGCCTGGTGCTCTAGCTCCTCTAGCATTATCACCTCTGCCTCATTTTCCTTCTCAACCCCCACAATAGCACCCACTGCCCCCTCAGGGGCAGGTGTATGCACAGCAGGGCGTGACAAATCCTCCTACTTCCAAAAACAAGAGGAAAGGCACTCAAAATCAATCTTCCCTCGGTAATCCTAGACCTAATCCTCAAAATAATGCACCTAACACTGCTAACCAGCAATAGGGCGCTCAACCCAAGTATGATAGGCTTGTTCGTATGACTAAACCTTGTTGTTGTTGTGGTGTTTATGGTCATTACATGCACGATTGTCCTCTTTTACCACAAATGCGGCAGGTGTGAGAGACTCAAGCAGCATCGTGAGGATAGCAAGCCTCCCCTTCTATCCCTCCCAATGTTGTGCCTATCCAGCCGGCTATGTTTACTAATCCTTTCCCTCAGCAAGGATTGTGGCTACCCAACCACCTGAAGGTCAGGCGGACACTCAACCTCCTCCATCTGGTACCTCTGATTACCAGATTCTCATGATGAGCTCTAACCAACCTATAACCATAGACTTCAACCTTGAGACTCAGTCCCATCAGTATAACAAGCCTCCCGCTACGTTTTCCCCCGAGCCCCCTTCTCCAGGTTCTACAGAGCCTCTTTCGACAACTAATGGTCCTTTGCAGATCTGTCAACCTAAGGACGAGGTTCATACCAAGATCCCTATGGGACCATTACACCGAAAGGCTACTTCTGGAAAAGCTACACATTTGTATAATATAATATATGACTTGGGGCAATCTCCTGCTACCATCTCAATGCCGGAACTCTTGCATTTTTACCCTTCACAATGAAAATCTCTACTACCTACCATGGGCACTATATATCCTTCAGATGATCGATTGATCATCTTTGATGTTGACCGGTCAGAACATCCTCCTCTTCCTACTTTCGTCGCCTTCCAAATCCCCGTCAAGATATGGAACGCCAATGTTTCCTGTTGTATCATTGATGAGGGGGCATCCACCTACTTGATGTCTGCTTTGGTTTGGAAGAAACTTGGATCACCTAAGTTGGCCCCTTCCACTATCACCCTCCGAGCATGGGATGGCCACTCTTCCCAGCCCATTTTCCTATTCCGCAATTGTCCTATTACTCTTGTGGGCAAGACTACTTGCGTTGACGTAGAAGTCATTGATTCCCCCTTAGATTACAACATTCTATTGGGTCATAGCTACACCTATGCGATGTCTACTACACCATCTATGGTTCATCGCATGATGTCCTTTCCCCATAATGGAAATATAGTCACCATTGACCAGTTGACATATTACGAACCCAAGTCTCAGGCCTCCCTTGATTCCATCATATCTTCAGTGGCTAATAAGAAAACCGTCGATCCCTTGACTAGTGTCTCACCTGGAGTCTACAAAAACTCCTCTTTTCTTGGTACATTCCTTGGGTTTCCTCCTCCTATCTCTGATCCCAGATCATCAAATGTTTGCATGATGCAATCGTCTCAAGCTTCCCTTAACAGGTCTGCTTCGGCTAGTCAGCAGCCTTGCCCTATGCAACCTGCTCCTAGCCCTTCAATTTAGCCTTCTAGACCTCCTCCTCATAGCCCTTCACCTGCAGCTAGTATACACAAGCCCCTATACCCTCTTGGAACAGTTCCTCTAGGCCTTAACCATCTCGGAGCCATCCCTCCTGGCCATTAACCCTCCAGTCAAATACCGTTCCTAGCTCCCCCTCCTGGAGTGTTCTCGGTACCTGTCATAGCTACCTTATCCCTTCCTAACTTCACCCTGGCTATTCCCATCGGGTACCTTGATCCCCCAACCACTACCATGCCTGGTCAACCCAAACCTTATCTTTCTTTGACCCGAGTTCAATTGATCTCCATGACTCCTCCCACTACTACCGTGCCTCAGCCACCTCAACAAAAACCTTCTCTTATTGCGACAGCTTCGGGTAAAAAGGGCAATGCTTGCAAGAAGGCACCAAAAGATAAAGTTGCGTTGACTGACCCTTCTCCTCCTTAGCCTCCAAAGCCTTGTGCTTTGTGTGATGTTGTCGATCATTCCACCCATAATTGTCCTAAGTTGCCTCGTATCAAGCCCATGGTTGATGTTGCATTCCTTGAGTATACGGTCCATGAAGCCTCTGTTTCTTCATCGACTGCAACCAAGAACCCTAAGAATATTCACACCAATCAACCTTGTGCTTGGTGTGATCTCCATGGCCACTATCCCTACCATTTTCCCTGCCTCACGCATTACCACACCTCTTTGGAGGTAGTTCGGGAGTACGAGATTGAACAGAACCAGTCCACCTCTCCTGTCCTTGCGCAAAATGATTCGGTCCGGATTGAGGATTTACCCACTCCCATTGACATTCCCCCTCCTGATGTCGAGATGACGGAGCCGGTGGCCACCATCCTCTACCTATCATCATCCATGAGACCCTCAGTGGAAGCTCCCTCTAAGACTTCCCCTTATGTTTTGCTCGACCTCCCTTCACTGATCACCCTAGGCCCGACATCAGTGGATCCCTTATTTGCTTGTTCTTTCGTCATCTCTTGTGATGATGCACATGTGAACCTTTCTTCTCATGATAATGAGTCAGGTAGCTTCGCCGCGTCAGGTGGTATTTCTTCCACCAGTCACCCCATCTTCGATTATGATGATGACATTATGGAAGTAGTCACCACCCCTGACTTTATCTATCCCCCCTTACATCTAACCCATGCATTCAAACCACATACACCTTGTGGCCATTACATTGACACCCAATGTTTGGGTAAGGGGGAACCCATATTTGAGAGGCTAGGAGAATCAACTCTCTATAACTCTCCTAGTTCATCTGGCCGTGTTGACTCTAGTACCTTAATTCTTCCTTGTTTATAAGAACCTATAGAGTCCCATATCACTTAAGATCACTCTAGGGATGATCCCCCTCATCATTCCTTCCTCTTACATCAGAAACCCAGTCCCCTAGACATTGTTGTTGACCAACCTATGGGTTTCCTAGGAAAGCGCCAGTTCATTATCTCCAAATCCATTCTTTGGGATAGTGACATCATGTATGCCAACCTAGAAACTTAGTCCATTTGCTTCATATATTCAGTACCAAAAGAGATAGGTACTCCTCCATTCCCTTTCTCGAATTGCATAACCATAATGAAAAAAATGGCGCACCACATCATAAAATGTGTTTAGATGCCCCTTTCTAAATACATTTTGGCATGACCATAACATGCTTGGGGTAACCTATGCCCCTCAACAATAAAAATCCCAGATCTCAGCCAAAAATAACACTAAAACTCCATTTCTTTAAGAAGTCGCACTTTTCAGGTCATTTCGTGGGACAGGTCATAGTTTTCTGCCCAGTACCTGCTACCGAGGTCATAGAACAGACCTCGAAAAGTGCGACCTGGCCTGTTCATGAGCTCTGGGTGCCAAAAATGAAATTTGTATCCCCTTAAATGAAAATGTAGGGTTAGGCCTCTTACCTGCAACTGATGAATCTTCATTCCAACGATCAGTTTGTCTGCTACGATCACCACAAGATTTAGGACCTTCTCTCCTCTCTAAATTCACCACAGGTACACTTGAAAATGAGTGAATTTGGAGGGAAAATGCCTTATGAAAAGGGAAACCCCAGATATTTCTTTTTCCTCATGCAATGAAACCGTAGCTTAGTTTGAAAAACTATCTATACTATTTCAAAACTCTCTCCGAGCTCTCAAATGGGTATCTTTTAATTTTTTGTTGTTTGATACCTCACCAGGACACATTTTGTCCAGGAAGCGTCACCTCACCACTTCTCAAAATCAAATTTCTTCACTTGCAACACTTGTATTTGGGGCACCACTTTGCAACCATACTTGTCCATGCTCGTGTCAATTTTTTTTGTCAGTAACCACCTTGTACTCATATCTTTATCATCCCTACGATACCTTCTCTATGTGGCACCTTCATCGAGTCACCCTATTTTAGAGCATCCGAGTTGAGTCATCATCGTATCCATGGAGTCTATCCTGAGTACCTTTGTATCCTGCTATAGTCCTCCATCATTCATTTCTTGGTTCCTCTCTCGTGTCGTACATTATGGCCTTCAGTCCTATTGTCCCCTATCCCCTTTGATATTGTGTCAGTCACTGTCAGGTCATCCATGCCCTTTATGCTCTAGCAAGGGAAGTTGTGTATCCGCTACTTAGTACCCCCCATTTCAACATCATCCCTGGTGTCATTATGTCAGTCACTCTACTATTTCCTCTCATGCCTTAGTTGAGGATCCCTTACTTCCTCACCTATGGCGGACCTCCTTCTGTCGACATTAGATCATTCATTCCAGACGACAGGTCTATAGGGCGGTGTACCTTGGTTCCAGCTTTCACTCTTGTTCAGTACCTCGGATCAGGAAAAGGGACTCCTTATTGCCCTCTATCTTGATTTTTTCTTAGCTTCATCTCCTTATAACATGATCAAGATCCGTATACTTGATGGTTTAGTGATGCAGCAGTTGAGAACGGTGATTCCCAGATGTGTGTGAGATTTTTTTAGACCTCATGAGGGGGTGGCCCTTCAGGTAGCCCCCCACATGCCCGGATGACCTCTTCATTACAACCTTTGATGCAGATCCATATATTTGATGATGTGGGCCTCAGTAGCTTGCAACTCCTTTTAGTTTTAATGTATCAATCATATTTTCAGAGCCCTTTCCTGTTTACATGGGCACTTTGGTTGTACTTATATCTCATGTACTCAGATATTATTGTATAAGTCCTGGCTTTATCCCAGGCACATTATGTATGTGGGATTCATTTTCATTTTTTTATCTAGCTCATGTTTATGCCAACATGTACTATATAGTTTAGTCCCTTTTTTATTGGACACATTATTCTTTTTACTTTGTCTCGGTGGGCATAGGTATGCTTCCCCTACCGCCTATAGCATAGGTACTCACTCATAAAAGAGACTTGTCACACCTATAAGTCTCGCCTCCTTAGGGTATAGTACTCTAGCACTTTGGTCTACCTTATATTTCTCTTTCTCTGACTTCCTCTTCGGTGTCTAGTGATTGAGTTCTTACAACGTACTTTGGTCATACGATGTAATATTCCAAAATTAACATGCAACTAATTGGAATATTGATTTTTGCTGATTTCACATAGGAGATGAATAAATGGGTAAGGAGGCTCATAAATTTCAAAAATATGAATACAATCCCTCATAGTGTGAAAAGGGATCATCATAGGAGTTGTATTTCACACCCTCATGTGTGAAAAGGGGCATTTGCATGTGGAAAAGTTCATGTTTGACCAAGTCAACAACGCTGGGATAGGAGGTGGAGATCATCTTTAGAGATAACGCAGAGATAGTGGGAGGAAGACTCCTTGGTGGAGGAAACCCTAATGAGTGGGATCCAAGGTGAGAGGGTTTCCATTTGTATAAAAGGAGGGCAAGAAAGCCATATGAATACATGTTATGGATTATTGATTTTATGGTCTCTATGACTATTTTGCATTCTCTTACTGTTTAGCAGAGTTGTTATGCTGCTTAGAAGAAGGCATTCCTATTTAGGAATTCCTTCTCCTTTCAAGAGAGGACTCTTGAAGGATCTTGTACTTCATTTCTCCACATTCAGGCTTAAGGCCAAGCCACCTCCTTCAGCTACAACATTATTTCTACTGAATTATAATGTTGTGTTGCAGGGTGTTGCAGTGGAGGGTTCACAACACCACTTCCAGAGCTTATTTTTCAGAGGAGGAAGATTTATTCCCTTTGGGAAATCAGTGAGGAAGCTGTTGGGGTAGATTTTAGATCTTGGCACTTGGCCAACATATTTCGTTTCTCCTACAGTGCAGTCCGTCTCCTTGACTGCGTTATTTCAAAGAGAAATTGTAGTGAGGGGTTTTATTGCTTGATTAGAGGGTATGATCTTTAGTGTTAGGATCAGCCTTTCAATTGGAAGATCCATTGGATGAGGTGTATTAATATTTTGCATCATCTTCAACCATCTCCATCTAGTTCTTGAGTTGCAGTTTCTATTCAATCCTAGGACTGCAACTCCGACATTTTTTCCATTTTGCATATTTCAGGAAATCCTTGTAGTATTGTCTTGAAATTGATTTTTTGGAGTTTAGATATTTTCTCCCAACATTTTATGAGCTATATTATTGATGATATATTTGTTGAAATTATCCAGCGTATTTATTCTTAATTAAATTGCACTGTCATAGCCTTGGACACTTTTCTGTGTAGCAGTGATCTTATGATTTATGTACATGTTTCTTGAGGCTGATTTTGGTTATCTTGAGTGACTCTTTCCTCAAGATCTTGTATCTATTTGTTGCTATAATACTAATATGATGGATATATGTTCTTCTCACCTTTCATGAGTTGATTTATCATTCTTATTTCCATTATTGTGTTCATGTATTTTTGTATCCCCATTTTGGGATATTACAGTGGTATCGGAGCATAATCTTGGCTCAGCCTGTGGAATCGCAGCCAATATGCTATCAAGAAGACAAGAAGAAGAGAAGATGAATAGAAAATACAAGAAGAGCACTCCATTCTTTGGATGAAGGAAGGAAGAGAGTCTCTCAAAGCTTCTTTTTGAATATATACAGAGCATTAAAGGAGATCTCAAGGAGATGAGAAGGGAGATGTGTAGAGACTCTCCAAGAGAGTTTGAATATGAAGAAAACTCTATATTTTCATATGATGAGTGTGAGCATGCAGCCACACATCATGATGCACAACACAGTTCGATGCCCAGATTTGGTATGAGGGAGATAGAAGAAGCATAAATACCTAAGAGAGAAACTCTTAGTAATTTTCTGCAAGAGTATGAGTCTCAAACATAGAAGTTTAGAGATCATGTCACCTTTCTAGAGTTTTGCAAGATCAAGGTGAACAGAGGAAAGCAGCATAATGGGAGTAGATGTTTCCTATCTAATTTTTATGGTTCACCTACATGTTCAGCCAGAGCTTGGGTGGAAGAGCTAGACACCTATTTGTAGCACCACCAAATTTTTGAAGATGAAGCCATCAAAGTTGCAGCACTACATTTTGGAGGTAAGGCCTATGCATGGTGGATATTTGAGTCTTTTTCTTTGAAAAATTAAAATACTTCTTCTTATGGAAAGTTCACTAAGAGGGTAGTAGAAATATTTGATGGGAAACTTTCTAAGACATCTTTGGTGAAACCAAATAAGCCAAAACAAACAGAAATTTTGCATATGTTGGAGGAAACTATAAACTCAACTCCACTTCAGAAAAACAATGAGGAGGCTGATATCTTGCATAAAACTTTGCGAGAGGCGAGACCTCTATCTCATACTCTTGAACAAGAGGGAATAGAGATCCCTTTTTCAAAAGAGGATCCAATTCTAGGGAGGTTTCCCATTCATATTGGAGAGGAAGAAAAAGTTTAGGGTAACATCACTGTCATGTCTAGAGTATATCTAGCACCTCATGCATAGATAGAGGGAGCACATGATCCAACAAGAGGGATTCTTGTATCATTGCATGGAATTCCCTAGGATATCATATGTGGAGATCAAGGCACAACCCATGATCAACATGTGCCATTATTGACAGATTGTGAAACCATGCAGCTAAAAGGAGGAGGAAGGGAGGATTACCAGCATCATTTCATGAGGAGAACAGACCCCTATCTATTTCAGAGGGTTGATGCACATAAGAGGGATATTGGATTATGTAGTGAAGGATAGGACAATTCTGTCCATTCATATACGCAGTCTTCTCCTGATGTTGATGTCTCATTGCATGGAGACATTTCAGCAAGGAGACCACCAGATCAACAAATGATGAGAGATGCTTCACATTTTGAGGCACCACTCATTGATTTTAGAGGAGTGGAGACCTTGGGATGTCATTGTACAATGCTGAGAGTCTTGGGTAGAATAAAGGAGGAAGGAGATATTCTACCAACATCATCATTACCCACTCTCACTTCAGATTCTGTGTTGTGGCAGGAGCAACATGGGAAGGATAGCAGCCTTAAAACTTGCATATTTGGCATGGGGGATGTCAAAGAGGAGGACAACCATATGACAAATGTTCTTTGTGATAGATCATTAGCGCTATCACTATGGAGGATAGATCCATATTGGAAATCCCAACTATTGGTGGATTATTCAAAGGATATTTTTACTTGTATGATATTGGATGACCAATTGCATAAGGAGGGGTATTCAGTCAGAGATGGGGTCATCTACTGTCATGGTAGGATTTTCTTATCTAGGGCTTCCAAGCTCAAGGAGAAGTTACTACAAGCAACTCATGAGGATTTCCTTTTTAGCCACACTTATTCCGTGAGAGCATACCACACCATCATGGAGAGGTAATTTTGGGAAGGCTTTGAGGAGGATATATATCAACATATGAGGAGATGCATGGATCGTGTAGAAATGTAGGAGATACATAAATCTTTGGGGGATTTATCACATCCACCTACTTTCTCTTTGAGGATGAGAGAGGATTCACTTATGAGTCACTTTATTTGCATGATAAAAACATATGGTAAGGATATTGTTTGGTTGCATAATTATTTGTATAATGAACATGCAAATTCCTTAACCATATATGTGTAGGACTTTTCTCAAAGGAGGCACATTATTCCTTCTAGACCTCATGTTATACTTGAGGCCATGAGAAGTATTGATGGCCACTCCCTAGGAGGAGTTGGGGAGGAGATATCTTATGGATAATATGCTTACTGTGCACCATACACCATACACTTTCTCCAAACTTGTGAGGAGATTGGGGTAGTAAGAAAGTGGTTGAGATGCCACACATTATGTCATTATCTATTGCAGTTGAGAGTAAAAATTCATTGGCTACATTTGAGGGACCATTTTCCTTCTCCCTTGGTACATATGGCAGCAAGTATGATTCTCATTATGGTTCCCTATGTTGCTGTTGTTCTTACTTTTATTGGGAGCATGATTGGGGGAGAGACACATTGGTTGGACGTGTCCTTTGGGGAAGAGGATTCCGACACTTTTTGCATTACATTTTCTAATGGTAGCATGAGAGGTAATATGGCCACCACAAAAAAACACTTGTTTCTTTATGAGGTGGGCCATGAGATTGATTGGATACCATATGGTGGTGATTTCCTATCCATCACATATGGGATGGTTTGGGCTAGCATGATTCATAATGTTGGAGAAAACATATTTGGAGATCTATTTTTCATCTTGCCACTTGAGGGAAACCTCATTGTAGCCCAAGAACTGCAGATACTCTAAACTTATCATAAGTGGAGAGAAGGATAGCGTGGGGTAGGATATTTTGTCTACCATGATCAGATTTTCAGCCCACCTACATTGCAGGAGCCAAAGGTGGAGGAGGATTTTTAGGAGTTGCCATGTTGGGAGGTAACTAATTTTGTATGGATGATAGCTTGGGGATGGAGGATCCACATGGGAATGATGATTCCCAATACTTTTCATATACCAAGTTTTGGAAGGACCTCTAGACAACACCTTATTGCCTCCTTGAGTACTCTACTTCTTGATGATGATAGCTATTTAGCGAGCTTGATTGCTTGGGAGGGGCAATATGGAGACTTATTGATGAGACATCATCTCATTCTTTGGAGGAGTTTATCATATGAGGATGCTATAGTAGGAGGAGGGGAGACTCCTCAGTTCTATCCTTGCAGTTGCTTGAGGACAAGAAACATTTGGGAGGGGAGGATTGTAATATTCCAAAATTAGCATGCAGCTAATTGGAATATTGATTTTTGCTGATTTCACTTAGGAGATGAATAAATGGGTAAGGAGGCCCATACATTTCAGAAATATGAATAAAATACCTCATAGTGTGAAAAGGGATCATCATAGGAGCTGGATTTCACATCCTCATGTGTGAAAAAGGGCATTTGCATGTGAACAAGGTCAAGTTTGACCAAGGTAACAGTGCTAGGATATGAGTTGGAGATCATATTTAGAGACAACACAGAGATAGTGGGAGGAAGATTCCTTGGTGGAGGAAAACCTGATGAGTGGGACCCAAGGTCAGAGGGCTTCCATTTTTATAAAAGGAGGGAAAGGTAGGCATGTGAAGACATGTTATGGATTATTTATTTTATGGTCTGTATGAATATTTTTCATTCTCTTGCTGTTTAGCAGAGTTGTTGTGCTGCTTAGCACAAGGCATTCCTATTTAGGAATTCCTTCTCCCTTCAAGAGAGGCCTCTCGAAGGATTTTTTACTTCATTTCTCCACATTTAGGCTTAAGGCCAAGCCACCTCCTTCAGCTACAACATTATTTCTGTAATATTCCTTTTCAGGAATTTCTGCAATTTCTCCAATGAGGACGCTGTATGAGGAAAATCATGCAATAAAAAAATAGAACAGGAATTGGATCCTCTTATATATAATGTATGTAGCTTAAATATGAAATGGCATCAGAAAAAAATCATTCTAGCTACACTAAACAAATCTCCGCAGCTCATATATGCTTAAAAACACCCCAATCCCACAACTTCACAAAATATAATTGCTGAAGACTACAACAGCGTATTTTTTATTAGGGAATATATAGAAAAAGATTATTTAATCAATTTATGAATCTTTCATTAATAATAGAATCATAAATGAGAGGTTTGACCTCTTTTACAAGCACATCAGAACATCCCGGCAAGGGTTTCCGGCAAAATATCAATATAAAATGCAGCACTGCAGAAAATAATGTTGTACCCTAAAAATATGTATTAGGAAACACTAAATATGATCTAAAATAGATGAATAATACAAAAATTGGCCCAAGGCCTTCTTCAATAGACCCCCCAGAGTGAAATAGACACCTCCTCCTCCAAAACAATCACAAAATAGGAGGGTTTAACCCAGCAGCTGCTGCTACTATAGAAATGATGAAGTTAGTGAAAGCGATTGTGCTGTATATGATGCCGAAAGGATATACTCAAGAAAAATGATGAGAAGAAATCTCAAAACCTCCTCCTTAGATCTCACAATCAGCTAGATCAAAGGTGAAGATGGAATTCCCGCATGAGAATTCTCTTGCACTAAACAGTGTTGTAACTACAGCTAAATAGCTAGAGCTTGCAATCAGGAAAAATACCAAAAAAATATGATTAATGAATGTCTTCCTTTCTGCTATCTCCTCCTTCTTATCCTTGGTGAGCTTCCTCACCCCAGACCCCACTCATTGATGAGGTGACTTCTTTGAGAAGATTCCCCTTTCAAAACTATGTTGCCCTAGTTAGTTTCCCTCCTCTTGTGACAGCATTGTTGACTTGGTCAACTGGATCTATCTCATTGATTTTCCCCTCTTTCACACCAAAGTGGCTTTATTTATCCTCCTAATCCAATCCATTTTCACACTAGGATATGTTTTATTGTCCTCCCTACTCTTTTATTTCAAAAATGGAGCAGTTATAATATTCCAAGTAGCAATGGCTAATTGGGAATATTACTGTCCTCCCCGCTAAAAATTTTCTTGCCCATAAGCAACAGTAAAGAAGGATGCTACAAGATTTTCTCTCCCTCCCTAGCGGCATCCTCATTTTGTAGATTTCTCCATCGAATCAGATATTCCTTGATGACTCTGTTTCTTAGCTTCCTCTCCCTTATGTCTAAGATTTCTTCTGGCTGTAAGATTAGGTGGCCCTCATCATCAATAGTGGGGATATCCATGTTGGCAACTACATTCCACCTAGTGGCCTTCTTGAGGGAAGAAACATGGAAGATATTGTGAATCTTGCTCCCCTTAGGAAGCTCCAACTCATATTCTAACTTATAGATACATTTGATCACCTTGTATGGTCCATAGAAATGGGTTTTGAGCTTCTTAGCTCCCTTATCCTTGAGTGTGGACCATTTTTAAGGTTGAACATGCAGATAGACAAGATCTCCCACATCAAACTGTCTTTCTATCTGACCACAGTCTGCATACATTTTTTTCTGGTTCTGGGTAGTAACAATGTTGTCCTTGAGTGCCCTAAGTATTTCCTGGTTCTCTTGAATCCATTCCTTTTCCCTTGGAGCCTTACTTTCCCCAAACATAAAATCAACAAATGAGAGTGCCTCATACCCATATAAGTCCTGGAATGGAGTCATGCCAATATAAATATGGTGAGCAGTGCTGTAACAACACTCTCCCAAGTGGAGCCAACGCAACCAAGCTCTTTGCTGCCCTTCTACATAGTTCCTCAAGTAGCCTTCTAGCCACTTATTCATTATCTCGATATATCCATCGGTTTGGGGGTGATAGCTACTGCTAGGATTCAAATCAGTCCCCACTAACCAAAAAAGTTCCTGCCAAAAGCCACCCATGAAGCGGCTATCCCGATCACTCACTATGGTCCTTGGGAGACCATGAAGTCTAAATACATCTCTGAAGAAGAGCTCAGCTACCTATGAAGCAGTGTACTGTGTAGAAATGGAAAATAAATGAGAGTAATTTGTTAGTATATCAACAAAAACAAAGGTAAAATCCTTACCCTGTACTGTCGGTAAGTCGGTGATGAGGTCCATAGAGATACTTTCCCACTTCCCATCCGGAATAGGTAGTGGTTGCAATAACCCAGCAGGGTGGGTGTGTTCTTCCTTATTTTGCTGACAAATGGTGCACTCTCTGACATGTCAAAGCACATCCTCCTTGAGACCCTTCCATGATAATGTCTCTCTTATGGCCCTATAAGTCTTTGCGAAACCTTGATGCTCGGTAAGTGGGGAATCATGTGATGCCAATAAGATCTTCTCCTTGAGCTTGGAGTTCTTAGCCAAGAGGATCTGGTCCCAGCTCACTAGTACAAAATGGCTAATTAGTTACTAAAAAAACGACTAAAATTTGCATATAAACGACTATTTTTTAGTCGGTGACCAATAGTAGCTAATTTACAGTATCTTATAACGCGACCAACTTTTGGTCGTTTTTAGCTTAGTCTTTAATTGGTTATCTCAATTTTGTTGTCTAGTTGTATATTTGGTCATTAATTTAGTTATTGATTTAGTCATTAATTTAATAATTGATTTGATCATTAATTTAGTCATTGATTTGGTCCTTAATTTGGTCATTGATTTAATCATTGATTTAATCTGTGATTTGGTCATTAATTGTGACAATTAATGACCAAATATACAAAAAAATATATTACTATATGATCACCCGAGAAAACCAATTAATGACCAAAAAAATATGACCAAAATGTTGGTCGTGTTATAAGATACTGTAAATTAGCTACTAATAGTCATATATATGCAAATTTTAGTCATCGTTTGAAACCAATTAATGACCGAAGAAATATGAATAAATTTTAGTCGTGTTATAAGATACTGTAAATTAGCTACTAATAGTCGTATATATGTAAAATTTAGTCATCATTTGTAGTCACAAATTTATCATTTGAAGTAGTCATTTACTCATTATATAAACGACTAATTTAGTAGTTTATTTTCATTTCATTTATTTTCATTAATAATCATTATAAATGACTAATTTAGTAGTATATTCATTTTATTTGTTTTCATCATTAATCAATATAAACTACTATTTTAACAGTTTTAGATTGATTTTATGTGTTCATTATCAATCAACATAAATTAAATAGTATGATTTTGCAACTAAATTTTAAAAAGAAAAGTCGTACAATTTACATGTTCATCTAATATGAAAACTCAAAGTTACATATGTTAATTACAATACCAAGTAATATCAAGTGAAAATATAAATAATTCCAACCACATAAATTATATTATATAAAATGTCAAGTATTACAATATGAGTTTCCAACTTAATATTGGTTGGAGTACAATTTACAGATAAAATATTGTTCATCACTTCAAAACATTTCATTATCTTGCCAAGGAATTGCAAGTGAATTCACCAACTCTGAAACCTTGACCATCAATATTTATGTGTGTCGTATGTGAGATATTGGCTTTACGAGTACCACTAGACCAGTTAACTTCTCTCTCTTTGTCACTCTAGTGTTATTATTCCCATCTTTCTTCAATCCTTGCTTCTTACCATCAATACTGAGTCCATTTTCTGCAAAAAGAAAACAAAAAAGGTTACAATATAAAGTATAAGACATGAAAGTCGATGAACACTAGAATATAAACTGAAGTAGACTATAAAGGATTTATACGATATATACCTCAACATCAGCGATATTGTTAATGTCATTTTCCCCCATAAAAGCAAGAAACTCAAACAAGTTTTCTTTAGCTGGGAAATAGTGGCCACTATGTGGCTAAATGACCTATATAAGCAAAGCAAATAAATGTCATAAATAAACACAATACAACTAGAGATTTCTACTAAGAATGTCTCATGCTCCACTTTTGTAGTTGTATCATTTCCTCTAGTTATCTCTAAGAAGCAGTGACACTTTAACAATAAAACTGGTTAGTAGAATTCTAATGGGTGGAGCAAAGTATTGCTGACACAAGATTACAACAAGAAACTAAAAAAGAATAAGACAAGACTTTGTAAATTTCATACTAACCGGGAATATAGCTTCAATATAGTAATCTTCAATTATCAGTGTACTATTCCAAGGGAAAAGGAATCCAATTCCCATAAGCCAACAAATTATGTATGCCCCTTGTTTTCCCTGTAATCAATTGAGCAAGATTAGCACACACAATTTCCATTTAAAATCTCTAAAATGATTCTATAAATATTCAAAGAAAACTTAAGGTTACTCGTTCATTTTTCTCTAATGTGAACAAAACTAAATGTGCTAACTTGTTTTTGAGCTGGAGAGTTGTGTAATTCATCGTGTCTAAAATCATTGCTTATTGCCGTGACTTTTTTTTAATGATCGGGCAATGGACCTATATTTGATCAAAAAACATATTTTCATAATATATTCCATTTTTCCAATTCAAAGCTAGATTTCCTTCCAATTTATGGCATTCAAACAAACTAGAATCATTTTCCTTTAACAAATCATTGTTGTAATATACTACTAAACGAAAAACTACATAATGAAGTTATAGTGGTGGAATACTAATAAATCACAAATACAGGCAAGAAATAACACCACTATGTCCTAGACATGCCAAGTCTTTATCCTCTTGGTTGGAAATATTACTTCATGAAAACAACATATTTGACAAAAAAAAAATTCTAAAACTAACCAACACGAGTGTATCCAACAACAATGACATTTCTATTGACATGCCCTCAAAATGTGTGGAAGTATCAAACAAGTGTAGTGCACTTCCCTGTAAGGTTAAAGTTTGGCAATGGAATATGTTGTCCCTTAATCTAATCAGGTTTTAACTTGCCTTTGATAACTTAGAGAGAATGGGAATCCAATATAGAACAATGATAGAAAGCTTCTATTCATTCGCACTTACCTTGATCCTAAACAAGCATTGAAGCGTTATACAAATCCAAGAATGTCTCACATTCCACCAAGAAACAAAATTTCTAGATTTTGATTGTAACCCTTGAGGCTCTCTCAAATTTGTAAACAAGTAACATCCTAAATATTTTTTCTTAGTTCTCAAACCTTCTTCTGTGTGGAGCTTGAGAAAATATGTGCAGACCCATATCACAACATAACATTTTTTGGAGTACATTTACATGAAACCAATCATTTAAAATTTTAGGTTCTATCAAGATTGAGTCATGTGTTAAATGCCCATTATCTGCATCTTTGCGCAATGGTGTCATTAATAATTTGAAGGTTGTTGGCTTGCTAGTATGATCTGATTATTTCTTTGTGCAAGATGTTTTTTCACTCAAATTTATAAAATTTTATGTTTATGAACATTATATAGATACAATGGATGCTTCGAATAATAAAAGAAGCAATTATTTTTCCATCAATAGAATTCAAGTATTTTCATATGGTGTAAATTCAGTAGTTCTATTGGTGGTACTTAGGGTCAACCTAAACTATTATTTCACATGCATCAAAATAAGTACAAAGTGATAATAGGAATGACTCATTCAAAAAATTTTAATCATACACATTGAATGTGCAAGTGTTAATGTTGTTGTCCTCAATTTCTTATTGGGGTACCTATCAGCTGACAAAGTTTGTACAAATGTTGGAAATGAAAATAAGTTATAACACATAACATAACACATAACATTTTTAGCACTTGCTTATTTTTCTTTGCAAACCCGAACATGTCTCGGAGCAACTTATGTTAGCTATGTCCAAATGATGCCAGTTTTTGTTTTCCATTTAAATTTCCATTTCAATCCTATGTATCATTATCCAAGAAATTTGACTTCTTCAGAGGAAATGACAAATGTGTGTGTGCAATACAGTTTAACCATACAAATTTGTCTTATTCTATAATGAAAATTGTTAAAATCACAATGAAGTTGTGAAAATTTTGGGGAAAATAAAAATATTTACAAATCAAACTAAATGCATCCATGTAACAAGTAACGCAATCTAAATGTGCATATTTATAAGTGACTGGATAATGCATCTCAAGGGTAATGCAACTCATCCTCATATTGGAAACCCCTTTAACACACACATACACATACAAACACATGTGGGTCAAGGACACATCTTTACCACTAGGTAAGTGTCCCATGAATGCCACTTTCTCAAAGGCATCCCTAAAATACCATTGAAGGGGTACCTTTTAATATAATGAATTATCCAAGTGCATAATATTAGAGCATTAACACTCCAATACTATAATTTAATGTAATCAAGTTTACAATATATTAAACTTTACTAAATAGTTATTAATCATAAATGTCATTAATTAAGAGGTCAAGATAAAAACATAAAACTTATTGCAAAGAAATGAACTCTATTGTTATGGACTTTAAATGAGCATGTTTCCTTATGAGCCCGAGCCATAGAGGGAACTTTGGGAGTGACTGCAAAAATTTCGTAGAGCTTTATGGTTATTCCTCTAGGTGAAGGTCAATTTCTAAGCCTTCTACTAAAGCTATTAAGGCTAAGAACACCACAAATATTGGGGTGTTTACTATTCACTAACTAGTCAACACATCCCTTGCATCGCACAATGAAGGAATGCCTTGAAGTGGTAATCACAAAGTGTCAGAGATTAAAGGTAGTGCAAACAGAGGCACCTAGGTTATTGTTGGTTTGATTTTTCTCGAAGAAACTAACATACACAAAGATACTTGAAAATATGTCAACATGGCTCATATGGAAAGAGCTCTATGGTTGTTTCTATTAGCAATGGAAGAACCCAAATTGTTCTTTAGGGACTAACATGGTAGTTCAAGCACAAAAATAATGGCTTAGATGTGTTCTTAGGGGTATGGTAAAGTAATATTCTTGGATGTACTCATAGATAGATCGGTAGTTAACACGTTTCAATCAAGATCACTTAGGCCAGAAACAAAATTTTTCTTTTGGACCTAAGGTTGCACGGCAAATGTTCAACAAAATATTTGAACACAAAGTATTTGACAAAAAAATTAGTAACAATGGAAATGTTAGGGGACCTTAATTTGAGAGGGCTTTGAAATCAAAGCAAGCTTTCAAATTATTGTCAAGTCTATTATAGGGAAAACCTTAATATTTTGGGTGAACTTTCTTGATTTTATCGTAAATAAAAAGCAAAAAGTAGAGCTCATGCATATGATCCTTGTGGACCAATAATAACTTTGTTTGCAGGAAACCAACTTGATGGCCATTATCTATTGGCTAACATATGCAAAGACATTATTCTAATTTTGGTGTTGTGCCTAGAAAAAGGAGTGATGGGAAAACATGTGTTTTCATCCTCAGAGACTATTTCTTTCAAGGATAAGGTCTCAAATAAACCACTCCACTTCAACAATTATAATTTGTAATCAAGTTTACAATATTTAAAATTACCAAAGAGTTATTAATCATAAGTGTCATTAATTAATGGGTCAAGAAAAAACCACAAAACGTGTTGCAAATAAATGCCTCTATTAGCATGCACTTTAAATGTGCATGTTTCCTTATGAGCCCAAGCTATAAAGGTCACAATGGTAGAGTTATATGAGCAAGAGGTCACAAACCTTCTCTCTTTCTGTGAATCACATGCATTGAAGTCTGATTCACAACACCTATATTAGAACTGTACAAGTGGATATATTCAAACTGGAAAAAAATTTACTATGAAGTGTATCTATACTCCAAAGGTTTCTTTATTATTCAATTTTATTATCTGGATTATTGTCCCAAATATTTTAAAGAGGGTCCTCTAGTGAATAGCAGATCCTTTTGTTATCCCACGACTCCCACACTTCAACCCAACCATTATGTTTGTCACCAAAATGGCAATTTGGTTTTATGTCCTCATTTTCCAATACTAGTTTAGAATTTATGAGTGTTTGTATATATCGTCAATACCTAGGGAACAAATTAAAAACAAATCTTGAAAAGATTAAGTTTGGTTTTTCACATATGCTTAACCCAATCACTTCTAGAAAAACCCAACTATGATTGATGAAACAAACTAAAATCATGACTAGTTTCACATACTAGACATCTACCTTATTATCATTAACATGGGCAACCTAGATGCAACCTCAAAAGGACTGCTTAGCAAGGTTAAGAGGCCCAATATCCAGTGTATCCAAAAAAACAATTTCATGCAATTGGAGCAACACTGCACAAAAGCATGAGGGCCTTCTTTGCCACTTATTCCTAAGCTATTATATTTGTTGTGTATTATCATATTTTGAAACATGATTTTGGATTTCACTCTTAAAAATGGACAAATTGAACTTTGTCCATCTTAGTTCACAACTTCGTGCCATGCTCCTTGGAAATTTTGATGTATGTTAATATGATCCTGTGATATTGTTGAATATGTTATTTTCAAGTCTAGAAAATCTAATCAAGCACAGTTTCCAAATGAGTGAGAATTGGTTCTACCTATAGTTATAGTCATTAATGTTTAGCTCTATCCTTACTCCACATAGTACAAATATTTGGGGATTTTAACTTTGATAGGCAATGGTATCTCTAACTACCATTTGATCATCCAACCTCCCATTTGCAATCTTGAATCCACTTAATGGTCAATGCTCTAATCCATAATCTCAAAAGACATGGTAACAATCCTAACAATATGTCGAGTCTTCATGATTTCAATTTACAAGCAAGTCATGACAACTTTGCATTATACAATGAAAATTATTCAAGTCTTCACAATCTACAGCAACAACTTCCCCACCTAGCACTCAAACCTTCAAGTTCTAATCTCGATTCTCTTCCATCCATAGACTACTCAATAGTCACTGCTAGGAAAATAATCTTGAAAGAACAAAAATTGGTATAAAAGAACGTGAGATTTGTGATTTTATTAAATGTTAGAATTTTTAATTTTCATGTATAATCTAAACAAAGTAAAAAATAATTATTTTTCTATATAGTCCATACAATCCAATCAAAAACTCAGCTCAAGGCTACTCTAAAGTAAAGCCTTCCTCCTACAATGAAACCAAACTTACATCCAGACATTCCTTTCCCATGATAATACTCAATGTTATTGTGTACTATGGTACTTCTAAAAAAATATTATAGATGTTTTCAAATACTCCTTATGTTTCTTGACCATCTCTTGGAAAATTATCCTGCCATTCCATTTATGGTAACATGATTTGGGCACAAACATGGTTAATAAAAAAATGACTTCTGAACCAACAATTGCATGCAAATAAATTGAAATTTTGCACAACAAATTGAAAACAGTAAATCAAACAGACTTTGTGACCAACAATAGAAGGTAGCAACAACCTTCAAATTTGACCAACCCCTTCAGTTATAAACTGTGCTACCACATATAGATTAGATGACATGATTCGGACTACTAATTCTCATCAACCACCCATTATGTTTTACTGAACAGCTTATCAATAAGCCGAAGAGATAGCTCTAGTGGGGGGAACCTATGCCTTGTAACTCTATAGAGCCATGTCTGACTCAAAAAACCTCCGAACTTTGCTCATTCCACCATTGGGGAGTTAGCATCAACACTAATACATGGGACCTAGGTTTCTAAACTAGTTCCTAGGACCACTTTAGCATTGAGGTTAGCACTTTTACATGGGACCTTGGTTTATGTCGTAACTTCTTGGACTACTTTAGTGTTGCGGTCAACCATTGAACATGGGACCTTAGTTTCCCATACTACTGAAATAGGGCGTTTACCTTTGTATTCCCTTTTCTTCTCACCGACATCTAATGGGTATCGAGTTGACCGTTACCTTGAAAATGAAAAGCAAGGGTGAGTTGACCGAACGAACCACCAAAACCTCCTCTTCCTCCCTAGTATTGGATGTTGCTTCTCAAAAGTTAGCGGTAGCATCGAACTAACAGAATTGGGGATAGGGAGAGGGGAACAAGAGGTGAGGGTAAACCAGTAAGGGGGATAACTTAAATGCACTCTGAAAGTGGATATGGGTCTAAGATTTTCTAGTAAGAACTTGCACTCGCTTTACCTTTATTTAGAATTCAAGATATTTAGAGTGAAAGAAATGCACTCGCTTAAATACATAATGCTTTGTTTGGAGGCTTTTGAATTATAATTGTGATATTAATGAAATGATTAAAGAAATTTCTCTGTTGAATTCAAATAAATTGAATCTTAATAGGGCATTTAAAAGCACACTAGACCAAAGGGAGAAAGAATAGGATTCTTTCAATATTTTCCATGTCCAGCTGCAGATGGTCTCTTATAACATAATGGCTAAGGTAAGAATAAATTCTGGACTAAGGCCAACCAAGTTTGAGCTCCTATAATTTCATAAGAGAGGAAGCACCTAGATAGCCTAATAATACAAGAAAAGAGGTACCCAAAGCTACTAAAGTTCCTAGAAGATAAGCAGTTCCTAAAGCTATTGATTTCAAGCAGCCAACAATTCCAATCAAAGGAGAACTCAAATCAGCTGAGTGGCACAAAGTACCACAACAAGCAAGTGCCATTCTTACAAAGCCTCCCTACGCAGTAAAGGCTACTGATGTTGGAAAACCCAGCACCGCTATTATTACAGTACAACCAAGGAGAAAATAGTAGTGGAAACAGGGTTCATTACAAGTGTCAACCATATGAGCTCTACTCTTTTATTCTCTTTACAGGAGACCATCATCCTTCACCATGAGCTAAGAGACTTTCCACCATGGATGTGTTCTCAGTTCCTCTTACAAGGAAATAACAGCCGTTGAGGTCACATCTCGAAGATAGGAAATGGGACATTCTTCGGTAAAAAAACCTCACTTTCTAAGTTCAGCTAGGAGGTTCAACCTTGAAACTCCGTCAAACACTATGAAATTGTAGTCATGGCTCGCCCCTTAAAATATGTTTAAGTGCAGCGGAGGGAAATAGACTTTCAGCACTTGGGCTATTAGGTGCGTAAATAAGGATTTCTGATATCTTTCTTCCCCACATATAATGAATTGGAAATCGCCACGTAAGCGGGGGTGATTGCAAGGGTAACTGTTAAGTAATGGGCTCGTTGTAGGGGAAATGGTTTGGAAAATGTACAAAAAAACCCTACTTAGATAGTTTTTAAATCTAAGCAACAAATAATGAATGTCAACAAAAATTGAAAATAAACTTAGACTCAAAATGACCAAGCCTTTCATTGGAGAGAGCCCACAGATAGAACCCCGACGAAAGGACAAAGGGAGACAGACATGTTACAAGTAAGGTAGGAAGGAAAGGAAGGAATTAGCCAAAAGCCTTTTGCTGCAGGTTGGTTCAGAATGGAAAAAGATCAATCGACAGATATCTTAATAGGAATTTATATATAAATACCATGATGATAACATGATTAAAGTCTGAAAAGAGGGTGTGATTTCGCACACTTCTACCATTTGTGTCTTCCAGTCATGAATTCACTATATTATATATGTCATTACGTCATTGAAATTAGGGGAATCACAAACCCTTCAATTTTCTAAAGACAAGCAAGGCAAGACTTGAAGAGATGCCCCTCCTTATGAAAGTAGATGCATGTGAGTGTTTTCTTTTTATAGAATTTTTAGTGTTCTCCTTGCCCTGCTTAGGCTCAAATTTAGGAGGGTCCGAGAAAGCTAGGGCTTGAGGGTAACTGAGGGCTTGAGGTGAACGTCCGTAGTTGTTGGTGGGATGGTTCGCGTAGGTCCGTCTTGGTGGGATGGTAAAGAGATCATATATAAGGAGGTCTCCAGAGAAGATACAAGCTAGAGATAGATACAGTTCTCAATCATTCATCTTACTCACAAATATGAGGTTCCTTGCTAGACCTGGGATATGCAACATGCCTTGTCCCACTCCTTCCATTATGCCACCTCAATCGAACATTACATCGACTGACAATCTTGGTAGTCAAGTGATCTCCCATAAACACTGGTTATGGGTGTGGCTCCTCCGCCTTGCACTCCTTTTCTAGAATGAGTCATCAGAAAGCGAATGCACCTAACTTATGGAACCTTGGGGACACCCCTTCTAGGATCTCATATTATATTCATTATGCCTAGTATTGAACGAAGTTGGGATTGACCATATCAATTAGATCTGTAATTCAAATCAAATCGAATTTCAACTTTGTCATGCTATTGTTCAAGCCATCAGAAATCCATAGAAAGTTATAAGCTCTACTCTTACCAATGAGCTACACTACAATCAATCCCCTCGCTGCTAACAATGAAGTAGAGCAGTTACTTATATATGTCATTCTTCTCATATTAGTGGAAATACGTGAAAGCCTTTTATGTTGGGATCTATACATATTATACTGACCCCCTTTTCAAGGTCAAAGAGGTGGAAATTCTGTGAATGAATAGTAAATGTAAGAAATAAATAAATAAACGTAGTAATTGTAGATAAAAGGTATAAAATAAGTCAAAACCTCTTCCCCGGTGGTCGGCCTGGTAACCTGACCTTTCTGATATGGGCATCTATACGGACGGATCCATTTCATAAACCATGCTTTAGGAGTGGGAAAGCAAGTTCATAGCCCCGCCAACAGAGAGGACAACGCAGCGCACTCTTTGTCATTGAGGGTGCGTTGAGATTGAATCCAAGCATACAAAGGAGGGCGTAAAAATCACAATGTGATCGAAGCATGTCAATACCCGTCTGGATAGAAGGGCATGAAAAAACAGATCCATGGTGGGAAGGAAAATCTTACACTCCATGCCAGAAGCGCATCAAGATCGAAGGCAGGCATAGGCATTTGATCGAGATTCAGAAGCAATTGATCGAGTTGACTCAGATTCAATTCCAGCAAGCAAGATCATTCCATAACAAGGAGGCACGCGGGATCCTTCCGCAAAAGTAGCAGCTATTATTATCTTGGGCTTCCATCTATGTGCATCACCGTTGGAAGCGTCTGTCCAGCATCCATCCAAAAGAGTTTTAGGTCGTGTTTTCGATCACAAAATTTATCGCCGATGGAGTGAGAAGTAGGTCCCACCAAAAACGATCATATATCCAATTTTATTCCCCGTCTCCTAGTTGAAAACCATAATAATTTATCTATCCATGGCATTTCAACAGAAACTTCTAACTAGACTATAGAAGCAACACCCGACATATTCACAAAAACAGACACTTTAAACTCCCAGAGCTAGATAGTAAATTGTATCAGCCTTTCATTCAGGTACCCATTCACCCATTCATCAATTAATGAGAAATCCTAAACCCCAGCATTTCAGAATCCAAAGACACAACTAGATACCGATTCATCAATTCATGAAAAATCGAAAATCCCACCCCTTCTGTCACCGATACTCATGCCCAATCTCGTCTCAGACACATAACAGCAGCACCAGAGTCTCTGCAAATAGCCCAAATCAACTCAATTTTTCGCTTTTATACTGCAAAATCCAATGACATCGTTGGTGACTTCAACTCCTACAGACCTGAAGGACTTCGATTCTGAAATCAACAGTGTCATTTACCGCCTTGCCCACATCATCAGAGAGATAGATTTTTCATTTCTTCATTCAACCGCAGTATTCACGGAGATAGACCTATTATTTCATCATATTCACCCACGGTATTAACGAAAGGGCATGATGTTAGTATTCATAGTTCTTCTCCTCCCTATAAATTGACAGCACCCACGGCATTGCATTGGATACAGAAAGGAAGATCCAATTTTAGCAACTCAAAGGCATTGAGTGCATAATGATACAGAGAATCAAAATATCATCCTCCCATCACTGGGCTTGCAAGAATAAGATTAATTTATTACTGGGATTTATCAGTCATCTCATTGGTTCCGCAATTATCTTTTTCTATGCCATGGCGGTGAGATGAAGTTGTTTGAAAAATATTTATAATTACCTTGAAATATATGAATATTCTGCAACTAAAGACAACTCTAATGAATATGAATCGGCTATGGAGGAGAATTAGAAGTATGTAAGAATTGAGGACAGAGGTCATGAGGCTTCTGTTGATGGGTAACCCCTCACTAAACGAAAATGAAAATGATGAAGATTATGAGGATGATGAAGATTATGAATTTTTTTTTATAGAGGAGCTTCGTTTAGAAATAAAAAGATTCGGGGTTGGCAATCTGTCTATTATATTTGAAGAAATCGAGTCCGATCTAGTCGAGTCCAGTGTTTGGGAGAGCGAGAGTGGAGCTTCAATGGCAGATTCTCCATCATCATTTCGAAAAGCAGAGCCAGAAGAGGATTATATTGAAGATTTCAACAAGAAATACTGAGAGAGGATGTGCTGCTTGGATAAGATTAACAGTCAGTAAACTTATGCATTAGGAGTTTTTCAGAGCCATGAAACCCGAAAGCCTAAAGGGGTGACTTCCAGTTTGAAGAGATAAATTCTAAACAAGCCTGCGGTCACACATGCTTCTCACAAATCCTTGAAGAGAGTGCAACAGGACCTAGAGACTGTCTATGTCGGCCAGACTTGCTTGTCTTGGGAGGCTCTGCATTAGCAATACAGAAAGTTTCGGGTGGCGGCATTGTATGGATCAGAGCAGGATTTGTTTTATGACCACTGGCAGATCAGTTTCAGCAGTTTCAAGTTTTGTTGCAGAGGTTCTTAGAGAATGATCAGTTTGAAGGACCCGGGATTGGATTTGGTCAAAGGTTCCATGGAGGAAGCAGGGATAGAAGCAAATACAATACCAGCAGCTCAGCTGGTTAGTATCATGGAGGAATCCGTAATGATATTCTGGGTTTTTCTTAGGTCTGACAAGCACAAAAGTAGTTTGGTGTAGCACCAAATGCTGAATTTTTTGTGCATAAATCAAGAGGTAGAGGATCCCAACGCCTCTACTCTCCTGCATTTCATGAGGAGAAGTGTGCATTATAAGGAGTTGAAGGTGCAAGAGCTTGAAAGTAGAGGGGGATGCTTGTTAAAGAGGCTCGATACTATGGCCAGAGGGAAAGGGATAGAGATCTTGATGGCCCTTTTGGACATCAAATTAGTATCCCGGGTATTGAGGATGTCCAGGATCATTACAGATCATTTGCAATGGTGCCAAAAGAGATTCGGTAAGCTCAGTATTCGCAAGGGTAAGGTCCATATACCACACGGTGCTATATTATTTCCGTATTGATCATACATTTTAGGCTTCCTGTGGAATTGTAAACTAAATACAGGAGTAAAAAAATGCTAACAACAAATATTTATCGGATGGGTAGTTGGGATTTAGGGGTTTCACAGCATTATGAAAACGACATATGTGTTTTTTGTTTTCTAATTTATTGCTTTGGGAGCATGATGCTCCCTGAAGAAGCCACTAGAGCTCAGATTCATGTGACCCGGCTCCCTCCAATGATTTTATCATCAGAGGTTTTTGGGAAAGAAAGAAAGAAAGAAAAAAAATTCCAATGTTGAGCATCTATAAAGGAGAGACATACACTTAGATTTAGTTGCAAAACAAGAAATGTTGATCTCATCTGGAAAATTAAATTCTTCATGGCAACAAAACTGGTTTCAAAGCTTTGAAAAATGGATACAAAACATACCTGTGTGACACTTGTGTGGTGCGACTGTGCGAAAGCTTGAACAGTTTAGAAAGCCTAATATCCAGCGAAAACTGGTCGCATTTCCCGTATGCAAGTGCATCAAGCAAAATTTTCTTGTTATCAACAGGAACATTGAGGAGAACTCTCTCACTTTCTTTTGCACTCGGAATCTGAACCAGGGCTGCTTTCCATAAGTGGAGATATTTACCATCTCCAGGATCACAGCTGTGAACCTCCCCAGGTTTTACTTCCACACCCTAAAACTCTATTTGATATGTAGAATTCGTTGCAGCAGGTGATCTTGCATTGCAAGCTGGATGAAGCAAACCACACAATGTAAAACACTAAACCCTTTTTTTGATACTACCTGTTTGAGAATTTCACCACCCGCGCAACCCATCGTTTAAAAATTTCACGATGAAAAATCACTCCCGCGCAACGTTTTGTTTTGTTTGATACTGATAGTTATTTGAGAATTTCAATTTGAAAAATGACTCCCGCCCAATCTCACCCCTATTGAAAAAACACAGATTTCCCTCAGCGGCAGAGTTGGAATTTTACGGGCAAAATGCCCGTCAGAGGGTCTTTTGCCAGTTTTTTAAGTTTAAAACTTTTTCATACCCGTTTACGGTGATGTGCTGTGAAGTTCACTAAACGTATTTTTGTTGGGTTGTTATTTTCTAAAAACGTTATTAATTCTCTAATATTTTATGTAAAGTTGTGTTCGGGTTGGGGAAGGTAACATGTGGAAACTATTCTACCTAGCCCGTAATGTATTTCTTTACCTTTTGTATATTACACGCTTATATATATATATATATGTGCATAGAAATTATAAGTTGTTATTTTTTTATGTATGTAAATTATATAAATTTAAGATTTAATTGTTAAAAACATTTTATAAATTTAAAAAATAAAATTGATAATTATTTTAAAATAGTTATTTTATTTATTTATTGAAAAATAGAAGTAAGAAATTTTTTTTTTCAAATTTTTTAATTTTATAAAATTAGAAACCTTACTTTATTTATCATATATTTTTTTAATATCTAAATTTATTTCTATGAAAGTAAATTAATAGTGTAAAAAACCATGCATATGTGAATTAGCATTAAGAGTGTGAAAAACCATGCATATGTAATTAGCATTAAGAGTAATGCACTTGATAATTAATTGTATTTTAGAATTGTATTTTTTTTTTGGAAACTCAAAAACATTTTTTTTGTTATTTTTGTAACTAGTATGCAAAGACTAGCATTCTCTATTTTTTTGAGTGGGCCTAATGGTTAATAGCATGTATTTTCTCCTAAGAGAGCATAGAGTATATATGTCTTCCTAGACTTAGTAGACTTAGCAGTCAAATGGTTGCTAGGAGGCGGGTCCCTTGTCCCACATACAAGGGGGTCTCATACACCAATTTGGTGTTTGTAGTGACCTTAAAATTGGATAATAATAATATTTATAGCCCATTGGAAACTAATGCTATGCACTTATTGTGGTGGTAGGTTACTCCTTCATATTAGATTTTATGGCTTAGAGGTGTTCTCTTTGTTCTCTCTGTAAGTTCTAGATCACCATTTGATATTGGGTGATATTAGGTGATTAACCCATCAGGTGTAGACCAATTATTTTACCTGGGGTTTAGTCTCAACCACGTCACAGGTTGAAACCTTATGGTGAGGGGTTGAGGATGGAAGCCACTTTTGGATAATTAAATTCTCAAAGGGTGTTCAGACCTTCCAAATCCTCACATGATCCTGCCGCCCAATGATAAGCATCCCATTGTAGGTGGGTTGGTCTTCTGGGATCCAATAAATGGGCGGATCTATATTCTTCCATCTAATAAATAGTTTAGCTCAAGCCCAAGCTAAACGTAACTACCAAAACAAAAAGATTGATAGTTGAATCATATGGATTCAAGTGTAATAGTAATTGAAGAAATTTCATATTGGTTGTCAATAAAAGCTAGGATACTTGCAATATATGAGCACTTGGTGGTCCTAACACCTACTCCTCGGGCGAATTAAATTGCATATTTAAACCATCATAAAATCAGATCAATGTTATTGTAAGGAAACATGTTTGTTATCATTAGTTGTACTTTTATTGATTAGTAATTTAAATTTATCGTGAAGACTAAACTTGTTGGTTTGAGTGGGGTTTAGATCACACCATGTTTTTGTTCAAATTTTATGGTAAGAGTTGAGGATGGAAACCATTTTTTGGGGAATTAAATTATCTCAAGGGCATTCAAGTTCAATGGACCTTCACACAATCCTAGTTGCACCAAGAGGAGCTCTCTAACTCAATATGGAAGAGACATTGTAATGTTATGTTATATAAATATTTTAACATAGTTAAATTACATAAATAATAATAATAATAGAATAAATTATTTGGACTCAGTTAGATTAAATAAAAATAAAGCAATGATAATAACTACAATTATTAATAATTAAAGCAACCTAGATCTATTTGAAATATGGATCTATCAAGCTCCCAAAAGGATCAAATATTATCCTATCATGTTAACTAAGTACTTCCATCCAATAAACTAAGTGATCCCTACCTATGTTCAACAAAAAAAAAAAATTATGTTTTCTTTCTCTGAATTACCCTCTGATATGCCAAAATACTAAATGATAATGCAATAATGTGTTATCTCTTACGACATGCTTAGGTAATGTATATCCAATTATCCAGTCTTTTGTGAAGACAATATTTGTAGTTTATTTCCAAAGACATCAACATCATTTGATCACTAACATATCATTATATAATGTGAAGATTATTTGCATCTACTCTACTTTATGGCACATTTAGTTTGAAATTAGCCAGTATCATTCTTCACCTAATCCAACCTACAACAAATGTTAAAAATAGTTAAAAACAAGTGTTAGTTTCTTAAAATTCATATGTCAAATTTGGATGGAGTAGGATAGATATCCTTCTTTAGGTTAAATATATTCAAATTTATGCACAAATGGGGTTGTAAGACCTTATGTTTTGATCTTGAGGAAATGAAGTTCTCTCCTATTCACTCGCATAGTTTAGGTTGTTATAAGAAAAGTGGGTGATTTTCCTTAAGATGGAAACATTTCATTTTAAGAAGTGCGATAATGTGGTTTCAATAAAGCATTAAAAGAGGGAATGAGCATGCACATTCAGGATGTTATTGTTATTTTTTGATTCAGGCATGAGTGCACGTCTAAGAATACTCTAATAAGGGTGAAGAGTTTGTATAGTTAGAGATGTTGGAGGGTTGTAGTCTCAATTAGAGGTTTAGACAAGTAATTTAAGCACCATGATAAGTTATGTGAAGTAAATTTAATACATTTGATAAGTTGCATGAAGGAAACTTGGTAGTGGTAATAATTAGTGAAGATTCCTTTATCAAAGTTCATAACCTATCCTTGGCACTACCACTTTGCAAGACAACGAAGAAATGTGAAATAGATGTGTAACCCACTAAATAAGTTGGCAAGGTTGTTACAACATATATAGGTGGTTTTTATAAAGGTTGTTATATAAACATTTATTTATAACCGTTAATAAAGTTCTATATATTATTATATAAATAAATAAATAAAATTCATACCTAACAATTAACAAAAGTTCATAATACCATTAAAAATTAACCAAGGTTCATATCAAACAATTAATAAAATTTAATACTCCATTAACAAATTAATTAAGGTTCATAACTAAATTAACAAAGGCTCATACAATACTCCCCGATAGGGGTGAGCTCTGAGCAACACGTGGAAGGCATCTCGCATGAGTAAATATAAGTGGAGCGAGGTTGAGGGACGGTACTCCTGGTCTGTTCACCATAACACATGCAGCGGGAGAGTTACTGGCCTCACATTGGTAGTTCGTGTGAAAAATAACTAGCATTGGAGTTCAGAGATGGCGAAATGATAAGGCGACGGAAGATGAGGGAACCTGACATTAGACTCCTCACTCTGGTTTGGTGTTGGTCCTTATGGTTTCCTCCAGAGAGGAAGCATAAATGTCGCATGAATTTCTACAAAGGGAGTGGCTTGTATGTGCTTGTCGCGGGCATTTGTTGGTGTGATGTGTTCAATCAGTCCCTATTGCTCAGTTTATTAGCCATTGTCTGCATCTGGGTTGAGGATAGGAAGTTGAAGGGAAGTGAGCACACTCGTTTCCATTTTTCTTAGCTTTCGGTGAGCTTGTTTTTTCGTGCTAAGAGAGGAAGCTAGAATCTACAGTCTGGGAAACCTCGAGGGTGGTGGCGGAAAAATAGTTTCTTTTCCAAACTTCATGCCCTCCGATGTGGGTGCGATGGTGTTTGGTGGATTGGTGTGTGGTCTCTATGTGGAGAATTTGGAGGCTGGTCACTGCCCTGGGGTAAGTTACGCTTAGGCATCGACTACCTTGTCATCATTTGTTTTTCATGTGTTGGTTTGGTGGGTGATGGTATTTGGTTTTCCTGGTGGTGGAAGTATTTATTTGGTAGTGTGAGGTTTCTCTGTGCTTCCCTGTGATGGTGGGTGACGACATTTGGCTCCTTTTTTGTGGTGTTTGTTTTCTACGGTGGGGGTTCTAGTATCTAGAATCTACACACAGCAGAGTTTCTCGACCTTGGCGAATTATGAAGCCCTCCGTGTGGTGTGGGTGTTCTCACTCCCTTGTCGTCCATGGCCCTGTGGGGGTGGTAGACTCATAAATAATCATGGCAACTCCATGTCGGGGTGGAAAGACTACGGGGCGTGCGCGACTCGCTAGTGTGGGTATGCATGGGGGTCATGGAGGAGTTAAGTGGGGGGACAATTGATTTGGGGGTTTGAGGGTTCAAAATCAAAGTCGTCGAGACAGAGTAGATCGTGGTGGCAAGGGGAATCGTGGGTTTGATTGATCTAAGGTAAATGAGGGGCAGGTTATCCAACATTGTTGCCTAGAGAACTGTCATGCACTTATCAACGCCCTGATGGAAAGAGTGGACATTGTTGAAGATTGCAACAAGAAACAGTGAAATTGGCATCCGAAAACATCATTCCTTGATCCTAGTGAAAAATAAGCACTTACACTAGGTGGGGCCCACACCAGCTATTTTTAAGTGTATGTCTATTTTTAGAATGGATGAGAAAATTCTATTTATAGTGGAATACTGATTCTAGATGATTGAGAAAATTTTGTCTTTGGATGAATTTCTATTTTTAGAAGATGGGCGAAGTCTATTTATAAATCGCTAATCTAAAAATAAAATGCATGTCGATTATTATTAGCCCTTAATAATAATCAGACAATAAATAGTAACTTATTCTCTTAGAGCACTTTATTTCAGTGAACAAATGTGGCACATCAGTGGGCTGAAGGAATTACGCAATTACTAAGGTGGTTGGTGACTCATGCATGGAGGACTTCATTATAAATGATAGTGGCAAGTTGTAACAGAGTTGGAAGGGTAGTTATGTGAGTTGTTATTTAGTTTAACTCGATTCAGTGAGTTAAACTCAGTTGTGCTAGTTGTAACTGAACATACACTAGTGAAAGATGAGTGAATTAATTATTTAATTAATTCACGAGTAGTGTCTTACTTGCAATTGAACAAATACAGCAGTTAACTACTTGCATGTAAGATCCAGTGGAGACCCAGTGGAGAGATAGGTGAAAGGGCCTGGTTGAATATCAATTGTGACTATATTGATTCATTCAATGCATCCACACACACATTGGAGATGATTATTAGGATTGCGCAGTCAAGGCTGGACATATTGAGAAATCATTTAGAGGTTCTTGACCATCAAGGATTGCGTAGTGGAGGCAGGCTGTCAGGAGGTAGTAAATTGGTGCATGTGTGAACCAATTTTTGTATGACAGTGTGAGATGATTGTATATTGTACTAAGAGCTCTTAGAGCTAGAGCTTTGTATGAGATTGTTTCATGATCCATGATATACATAATAAATTATAGTTGGGGTTTTTAACTTTAATCTTTCTTGATAAAACATCTTGTTATGTGTTATTGATTTTTATTCATGTGTTTGCAATTGGCGATTTAATTTCCAAAAAGAATTAAGTAGAAGGATTATGTATTTAACATAAGTATTAAATTGTTATATCGGGAGAATCTGGTAATATACATGCATATTGTATAATTTCTACATGGTATCAGAGCAGTGTTAATCACTGAAGATTGCAATATTGAAGCGGTGCTGAGTTTTGTGCTGGTGGAAACAATTCGAAATTGCTGCAAGAATTTCTTGGTGCGAGAGTTGAGTATACAATTGAAATTGATTTCAATGGGTTGCAGTTGGAGTATGCACTCGAGGGAAGCTCGAACTACATAACCTGGAAGGACAGGATGGAGGCGGTGCTTGAAGATAATGGTCTGAAGGATTTCATCGATAGCGATGTTCCTAAGCCTACTTCAACGGATGCTGCATTACTTGACGCATGGAAAAATAAAGTAGCAAGGGAGAGAAGGATTCTGTTGGAAGGTCTGAGAGACCATATTGTCTCAAGAATTCATGGGAAAGCCACTTTATTTGCAATTTGGAAGGCTTTGACGGATCTTTTCCAAAGCAGCAGTGACCATAGGAAATTGACGCTGAAGGATAAACTCAGAAAAATCAAGATGGAGAAGAACGACACTATTCTGGTATACTAATTAACAAAGTTTGTCCAATGTGGGGATGAGCTTTGGAGTGTAGGAATAAGTGTTGTTGATGATGATTTGGTGAGCTTTCCTCTCTTGGGACTTCCTAAGAGTTGGCACAGTTATCAGGACTCTGTCAATGGACGGGAAAAAATTCCAGATTGAGAACGACTGTGGTCAGATCTACTGGAGGAGGAGTTCAGGCGGAACACCAGAGATGGATCTTCATCAATGCATGATTATGAAGAGGATTGTGCTTTGGTTTCCAAGGAGAATAAGAAGAAGGGGAAGAAAATCCATTCTAAATCTGATGCCGGTGAAGATGGCAAGGAGCACAACATGTCCAAAGTGAAGTGTTTTCACTATCACGGGTATGGACATATTGCCACAAATTGTCAACATAGGAAGAAGAACAAGATGGTTTTTGGAGCAGTAGCTGGTGAGGCTCTTGCCTCGAAATTTGAGCTTGACTTCTCATTGATCGCATGCATGGTCTCTAGTGCATTTGGATTGGGGTGGTACTTTGATAGTGGTGCTTCCTTTCACATGACGGGAGATGAGAAAATTTTCAGTGACTTGGAGGAGAAAGATCTCCAGATGCATATTGAGTTGGGTGAAAATGGACGATACAGTAAGGCCGACATTGGTACCATTACCTTTCAAAGGGCATCAGGTAAAATTTTTCATTTAAAATATGTTGTGCATGTTACAAGTTTAAAAAAGAATTTAATCTCAGTCACAATGTTAGAGGATAGAGGCTACGATGTTGTCTTTAGTGAAGGAAAATTTTTCCTGCGACACAAAGCAACAGGGCAAGCCAAGAAGGTTGGGATTCGAGTTAAGAATCTCTATAGACTTGAAGTAGATGGGATTTCTACGGAGCTTCCTACTATTGGGAAGTGCGATAAAGACATGCAATTGACGCTTGAGAGGGAGTAGGATTTGCATGCAGGTAAGAGTGAACCTCAGGATGTGGAGCAGCTACAAGATGAGGATCATGGAGTGGGATCAACCACTCATGTAGATAAATTCAATGCCAGATGGGCAGAGGGAGTGCATGCAGCTATACCACCAGGTGAGAGGTGGGGCGACATGCATGGATAATCCTAAGAAGAAATTTCTGGGTAGGATTCATGGAGATGGTGTGGATCTCATGAATTGAACCTAGCTACGAGGAGCCCACAAAGCAGTAGTAGTAGGATTAGTTGGATTGATGCAGTCATATCAAAGTGACCGTGTCGGATACTAGAGCACAGATCAGAGTTGGCAGCAAGTGCAGAGTGCATGGGTGCAGAGTTCAACAACGTAGTGGTTCCTGAAGACATGTGCAGTAGCTAAGCAGAAGTCAAAAGACTTTGATGACAGATGCATCATACTGATTCAGTTGTTTGGAGGCTGTTCAGTTTCGGAAGTGTTGCGTGCAAAGGTTGCAGGGCGAATGCTTGGAGTTGCATGTCACATGCAAAGACATTCCTTTATTTTTGAGAGGGAGTGTTGAAGATTGCAACAAGAAACAGTGAAATTGGCATCCGGAAACATCATTCCTTGATCCTAGTGAAAAACAAGAACCTTCACTAGGTGGGGCCCACACATGCTATTTTTATGTGTATGTCTATTTTTAGAATGGATGAGCATATTCTATTTATAGTGGAATGTTGATTCTAGATGATTGAGAAAATTCTATCTTTGGATGAATTTCTATTTTTAGAAGATGGGTGAAGTCTATTTATAGATCGCTAATCTAAAAATAGAATGCATGTCGATTATTATTAGCCCTTAATAATAATCAGACAATAAATAGTAACTTATTCTCTTTGAGCACTTTATGTCAGTGAACAGATGTGGCACATTAGTGGGCTGAAGGAATTGCACAATTCCTAAGGTGGTTGGTGACTCATGCATGGAGGACTTTGTTATAACTGATAGTCGCAAGTTGTAACAGAGTTGGAAGAGTAGTCATGTGAGTTGTTATTTAGTTTAACTCAGTTCATTGAGTTAAAATGATTTGTGCTAGTTGTAACTGAACATACACTAGTGAAAGATGAGTGAATTAATTCACAAGTAGTGTGTTACTAATTGCAACTGAACAAATATAGCAGTTAACTACTTGCATGTCAGATCCAGTGGAGACCCAGTGGAGAGATAGGTGAAAGGGCATGGTTGACTATCAGTTGTGACTATATTGATGCATTAAATGTAGCCACACACACATTGGAGATGCTTATGAGGATTGCGCAGTCAAGGCTGGCCATATCGAGAAATCATTCAGAGGTTCTTGACCATTAGGGATTGCGTAGTGGAGGCATGCTATCAAGAAGCAGTAAATTGGTGCATGTGTGAACCAATTTTTGTATGACAATGTGAGACGATTGTATATTGTACTGAGAGCTCTTGGAGTTAGAGATTTGCATGAGATTGTTTCATGATCCATGATATACATAATATATGATAGTTGGGGTTTTTAGCTTTAAGCTTTCCCGGTAAAACATCTTGTTATGTGTGATTGATATTTCTTCATGTGTTTTCAATTGACGATTTAATTTCCGCAAAGAATTAAGTAGAAAGATTTATATGTATTTAACATAAGGATTAAATTGTTAGATTAGGAGAGTCTAGTAATATACATGCATATTGTATAATTTCTACAGATACAATTGAGAGAGTTTGTCGTGAGGAGCATGTAGATCAGCATATGGAAACATTGGACTGAATGCACTATTTCTAATGTGAAGTCCGGGAGAGGCTGGTAGTGGTTTGGTGAGGCCAAAATAAACACATTGAGAAAGTAGAAAAGTTGGAGACTTGGTTGATGCACTTTGAAGGGCACGGTCAGTGTGACTTTTATCCTCCACTGCATCTAGGAACAACCCTAGACAACCCTGCATCCATCACGTTGGACATCTAGTATGCTATTTGGTGTTCTTTATGTTTTATTTGTGTTTTGGCGCCTCTGGCCCAACCGTTTATGGACAATTTCCCTAGTCTCTCTTTTGTATTTTTTTGCATCTCATGCAATTTTTTTGTCAACAAACCTAGTCGGGGTGAGAACACCTATTTTCTAAGTGGCTATATGTACTCCTTTTTTCCTACATGAATATAACATTGACTTACAAAAAAACAAAGGTTCATACATCATTAAAAAATTAATTAAGGATCATACTTAAATTAATAAATTTTCATACCTATTTACTACATAGGCCTATAAATATATATGTTAGGTTTATCTATTTAGTATTTATCAAATGTAAATATGACGATTTTATACTACATTTAAATGAACTCACATGTTTAACATAAGAAATGCTATATTTATCCTTTTATTAAATGTAAATATGAAGATTTAACCTTAGATTTAAAACAAGTCACACGTTTAACACAAGAAATGTTATATTTATGTATTTATTAAATGTAAATATGAAGATTTAACCTTAGATTTAAAATGACTCACACTTTTAACATAAATCAATGAAGTTTAAAAATTAAACTTGATGGCCAAATATTAAATATAGATATAAATATTAATTTGACTATCTAAATATTACCTTGCTAAAATTATAATGAAGGCATTAGTGTAAAGTTGATAGATGATACATGCAATTATGTGAATTGTAGATGAATCCATCTGCATTGTTAAACTTTAGAGACAAAAGGGTATTCATAATTTTAACATTGTAAATTCAAATACCCCTTTGTCTCTAAATTCTAACATTGCAAATGGATTCATAGACACCTATAGTGAAATGTAACACTTTCGTACGAAAATTGAAATTTTCCATTTATGGAGTGACACAATTAAAATTACCGACATAATTGACTAATTCATATACTTGTTGTACTTGTTACTTGGCCATATTTTTATTCTTGGACTATAATAGTCATTTACATTAATCATTATTAATTTTTTCACTTATTATCTAGTCATATATTTTAATCCTAGAATAAATTAGTCATTTAAGTTAGTCGTGTTTAGTTTGGTCACTTATTATCTAGTCATATATTTTATCCCTAAACTAAATTAGTCATTTAAGTTAGTCGCTTTTAGTTTAGTCACTTATTATCTAGTCGTATATTTTATTCCAAGACTAAATTAGTCATTCAAGTTAGTCGTTTTTAGTTCGATCACTTAAAATTGCTCAACTTTAGTAGTAATTCACTTGAAATAATTGCGGCGACTAACATTTTTAGTCGCCTAGTCATTAAT